>CM054157.1:55595823-55660823 GCA_028751875.1 Rapana venosa
TATGTATATGTGTAGTTTGTGTGTGTATGTGTGTGTGTGTGTATGTGTATGTGTGTGTATGTATATTGTGTGTGTAGTTTGGTGTGTTTTGTGTATGTGATGTGTGTGTAATTTTAAATGTGTGTGTGTGATTTGTGTGTGAAAGTGTTTTGTGTATGTGTATGTGTGTGTAATGTGTGTGTATGTGTGTGTATGTATGTGTGTGTATGTGTGAGTGTGTGTGTGTGTGTGTTTGTTTCCCCTAAAGGAAGAAGTCACTGACGCTACCAAGCATCAGCAAAAATGCAAATCCCCTGGAAAAGACAATACACAAAAAAATACCTAGTGAGCTTTTGAAGAACTCAGGCTCCTCCAGTTTCACAGCTTTTACATCATCCGTGCGAAAGAAATTGGGAGACCTGCCAATAGCCCTGCGAGTGAAAGCAACAAGAATGATTCCTCATGTTCCACAAGGGTGGGGATACTAAACACTGTGGCCATCACAGAACACTGGCCTTGACCACACACACAAGCGACATTCTTCTGATCCTCCTCCTCCTCCTCCTCCTCCTCAGCAGAATGACAGATAAAGTAGAAGGAGAGCGATGTCTGACTGCCAGGCAGGATATGGGCATGGAAGAGGAACCACACATGCTTCAGATGCTGGTAGCGAAGATGAGAACCACTGAAGATGGGGCGTGCATGCCTTTCATAGACTACGCTAAGGCTTTTGACAGTGTCAGACATTACTATCTGTTTATCACAATGTCAGAAATAAGCCTTGTAAAGTATCTGTCTTGCTTTGTCATAGCAAATTTGTATATCAGATCAGAACCACCTGATGGAGTGGTGAGGACTATGAGCCTTTTGATTGTATATAATATATATATATATATATATATATTATATATATATATATAAAATATATATATATATATATGTATATATATATATTCTTTCGAGCCAGAAGGCCCATAGAGCCGGAGCTTATCCCGGTTTCTGTAGCGTTAAGCGAACTGATGGTTTTCACCACCCCTGTGACAGGACCTAGTCTGTCGCCAGATACTTCCCCAGCAGAGCTGGTACCCACTTGTACACCTGGGTGGAGTGAGGAAAATAGGAGTAAAGTGTCTTTCCCAAGGACACAACACCGAGCCGAGCGGGGATCGAACCCGCGACCTCTGGATCACGAGTTGACCGCCTAAACCACTCGACCACGGTGCCTCCCATATATATATATATATATATAGGGTAAGGTAAAGGAGTCCCATAACCTATAAGGTCGTAGGGGAGCGAGGCGTCAGAGACCTCAACTTCTCTAGGGGCCAGCATATTGAGGGCGGCGCCCATCTCTTCTCCCTCGCTGCTTTACCTTCCCTGACCCTAAAGAGGGCAGGTACCCATTTACAGCTGGGTGAACTGTACTGAAGCCAAGGCACGCAAACGGTCACCCATCCAACTGGTAACCACGCTCGACGCTGCTTAACTTGGCTGGGGGAAAGCGAGTTCTCCGACCACTATATAATATATATATATATATATATATATATATATATATATATATATATATTATATATATATATATATATATATGGGGGGAGGGGTGTCCATCGGAGTTTGCATATTATCCTGGCATCTTTTCAGCACAGAATTATACAGAAATGAGGAGGAGGAGGAGGAAGGCGGACATAGACGACACGGGCATTATACAGGAGGCAGAAGCATGACTGACCTCAGGTAGGCTGATGACACAGCACTCATGGCCTGTGATATCACAAGCAGGAGAAGAATTCTCTCCAGAGTCGATGCATACAGAGGGCAACACTGCTGGCCTGAAGTTCAGTGCCCAAAAGATAAAAAGTGATGCACATCAATGATACAGTCACCTCTTAGAATATATCAAAATCAATACAACAGATCTGGAACTCGTTAACAATTTCAACTATCTAGGCTCTGTAAAAGATAATACTGGCTCCAGTCTACAAGACCTCAAGGCTGCAATCGGTATGGCCAAGCAAAAGATGATTCCGTTAAACAACATTTGGAAAGACAGAGGCATACCTAACATATCTCATAATCAGAATTGTCAAAACACTAATCTGCCCTGTAATGCTGTATGGGTCAGAAGCTTTCACACTCAAACAAAACAAAACAAATCAAAACAAAGCCGCAGCTGAAATGTGATTCGACAGGCAACTTCAGAATCAAATGGTCAGACAGAAGAACACATGGAAGCACTCTGGATGAACGCTCAGTGCAAAGACAAAAGCTGGCTGAAATTGTTGTTCAGCGCCCACTGCGATCATGCTGACAGAACCACACAAGACGAATCTGATGACGAACAAGGCGGAAGGAAGACAGACAGACAGACAGACAGACAGACCAACATCCTGCACTGCCAGCAGCAAACAGTCGCATAATTCTCTTCATTGGTGAACCTTGCCGCTCTAGCGTTTCCTGTGATGTGTGAGTGAGTGTGTGTGGGGGGATGGGGGGGGGGGGGGGGGGGGGGGGGGGGGGGGGGGGGGGGGGGGGGGGGGGGGGGGGGGGGGGGGGGGGGGGGGGGGGGGGGGGGGGGGGGGGGGAAGAGGAGGAAGAGCTCTTCATCATCAGTTACATACACACCCAGACATGATGTTTGTTTTGTGTTTATTTTATTTATTCTTTTATATCGAGGATAATAGAATAAGCACTCATGTGTTTTTTCACATCCAGTCCCCGTGTGTATGCGGTTTTGTACATTTTGTCATCTGTTTCCACCGGCACACAATGGCCTACTCTTCCGAAAAGCGGAACAGGATTTAACGTGTGCGCAAGATGTTCTGCATGCGTTCGAACACGGGGCCTCGGTTTATAGTCTCACCCGAAGGACTTTGACATGGGTGTGCCTGCTCTTGTGGA
This sequence comes from Rapana venosa, assembly GCA_028751875.1. Taxonomy (NCBI): domain Eukaryota; kingdom Metazoa; phylum Mollusca; class Gastropoda; order Neogastropoda; family Muricidae; genus Rapana; species Rapana venosa. The sequence continues at coordinate 55,598,704 of CM054157.1, forward strand.
GACATGCTCTCCCTAGGGAAAACAGCTCCAAATTCCACGCCAGAGAACTCTGCCCTGACTGTAGGTAGCATTTCCATTCAGGCCTGGTTCTGCTCCCGAAGTCGGAATGCAGCTACCTTCATGGTGGGCAGAAAGGGTGGCAGACAGCAAAACATCTCCCCATTGGTGAACCTTGGAGTTGTAGGGAGGGGAGGGAGGGAGGGAGAGAAGGAGGAAAGCATTGTGATGTGTGTCCTTGACCTGGTGCACCTTTGGCCTTCTTGTTCACAGCAGCCAGAGCCGACCAGGAGCCCCAGAGTGTTGCACACAGGACCCCGAGGATCTGCAGTTCCAGTCTCCGCTGGTCGAGGCCCTGACAGGGAGCGAGCTTGTGTTGTGTTGTAAAGGAATTACTGTTAGTGTTGTTGTTGTAAAGGGATTACTGTTATTGTTGTTGTTGTAAAGGGATTACTGTTATTGTTGTTGTTGTAAAGGGATTACTGTTATTGTTGTTGTTGTAAAGGGATTACTGTTATTGTTGTTGTTGTAAAGGGATTACTGTTATTGTTGTTGTTGTAAAGGGATTACTGTTATTGTTGTTATTGTAAAGGATTACTGTTATTGTTGTTGTTGTAAAGGGATTACTGTTATTGTTGTTGTTGTAAAGGGATTACTGTTATTGTTTGTTGTTGTAAAGGTATTTACTGTTATTGTTGTTGTTGTAAGGGATTACTGTTATTGTTGTTGTTGTAAAGGGATTACTGTTAGTGGTTGTTGTTGTAAGGGATTACTGTTATTGTTGTTGTTGTAAGGGATTACTGTTTATTGTTGTTGTTAAAGGGATTACTGTTATTGTTGTTGTTGCAAGGGATTATGTTATTGTTGTTGTAAAGGGTTACTGTTTTTGTTGTTGTAAAGGGTATACTGTTATTGTTGTTGTAAAGGGATTACTGTTATTGTTGTTGTTGTAAAGGATTACTGTTATTGTTTTTTTGTAAAGGGATTACTGTTATTGTTGTTGTAAAGGGATTACTGTTATTGTTGTTGTAAAGGGATTACTGTTATTGTTGTTTGTAAAGGGATTACTGTTATTGTTGTAAAGGGATTACTGTTATTGTTGTTGTTGTAAAGGGATTACTGTTATTGTTGTTGTAAAGGGATTACTGTTATTGTTGTTGTAAAGGGATTACTGTTATTGTTGTTGTAAAGGGATTACTGTTATTGTTGTTGCTGTAAAGGGGTTGTTGCTATTGTTGTCAAGTCAAAATGATCTTTATTGGGGGTAAAAGATTAAGTTTACACAATTTTTTTTTCATCCTGCCCTCACACAAAAATCAAGAAACTTGACTTATAAAAGCATTCAAAAGTCAATGTTAATCTACGTTGAAAAGAATAAAAAATATATGAGGATTTTTTTCTGTAAATCCAGACCTCACAAAGCATGATCGATAAAACAAAACCAAGACAATACAACGTAAGCTCAAGTCATACAGACAAATGATGAAAGTACAAAATAAAAAGGTAGGAATAACAACAACAAGGCAGCCAGATGTAAGGTAACCTCCAGTATAAAAGTGGACTTACAATTTGTCCATCAGATGTTTCTTCAAAAGTTTCTTGAATGTTTGTTTGGAAGGTGCTGATTTTAAAGAGATAGGTAGATTATTCCACACTGTTCTTCCTGAATAAGCAAGGCTTGACTTATAGAGATTGTTATGAGGCCTGGGCAAAAACAGTCTATGAGTAGGTCTGTTTTCACTGACATCAACAATTTTCACAATTTTCTTTGGGACTTTTCTGATTAATATGTTGTACATACATAGACACTTGTTGAAATGCAGACTGTCTTTGAGTGGAAGAATATCTAATTCTTTGTAGTTGGTGGTGGTCAGTGTATTAGCATTCAATCGGATTAGCTCGATAGCTCGTTTGTGTAGGCGCCTTATATGCTTTAGGTTTGTTTCACTAGCACTATAAGATTGAAATATAAGCTATAAGAGATAGAAAATGTGCCTGAAAGAATAGTTTTCGTGACTGTAGGTTTAGAATTTTAAAAATATTTGTCTAAGTTGCTACAATCTTACTACGATTCGCATTCCCAAAGTGGTTATGTGTTCTGACCAAGATAAATCATTGTCAATTACTGCACTAAGGACTAGGTACAGTTATTGACAACGATTTATCTTGGTCACAACACATGTCTCTTTAGGAAAGCGAATCGTAGTAAGATTATAGCAACTTAGAAAGAAAATGTCCTTGGGTAAATATTGGCACGAATGGAGAATGCAATTTCTGCCTTTTTTGGCCAAGTACTTATAAAAATACATTTTTGTTTTGTCTGAATGAAGAGACATATGATTGAGTTCTGTCCATTCAATAAGTTTATCGGTATCTGCCTGCATATCATTCACAAGCTAGTTAGGATCACTGTTGCTACATTGAATTGATGTATTGTCAGCAAACATTTCACATGAACCACAAGGCAAGTCATTCAAGCATGTGTGTGTGTTGCGTGTGTGTGCAAGCTGAAGTGACTGCCTCTTCCGTGTGTGTGTGTGTGTGTCTTTGCTGGAGTGATTGGTTTTTTTGTTGCGCGAGTGTGTGTAACTGTTGTGTGTGCGTGCATGCTTGCTTTTGTGTGTGTGTGTGTACGTATGTGTGTGTTAGCGTGTGTGCATGCTTGAGTGATTGCTTCTTCTCTTGTGTGTGTGTGTTGTATGTATGTGTGTGTTAGCGTGTGTGCATGCTCGAGTGAGAGCTTCTTTTGTGTGCATGTGTGTTGTATGTATGTGCGAGTGTGTGTTAGTGTGCATGCTCGAGTGACGCCTCTTTTATGTGGTGTGCGAGTGTTGTATGTATGTGTGTGTGTGCATACTTGAGTGAATGCTTCTTTTGTGTGTGTGTATGTACGTGAGTTGTATGTATGTGTGTGTGTGTTAGTGTGCATGCTCGAGTGAGGGGACGGGATAGCCTAGTGGTCAGAACATTGCCCTCGCAATCTGACGACCCGGGTTTGATTCCCGTTCAAGGGAGATAATTTCCTCTGGAGTTAACATCAGTGCAGACTCCACTCTCCCCAAAAGTCCTTCGGATGAGACTATAAACCGAGGTCCCGTGTGCGAACGCACGCAGAACATCTTGCGCACACGTTAAATCCTGTTCCGCTTTTCGTAAGAGTAGGCCATTGTGTGCCGGTGGGAACAGATGACAGAATTCACAAATCTGCATACACACGGGGACTGGATGTAAAAAAGCACATAAGTGCTTATTCCATTATCCTTGATATAAAAAAAAAGATTGCTTCTTTTGTGTGTGTGTGTTGTATGTATGTGTGTGTGTTAGTGTGCATGCTTGAGTGGCTGCCTCTTTTATGTGGTGTGTGTGTTGTATGTATGTGTGTATTAGTCTGTGTGTGTGTGTGTGTTAGTCTCTGTGTGTGTGTTTGTGTGTGTGTGTGTGTGTGTGTTAGTCTGTGTGTGTGTGTGTGTTAGTCTGTGTGTGTGTGTTAGTCTCTGTGTGTGTGTGTGTGCTATGCCCTCATGTATGTTTGAGCAGATGACTGGGGTCACATACTCACCCATTACCGTTGTCACATCACTGCCAAGTTTTCACGCCTGTGTTCTCTCTCACTGGTACACAAAGACCAACAAGAAAACAACAAACAAAGAAAAAACAAAACACAAGACTGCTGACTCATGGGGATGTCTTCCCCAGAAACACACATACAACATGCACACAGTCACACAATACAACACACACTCACACAAACACTCACAACACACAAATAGTCACAGTCACACACAAACACAGTCACACTCACACAACACACACTCACAGAACACATACACACAACAGGATGGTATAGCCTGGTGGTTGAGTGATGTATTCGTGATCTGTGGACTCCGGTTTGATTCTCATTCAAGAGGATTTTTCCTCTGGAGTTTAACATCAGTGTCGACTCCACTCTCCCCAAAAGTCCTTTGGATGAGACTATAAACCGAGGCCCCGTGTGCGAACGCATGCAGAACATCTTGTGCACATGTTAAAACCTGTCCCGCTTTTCGGAAGAATAGGCTATTGTGTGTTGGTGGGAACAGAACTGCATACACACAGGGACTGGATGAAAAAAGGCACTCAAGTGCTTATTCCATTATCCTCGAAATAAAAGAATAAATAAAAAAAAAAAAAATACACACTCAAACACTCAACAAGCACTCATACACACACCCACACTCATACACCCACACCCACTCACGTACCAACTCACACATTTCTCCGCGAACACAACACCTTTACTGTTCAATATATTTATTGGTGACAAGTAGCATTAGACAGGACTAATAATAATAATAATAATAATAGGCCCGGCCACAGATACAGCGTGACCAACATGTGAAAGTTCCGACATCACATAACACACGATATACACAGTAACATCAGTAGTACACGCTCCCCCTCTTACTCTTCTCTCTCTTTTTTGTTTGTTTTGTTGCAACACATACCTCGCATAGTCCAGCAACTACATCAGTCCCTTTTTTTCCTTCACTTTTTGTTTCTTTCAGTTTTTGATTTTGTTGTTGTTTTGTTTTAAAGCACTGAATCACGGTGTTACATCACCATTTTTCATCGTACGTTTTCCAAAGAAAGGGAGGCTGCAGAAGCTGAATGCTTGAGGAAGCATCGCCGCAAAATAAAGATTTAAAAAATCATCACCATAATATCGAATTCATATAGCTGTAAATACGAATCACCACAACAAAAGTTAACATTCTGTGCAAAAGGTGTACACATAAATCTTTCGCGAGGCAAAAATATTGACCTCTTCTACACATTGTCAAAAGGTTCACCACCAACCATAATTAAAAAAACCCATGCAGAATTCTAAAAAAAAACAATTATAATAAATAAATAAATAAATGAGATTTTTAAAAACAGGGGAGGGAGGGGTGGGGGGATATATTAAGACTAAAGCTAGCCGCGCTCTTTCGTCTTAAAAAATGGCGACGTACACATCTGTTAAAAAAGTTCACAAGTTGCAGATCTTTGACGCGAAATTAAGACCATTCACGCTTTGGTTTCTTCACAGGCTTCAATTAAAGTCGATACCGGTCGGCGCTTGTTTCGGTTAATCCGCCATCTGCTACTTCCACGTGAATTCTCCCGCTTTCGTTCCCACACTGCAGCTGATGTACACCAACAGGGTGGAGTCCAGCTGATTTGAGAAAATAAGAAACAGATTCTCTTCCCTCGCTCATATCTCTTTCCATGTAAAAACAAAATAAATATTTTTTTTGTTAAACCCATAAAAGTGAACAACAAAAAACCGTGCCCCCATGTAAAAAAAAAGATCTGTTCAATATTCACTGCTTATTCCAACACATAAATCTGTACAAGGAACACCGTTATCACCACAATAGAATTCTTATCATACAAACGCAAGGGTCTTCGTGGTACTAATCTCCCAATGCTGAGGTGTGTTTTTCTGTCATTTGCGCCACAATGTAACATAAACGGCTTTTTTTGTCATGTTCAATTTGGATCATCGATGATCTTACTAACGCCAGTCTCGTTTCTTCTCTAAACTGCCACATGCCATCCCACTTTGGCATTTCTTTCTTCTGTCATGTCTCGTGCCATTTTTAGTTTGACATGTTTTTCTTCGGTCGCGTCTAAATGCCATTCTTATTTTGACGTTTGTCATCTCCCGTCTTCTCGAATGTCTGTTCTACTCGGACATACTTTGCCGCGACAATGTTCTTCTCAATCTTTCACAAGTGGGCTACCGCTCAACATATCTGTACTTTTCCGTAAAAATCGGAAGTCTGCAAAAAACGTTTCCGCAACAATTCCATATCCCACTTCAACATATTTAAACTTCTCAATAAAAACCTTAAGTTTGCTTAAAAACAAACAAACCACGTCATCAAATCTTGCCGTTTTTGATAACCCTCTAGTCACAGACTGAGCATCAATATAACCATGTTCAAAATCTGGTTGATCGCAATCTTTTCATACATTGTGAAAAACTTTTCTCTCTCTCTCTCATGGCTTTGGGCTTGAAAATATTGTGCAACTGGGTTGTTGAAAAACATAAACGAAGTACACATAAACCTAAAGCCTTTATAAACAGCACTGGAAGAAGAAGAAGAACATAAAGCAGAAAATGCCGACTCACTCTTAGCCATCAATGTTAACACATTGCTCTCCAACTTCAAAAAAAAAGGATCCATTAACCAGAAATCAAAACCGCCACAGGATCATCGGTCTACGCTACGTTGGTGTACCTCCACGTCATTGACGTGTCACTTGCCGCACGCACGCACGCAGGTACACGACCATGTGACGCCATCACAACTCTCTGTCTTTAGACAACCTGCACGCATACTGGCAGCTCTGGAACACGAAAGAATACACAGAACACGGCCAAAAAAAAGAGTATTTCCGCACGCAAGTGGAAAAAAACCTTGTCACTCAAGCATGGCCTGGCTACAGATACACACAACAAACAAAAACCCAGTTCATGTACTCCAAGGTGGGGGGTGAGGTGTCACAGCGACAATTCTCAGGCTAACAAAACCAAGCAGGTAACATGATTTCAGAGGGGGAAAAACAAAAAGATAAACGTCCGTCTTTTGACAGTACAATACTTCCATACACCCAAACCAACCAACCACGGAAAAAAAAAAAAAAAAAAAGCAAAAAAAGCGTGCATGCATAAAAAGTGACAGATGGCGATCAGCATGAATGACGATGTCAGGACTCAAGTGATGATGACGGCGACACTTGAAATGATGCGATCATCTTTAAATAAAAATAAATATTTTTAAAAGCTAGTCCACGTCACGGCAACCCAACACACGCATATCAGAATGATCAGGAATGTATTCCACTGAACCCAGTTACCACTTTCTCTCCAATTTCTGAAGAAAAAAACAACAAACCCGCCATTCATTTTACCAGGCAAAAAAGCAGACGCAGAATTAAAACCGATGTCAAGGCATACACCCAGCAAACACATCTAGCACAGCCATACTTTGTGAGGATATATTCAACCTTTGCTTGGTTTTTTTCTCCATATACACAATTTTTCCCCCCCCCCAACCCACAGAATACACTCCACTATTGCTGCAAGTTTTCATATCTTCCATCATTTTCTGAACCCCTTCTCAGACAATAAAAAAAAAACCCCAAACCCCAAACAACCTTCCGGTCAGCCATACTCCATCTTCGTTCTTCATCACTCCCCGACACCACGACAGCACAAGCTTGAAGCATGCGCCCTGAAGAAGAAGAAGAAGAAGAAGAAGAAGAAACGGCCATGGCGGCCACACTCCCCACACAGAGAGAGGGAGAGTGTGTCTGTCCCGTTTGTTCTGTCAGCACGAAGGCGAGGTGAGGAGCATGGGGTGGTTACATGGTGTAGCCATAGGGCGGCATGGCGGCGTAGCCTGGGGCTGCTCCGTAAGCTGGCTGGGCTGGAGGCACTCCTATAGGAGGAGCGCTCATGGGGGCCGGGCCTGCCGTGATCATCAGCTGGGGCTCGCCTGTACAGCACACACACACACACACACACACAGACATGCACACACAGACAGACATGACACACACACAGAGACAGACATGCACACATACATACATACACACACAGATATACACAGACACACACACAAGACACACACAGACATACACACAGACATACACACATAGACATACACTCAGACACACACACACACACAGACATACATACACTCACAGACATACACTCACAGACATACACACACAGACATACACTCAGACACACACACACAGACATACACATACACAGACACACAGACATACACAACACACACACACAACATACACACACACAGACATACACACACACAGACATACACACACACAGACATACACGCACCAGAGACATACCCACACAGGACATACACACACAAACACACAGAGACATACACACACGCACACAGAGACATACACACACGCACACAGAGACATACACACGCACACACACAGAGACACACACAGATATACACACACACAGACATACACACACAAGGACACATACACACACACAACACACATACACACACACACACACACACAAGACACACACACAGACACACACACACATACACACACAGATATACACACACAGACATACACACACACAGACACACATGCATACACAGACACACACACACAGACACATACACACACAGAGACACACACACACACACACAGACACATACACACACACACAGACACACACGCACAAGCGTACTCAGTGTGATGGCCAACAAATCGAAGATGTTTGTCACTTTTTACTTCTATGCCCAAAATATGCGGTATTGCGAAGAAAATGTATTCCTTTGTATTACTACAGATTTCCATCGAATCTGCAAGTGCAGCTTCTTTGTATGAACACTAAACCTAGTTTGATGGTTAAAGTTGGATTATTTCTTACTAAATGTTTAGATATCAGAAGGATGTTCACCTTACATGAAAGTATATGATTAACTGTTGTTCCTATGGGCCATATGGCCTGCAAAAACTGAATTAAAATTATTGTTATTGTTTACACGCGAGCGCACACACACAGGGAGGATACATCAATGCAACGAACTGTTTCAACAGCTTAGCGGGGGGTGGGGGGTAACCTCTCCTGGTTAGAGCATCGCGTGCGTTCAAGACCTGACAGCCCAGGATCGAGTCACCACCAAGGCTTTCGTTCAAGGAGATCCCCCCCCACAGAGTTAATGGAGGCACCGTGGTCGAGTGGTTTAGGCGGTCAACTCGTGATCCAGAGGTCGCGGGTTCGATCCCCGCTCGGCTCGGTGTTGTGTCCTTGGGAAAGACACTTTACTCCTATTTTCCTCACTCCACCCAGGTGTACAAGTGGGTACCAGCTCTGCTGGGGAAGTATCTGGCGACAGACTAGCGTCCTGTCACAGGGGTGGTGGTGAAAAAAACCATCAGTTCGCTTAACGCTACAGAAACCGGGATAAGCTCCGGCTCTATGGTCCTTCTGGCTCGAAAAAACATACCCCCACAGAGTTAACACCAGTATCGACTCCGCTTCCCCCCCGAAAGTCCTAAGGATGAGACTGTATGTACACTGAGGGCCTGTTTGAGAATGCGTACGTGTCAGAAACCATTCTAGCTTTTTGGGGAAGAGTAGGCCATTGCATGCCAGTAAGAAGGGGTGACATTGACGTTTGTTTTTACGATAAATGCAAGCACGCTGGTGTGGTGTTCAGACGTCCCTGAAGATGGAGTGTGGCTACCTCAATGGAGGGCTACAGCGGTCGCATACGCAGAATCTCATCACTGGTTAACCTTGCAGCTCTAGCTGAGGAACAGGGGGAAAAATTAAAATGAAAGAAAAACAAAAAATGGAGAGAGATAGAGATAGACAGAGACAGAGAGAGAGAGAGAGACAGAGAGAGAGAGAGAGAGAGAGAGAGAGAGAGAGAGAGAGAGAGAGGAGAGAGATGGAGAGTGAGAGGGGATAGAAAAGAGAGAGGGAGACAGACACACAGAGATAGACAGAGACAGAGAGAGAGCGAGTCAGAGAGAGAGCGGGAGACAGAGAGACACTCAGAGAGACAGTGAGAAAGAGTGAGTGAGAGAGGGAGACAGAGACAGAGAGAGAACTAGTGAGAGAGAGACAGAGAGCAAGTGAGAGAGAGCAAGTGAGAAAGAGAGACAGAGAGAGAGACAGACAGACAGAGACAGAGATGGGTGGGTCATGACACACACACACACACTGTGCTCTGACTGAAAGTGGTATAAAACACATGCACGCACACACACAACACACTCACTCACACACAACACACCCACTCACACACACACACACACACACAGAGGAGATGCAGCACACAGGAGTCCCAGGGCCCACAAGCACTACTACTCACCCAACACGATGGGTCTGTCTTCCGCTTTCTGCTCCTCCTCACTCCTCACAGCCTCCGACTGCTCCAGTGTGTCCACCTGCAACCGACAACAATGAACAATCATAACATCAACCACTACTGCAAACATACAGTTTGTCCACCTTGCAACCGACAACATCAACCACCGCTGCCACCAACATACAGTATGTCTACCTGCAACGAACAACAACCAACAACATCAACCACCGCTGCCACCAACATACAGTTTGTCCACCTGCAACCAACAACGAACCACAACATCAACCACCACGACACGTCAGTTACCAACATACAGTACCACAACGCCATTTACCGATACTGTCATGTATACCCCACCCACCCAGCCACCCCCAATAGGGTGCCAGGGGGTTACGTAGCATCCCCACCTTCTAAAAATTCTCTGCTAGAAACAGTCCCCCTTTTCTATCATTCTCTCTGCTTCCGTCTTTTTCCTTGTCTTTCTATCCCCTCTCTCTTTCTGTCTTGTCAGTACCCCCCCCCCCCCCTCTCTCTCTCTCTTCCCCTCATTTTGTGCCTTCCCAATCCATTCTCCATTCAAGGGGATATTTTCCTCTTGAGTTAACATCAGTGCAGACTCCACTCTCCCCAAAAGTCCTTCGGATGAAACTATAAACCGAGGCCCCGTGTGCGAACGCACGCAGAACATCTTGCGCGCACGTTAAATCCTGCTCCGCTTTTTGTAAGAGTAAACCATTGTGTGCCGATGGGAACAGATGACAGAATTGACAAAAATGCATACACACGGGGACTGGATGTAAAAAAAGCACACATAAGTGCTTATTCCATTATCCTCGATATAAAAGAATAAAATAGAAAATAAAAAAATTATCCTGCTTTTTGAAAACAAAATTTTTTTTTTAATCCGACAAATACTTAATGGCATTTTTCACCCAAAATTTTTTCATGATCTTACTGTAAAGTGGGAATGTGAGGGCTGAGGGCAGAGGTCAGACCTCCTGCCGAATTACAAACACAGGAGAAGACCAGACACTACGCTTCCCACCCAACAAGGGAACCCAGATGAAAACTCTTCATCTATCCCCTGTAAGCACCACTGAACATTTTGCAACCAGCTTCCTCCAATATTCTACCCTTTCAAAAACAACAACAAAATACCCCCCTCCCCCCAAAAAAACAATACCCCGACCAGTATTCATGGAAAAACATGCACACCTATCCACACACACACATTCATCTGGAAATAAAAATTTGACACCCTACACTCACACACCCTCCATCCTCCCCCCCCCCCCCCCCCCCACACACCCTACACCCCACTCCAACACACACACGGTGGGAACAGATGACAGAATTATACAAAACCGCCTACACACACGGGACTGGATGTTTTTAGAAAAAAGCTTATAAGTGCTTATTCCACTATCCTCGATATAAAAAATAAAATAAAATGAAAATGAAAAAATAAAACAAAACAAAACACACAGAGCGAGAGCGAAACCAGCGCCACCCCCCCCCCCCCCCAGCCTCCTCCTCCTCCTCCTCACCTTGGCGATGTACTCGCGCATGACCTGGATCATGTAGGGCATAGCGAAGTCCAGGATGTTGTGCCTCCAGGCCAGCTCCAGGATGACGTCGGGGCGCAGCAGGTCGTAGCACTGGAAGAGGCAGGCGGCGAAGCACTCGTGATTGCTGCTGTCCAGGAACCAGGCCATCAGGTCCTCCGCGATGTCCACCTGCCGTGACTCTCCCGCGTACATCATGGCGTCCTGAACACACACACACACACAGGCAGGCCAGGCTTGAACTTTGTTTTGTCATTCTGTTTCGTTTTGCTTGGTTTGGTTTTTGTTTATTTAGGGGAGTTGTTGTTTGATCTTTGATTTTTTCTTTGGCGAGAGTTTCAAACAGATGTGTCAACGGAGGCTGCAGCTAAGTGGTTGAGATTGTAGGACTTCAATCCTATGGGAGACTGTATGACTTCAATCCTATGACTTCAATCCTTTGGGAGACTGTAGGACTTCAATACTGTACGACTTCAATCCTATGGGAGACTGTAGGACTTCAATCCTATGGGAGACTGTATGACTTCAATCCTATGACTTCAATCCTATGGGAGACTGTACGACTTCAATCCTATAACTTCAATCCTATGGGAGACTGTACGGCTTCAATCCTATGGGAGACTTTATGACTTCAATCCTATGGGAGGCTTTATGACTTCAATCCTAAGGGAGACTGTACAACTTCAATCCTATGGGATACTGTAGGATTTCAATCCTATGGGAGACTGTAGGATTTCAATTCTATGGGAGACTGTACGACTTCAATCCTATGGGAGACTGTACGACTTCAATCCTATGGGAGACTGTAGGACTTCAACCCTATGGGAGACTGTAGGACTTCAATCCTATGGGAGACTGTAGGACTTCAATCCTATGGGAGACTGGACAACTTCAATCCTATGACTTCAATCCTATGGGAGACTGTAGGACTTCAATCCTATGGGAGACTGTAGGACTTCGATCCTATGGGAGACTGTAGGACTTCAATCCTATGGGAGACTGGACGACTTCAATCCTATGGGAGACTGTATGACTTCAATCCAATGACTTCAATCCTATGGGAGACTGTAGGACTTCAATCCTATGACTTCAATCCTATGGGAGACTGGACGACTTCAATCCTATGGGAGACTGTATGACTTCAATCCTATGACTTCAATCCTATGGGAGACTGTATGACTTCAATCCTATGGGAGACTGTATGACTTCAATCCTATGGGAGACTGTATGACTTCAATCCTATGGGAGACTGTATGACTTCAATCCTATGGGAGACTGTAGGACTTCAATCCTATGGGTGTCTGAAGTTGTGGGTTTGAATCTCAGCGGTATACAGCGAGTTCAGGGTGGTTTTTTTTTTTTTTTTTTTTTTTTTAAACAATCTCCCAGGTCAACTTGAAGTGGCAGACCTGCCTTGGTTTTTGTGGTGTATATATATACACATGTGGAAGATCAACTATGCACGTTAAAGATCCTGTAGTTCATGTCAGTGTTTGGTGGGTTGCAGAAACACGATCATACCCAGCGTACATCCCTGAAGTTGGAATGTGGCCAAGTTCGTGGTCGACAAAAAAAGTCGCGTACGCAAAATCTCTCCATTGGTGAACCTCGGAGCTCTAGCCGAGGAACGAAAGAATAAACAAACAAATAAATAAAACAAGAAAGCACATAAAAACCTCCACACCTAACATCCTGACCGTATCACCAGTGAACAGAGAAACTGGTATCAACAGTGACAACGAAGCACATACTGCTGCAAAATACTTACACGAGTCTGGTGCATTTCTGATCGCATACTCAAAAGTGGTTCAATCTTATCAATGGCGGAGAGAGACAGACAGACACACTGACAGACAGAGGGAGAGAGACACACAGACAGACAGAGGGAGAGAGACAGACAGACAGAGTGAGAGAGACACATAGACAGACAGACAGAGACAGCCAGAGAAACACAAAATGAGAGAAAGCAGACCAAAAAAACAAACAAACCAACCCTGCCAAAAGAAACACACAGAACTGAATACACCCCAAAACATTGCCAAAAAAAAAAGCTTGGACCTAACATGTCCTGACCACACGAACGGTCACCCCACCTTGAACAGCTTGTCCTTCTTGCACAGATCCACCGACTGCTTCCAGCGGTTGTTCCCCTTGTACAAGTAGGCGGCAATGCGCCGGAACTCGATCAGCTCGTGCCTCTCCAGCCGCTGCGCTAACGAAATGTTGTCAAAGTTGTCGTAGGCGTCAATGGAGTTGCGTAGGCTCTGGTAGTCCTCTTCCTCAATGAACAGGTTGTTAAGGGCTTCGTTGATGGCTTTGTTGTTGTTCTTCTGCACTGAGCGCAGGTAGGGTTTCACCAGGGGGGCTTGGTTCGTCTGAAAACACAACACGCACACACGTCACAGTCAACATTTCATGTACGTTTTTTAAAGTATTTTGTTTATAATAATAATAATGTATGGAATTTATATAGCGCTGAATCTTGTAAAGCAACAAATCAAAGATGAAAGACGTTGTTTTCAGAGCATGATTACCATCACAGTAAGTATTTCATGCACGGTTTTTGAACAATTTTGTTTATGAAAGACGTAGTATTCAATATGATAAATAAGGAGGAAGCTCAAAACAGAGAGGGATGGAGAAGGCTCATCAATGTCAAACCTCCCCTGGGAGAAACATGACAAAAAAGGAAGAAGAGAAAAACGTTGTTTTCAGAGAGTGATTACCATCAGAGTAAACATTCGATGTATGGTTGTTGTTTTTTTAATACAGTTTATAAAACGAAGGAAAGATGTAGTTTTCAAAGCGTGACAGAATCGGCCACCAAGTCGTGATCACAGCATGCAAATCCAAGGTCACTCAGTCAGGAGTGCTAAATTTAGTGCATCCCATCCAAGTGTGGTCAGTTCCTGCTGCAATCAGCACCAGCTGGGATGGGATGGGATGGATAGCAGCTGACAGTGGGGGAAACTGACAGCTGTGTGATGCACTTATGGGATATTTGTGTAACTTAAAATCTTGTTTAATGCTGAAGAAGACAGTATGTTACAAACTTGCTTTTTTTAACAACTGATATTAATATGCAAGATAAGAAATGTACATGTTTAGCAATAGTACTATTTTCTAGGAACTGTTATATTAATAGATTTTTTAAAAATCACAAGCATTTATGAAGAATTTATAGTCCCTCTCCTTTTTCACACATATGGACACACACACATTCACAGATACATAAGGAGGATATCAGCGCTGCTTATGTAGCACAAACTATCTATAACTATTATGACGATCTCTTAGAGAGAACAACATATTTCACCCTTTTACAATATTGTTTAACTAAAGACAGAACACACACACACATTCACAGATACATAAGGAGGATATCAGCGCTGCTTATGTAGCACAAACTATCTATAACTATTATGATGATCTCTATCTATAACTATTATGATGATCTCTCTTAGAGAGAACAACATATTTCACTCCTTTACAATATTGTTTAACTATAGACAGAACACACACACACGCACACAGATAAAATTTTCTGTATATCATGTACGTACATACCTACTTCAAGGAAAAAAAAGGATAGCCTGAGTATGATAATAGCTTAGGAAGAACACATATCCATACACACCTACACATATATGCACACACACACCCAACACACACACACTCTGTCTCTCTCTCCACATACACACACACTCCTACCCACACAAACTCAAATTCACCCCTTGACCCCCCCACCACACCCATCCCCACACACCAATCAACCCCCACACACCCACCAACCTACCCACCCACACACACAAAAACCCCAAACACACATACAGATCTGTGTCTACACAACGGTGTGTAGGGAGGAAGGGAGTGAAGGAGGGAGGGAGTGAGGGAGGGAGGGAGTGAAGGATGGAGGGAGGGAGTGAAGGATGGAGGGAGTGAAGGAGGGAGGGAGTGAAGGATGGAGGGAGGGAGTGAAGGAGGGAGGGAGGGAGGGAGGGAGTGAAGGATGGAGGGAGTGAAGGATGGAGGGAGGGAGGGAGTGAAGGATGGAGGGAGGGAGGGAGGGAGGGAGTGAAGGATGGAGGGAGGGAGGGAGTGAAGGAGGGAGGGAGTGAAGGAGGGAGGGAGTGAAGGATGGAGGGAGGGAGGGAGTGAGTGAAGGAGGGAGGGAGGGAGGCTGCTGTACCTTGAGGAAGAAGTTGACGGCGCGGGTGTGGTCGAGGCGCGGGGTGAGCACCATCAGCAGGTCGTTGAGCAGCAAGGGCCGGAAGTCCAGGTAGAACTGCACCGCGCGGTAATACAGCTCGATGTTGGCCACCTGCAACACACACACACACATATATATATACATATATATATATATATATAACCACGTGACACATCTAAGTTTATAACAGTCACCTGTAACACACATAACCATATGACATATCTATTTTCATAACAGCCACCTGTTACACATAACCACGTAACATCTATGTTCAGCCACCTGTACACACATACACACACTTCAAATCAATCTCTTACACACACACACACTCACACATTAAAATCAATCTCTCTTACACACACTCACTCAAACATTAAAATCAATCTCTCTTACACACACACACACAGATAACAAAAATTTACAAAACTGCACACACACAGGGACTGGATGTAAACCCCCCAAAAAAGCACACGAGTGCTTACTCCATTATCCTCGAAATAAAAGAAAAATAAATATTTAAAAAAAAAAAAAGACACCCAAATATCAAAAAAATACAAGACGCCCACACCCACAAACTCCCACCAACCAAAATACACCATTTCTCTCCATTCGCCAACACTTTTCATCGTTATTCTACGATGTGCCGGCTGCTGACCTTGGTGATGATGTCCTTGAACTGGCTTTCCCGCCAGGCCTCGGTGGGGTGGGTCATGATGGTGAGGATGGCGTTGTCGTACTCCTCGTACTTGTCGTACAGGAACACTAACTCCGGCCACAAGTGAGCCGACTCCGCCGCTCTCAACACCTGCAGGGAAGAGAGGAGGTAGGGTAGGGGGGTGTTTTTTGTGTTTTGTTGTTGTTTTTATCAGTCTATGTTAAGTGTTTGTTGTTTTTATATCTAGTTAAGTGTTAAGTCTTTTTATGTTTGTTGTTTTTATCAGTCTATGTTAAGTGTTTGTTGTTTTTATCAGTCTAAGTGTTTGTTGTTTTTATAGTCTAGTTTCACCATGTTAAGTGTTTGAAATTATGTCGGCCCCCCCCCCCCACAAAAAAAATATGAAGAGTAACCTGATCTTTTATATTCTTGTTCCAACAGTAAGAATTATAGGGTTTTTAAAGAAGGGCTTTTTTGTGTACAAAACTGCACTCTATTCATCTGGAAGAAAAGAATAATTGTTAAAAAAAAAAAAAAAAAAAATACAAAAAAAATCTTTTCGTAATACAGCAGTACCATGAAATTATTTTCTTTCTTTTTTTTTTTATATACACAATACTGCAAATACATGCACCTACTCGCTCTTATCTCACACACACAAAAAGTATTAATCCTGGTCTTCACACACACACACACCCACACACGCACACCACACACCCCACCCCCCTTCATACACATTCATCACATTAACACAATTACTTTATACCATCTTTTTATATTTAACATTTTTTTGTTTTTTTCAGCAGCTCATCTATGAGAGTACCTATCTTCTTTCAGCCGCTTTTCCAATCTCACCGAACTAACCATTGTATGTCTCATCCTCAGCTATCGAGATCCCAGCATCACATCAGCCCCTCAAGGTACCAGCCAAAGGCTGCACTGTTCAGGATACTTGGCTTTTCATTTTCTACTTTCCACTAAATAACACACAACACCCCCAAAAAAGACCCAACTAACGACAGTTTAATAATGCTCATCATTCCTCGGGATGGGATTGCTCAGTGGTGGCAACCACCTAACTCCCTCAAAGAGCACGTCCCAACGCAACTACAACCAAAGGTCGACCACTCACCACTTGGCCAAAGTCCCTGGGCACCGAATCTGGTACAATGAGACCAGAAACTGGACCTAGCGGAATAAAGGCAATTTTTTATTGCATGATGATCAATGACAATGAGGATGACGTAATTTTGCGCTGTGAAGGAACTTGGATCTACTTGCAGGGTTCCTATGACCTTATAGCAGTAATTTACCCGGGTTTCCTACCGAACAAGAGATCCAAACCCTGCTCTCTTGGAGGTAATTTGAGCAAACTCTCAAACTCGCATCCGTTTAAGTGGATGAAGCTCGACTGTGTGGTCCCAGTCTTCCCACTGAGCCCACAGCACACTCACTCTGGGTAGGAGCCGGCCGGAGTCCGAAAAATCCCTATGACTCTTATGGGATTCGAACCCGCGACCTTCCAGTCCGTAACCCAAGGCGCTAACCACTGCGCCATGGCGGCTGGTTTTTAACACAATACTTGATACCACTTTGAACAATAAAAGCAATTTTAGCTTTATTCCAGCAGACGTCAAATACCCTATGAGAGAGATAACTATCTTCTTGTCAGCCAATTTTCTGTGCTACACACTGAACAACACTTACTGAACAGCTCCACTCACAAATAATACCCAGCTCCCTCCCCTCCCTCATTAAAGTATAGCAAATATACAACAAATGTTACAAGGAATATTAGCTTTTTACAATTTTCTACATTTCCCATAACAAAATAACACAAACACAAAAAAAGGACCCAGAAATGTCAGAATTCAGTTTTAATAATTCTCTATATTTCCTCGGGGATGGGATAGCTCAGTGGTCAGAGCACTCGCTTTCTCCCAGCTTAAGTTAAGCAGCGTCAAGCATGGTTACTAATCAGATGGGTGACCGTTTGCGCACTTTGGCTTCAATACAGTCCCCTAGTTCACCCAGCTGTAAATGGATACCTTGCCCTCTTTAGGGTCAGGGAAGGTAAAGCAGCGAGAGAGAGGAGATGGGTGCCGCCCTCAATACGCTGGCCCCTTGAGAAGTGAGGTCTCTGATTGCTCGCTCCCCTATGACCTTATAGGTTAGGGGACACCTTTACCTTTGACGTATTTCCTACCATAACAAGAGTGTATCTGCAACAAGCTCCTGCTCCCTCCCACCTTAGGAATGTTGACTCGCGACCAGAAGAGCTCCAGGTGTTCCCGCATTTTCTCGGGCTTGTACTTGGAGTACAGAATGGCCAGCTCCGTGAACATCCCCATGTGCGCCCGCTCCAAGCCTGAACACAGCCACAACACAGCCCGCATCGCTGCGTGTTAAACCTTCATCTACAGGTGAGGGAGGGAGAGGGAGAGGAGAGGGGGAGAGAGAGGGGGAGAGAGAGAGAGAGAGAGAGAGAGAGAGAGGGGAGAGAGAGGGGAGAGAGAGAGAGGGGAGAGAGGGAGAGAAAGAGAGAGGAGAGAGAGGAGAGGGAGGAGGAGGGAGGGAGGAGAGAGAGAGAGAGAGAGAGAGAGAGATGAGAGAGAGAGAGAGAGAGAGAGAGAGAGAGAGAGAGAGAGAGAGAGAGTGTGGTGTGTGAGTGCATGTAGTGTTTGTGTGTGTGTGTGGTGTGTGGATGTGCACACGCGCGAGTGTGTGTGTGTGTGTTTGTGCACGTTTGTGAGAGTGTGTGCGCGTGTGCATCTTAGCAATCCAAATCTAGAAAAACCTCATCTCTCCCCACCCCCACCCCACCCCACCTTTCACACACTAACACAATCGAATACATCAACGTTACTTCAAACCAGAACTGACCCACCCACCCACACACTGATGCTGATTATTTCCTTTAGCTAGTTTCTAGGTGACCGGGGTTAGCTGAGGAAGGCAGACTGACCCAGCGCAGCCTCCAGCAGAGCTATCAACTCCTCGAAGAAGCCGCGGTCCTGGTAGTAGTTGATGAGCTCCTCCAGCTCGTCAGCGTGCACCACAATGTGCAGACCGCACATCTGGGCCAGCCGGAACTCCTCGTTGTCCACACAGGCAAAACACACCTGAGACAGAGAGAGAGACACAGACAGAGAGGGAAGAGGGGGAGAGAGAAGTAAGTTAGGAGGGTAGGATAGTACTGAATATCTTATAAAACATCAAGGTTTGAATACACACACAGGGAGGGTAAGATATCACTGAATATCATGTAAAACATCAAGGTCTGAATACACACACAGGAAGGGTAAGATAGTACTGAATATCATATAAAACATTAAGGTCTGAATACACACATGGAGGGTAAGATCTAACTGAATATCATTAGAAAATATAAAGGTCTGGAACACACACAGGGAGGGTAAGATATCCCTGAATATCTTATAAAACATCAAGGTCTGAATACACACACAGGGAGGGTAAGATAGTACTGAATATCATATAAAACATTAAGGTCTGAATACAAACATGGAGGGCAAGATATCACTGAATATCTTATAAAACATTAAGGTCTGGAACACACACATGGAGGGTAAGAGAGTACTGAATATCATAGAAAATATAAAGGTCTGAAACACACACAGGAGGTAAGATATCCCTGAACATCATGAAATATAATACAGCCTGAAACGGCACGGGGGGTAAAAGTCACTAATATCTAGAAAATATATATGCTCTGAAAACACTCCAAGGGTAAAGTATAATATCATCAATCGTCTGAAATCAGGTAAATATATCACATCTGGACACATCATAAAAATCTTTAACAAGCAGAAGCGATAAAAAAAATCACTAAATCTAGAAACTTTTTTTTTCATGCACTCAAAATCACTCCACAGGGAAAGTTTATTATCAAAGTGGTCTGAATTGTTATATATATCAAGAGACTAAAATATTACCTGAACATGTATGCACTGCATTCATTCTGCGATGAAATGAGGGCGTAAAGATCACTTGTGCATGCAAGTGCACACAAACACCCACCCACACCCACCCACGGGCCACACACACACACTTACCCACCCACTAACTACATATCCCGGGGGGGGGGAGGGGGAGACAGGACAGCCTAGTGGTTAGAACGTTGCGCTGGCAATCTGACGACCCAGGTTCGATTCCTGTTCAAGGGGATATTTTCCCCTGGAGTTAACATCAGTGCAGACTACACTCTCCCCAAAAGTCCTTCGGATGAGACTATAAACCGAGGCCCCGTGTGCGCACGCATGCACAACATCTAGCGCACATGTTAAATCCTGTTCCGCTTTTCGGAAGAGTAGGCCATTGTGTGCCGGTGGGAACAAATGACAAGAATTTACAAAACCGCATATACATGGGGACTGGACGTATAAAAGCACATAAGTGCTTATTCCATTATCCTCGATATAAAAGAATACAATAAAATCAAATAAAATTGAACTGACCTCTTTCCAGGTCCTGGTGCTGTTGGCTTTGCGGGCCCCGTCCACGGCGCCCTGGTACTCGCCCAGGTGGACGAGGGTGATGGCCAGGCGGGCGTAGTTGGACACGTTGTTGTACAGCAGCTTGGCCGCCTCGTACATCTGGCTGTCAAAGCAGCGGTCAGCCACCTGACAAACAACACAGCACGTGTACATTGCATACATCATGTAACCATACATGACGTGCGTGTACATAACACACATAATACACCTGGGTAATGCGGCATGTAGCCATACGTAACATGCATGTACATTGCATACATACTAAATGTACATAACATATATACTGAGGTTCTGGGTTCTGATTCCCAGCCTCGCCCTTTCTTCCCAGTTTGACAACAAAAAAATCGAACTGAATGTCAAAGTCCTTCGGATGAGACTATAAACCGAGGCCCCGTGTGCAAACGCATGCAGAACATCTTGCGCACACGTTAAATCCTGTTCCGCTTTTCGAAAGAGTAGGCCATTGTGTGCTGGTGGGAACAGATGACAAAATTTACAAAACCGCATACACACGGGGACTGGATGTTTTAAAAAAAGCACATGAGTGCTTATTCCATTAATCTCGATATAAAATATTTATTTAAAAAACATATTTAAAAAATGTCATCTGAGCGCTTTGATTTGTTGCTTTACAAGATTCAGCACTATATTAATTCCATACATTATTATTATTATTATACTACACCTGTGTAACGTGGCACCACAGCATGTAACGATACGTAACATGCATGTATATAACATACATCATGTAACGACACATAATGTGCATATACATAACATACACATATATACAAGACAGAGAGAAGTAGAGGGTAAGATAGTACTGGACAGTAGTGGATCGGTGGTCTAGAGGTAACGCGCCTGTCTAGAAAGCGAAAAGTCCGGGTTGGAAGTGTGCGGTGGTTCAAATCCCATTTGGGCCCGAAACTTTTTCCCCATCCATTAGACCATGAGTGGTGGTCTGGGTGCTAGTCTTTGGGATGAGACAATAAACCGAAGACCTGTGTGTTACACAAAATTATTCAGCGCATGTAAAGAACTCATGGCAACGAGAGTTGTCCCTGGCAAAAAAAAATTTCTGATAGGGAAACAGTTACAGACAAAAAAAAAAAAGAAAAAAAAAGGGTGGCGATGCTCTTGTGGCGACGTGCTCTCCCCGGGGAGAGCAGCCTGATTTCATGCAGAGAAATCTCATGAACTTAAAGTGGTACAAGTAAATACCATATGTAATAAGTGTCCCTCCACCATGAAATTAGTCACATTGCACCTGACCCACTTTTCTGCTAGGAGCCATTTTTAGGCAACGTGGGGTAAAGTTGTCGATTTTGACAGATTATAAAACTATAGCCGTTATTCTCCCTTACACCGAAGTATCAAGGCGTAATTTCGTTTCTTTTTGGTTTTATACATAACATGGCACCAGAGCATGTAACAATATATAACACGCATGGATATAACACATAATTAGCCCTACCATGCACGATATACAGAATAGCATGCAGGTAACCTCATCAGTGTCTTCTCTAAGAGATCAGATCAGGGTACATGATGTACCCACAGCAAAGCGACCATGCTTTAGAATTTATCTGTGACTCAAATGCTTGATCACAAAACAGATAATACTTTCATCAGTAAATGCAAATATTCATATTTATGGTCAACATTGTGTAAAAATGAGAAACAAAATCATACAGGTAGGCGAGTCTGTAATAAAGTAAAAAAAAAAATCCCCCCCCCAAAAATTCCCCCAAAAAAATCCTTCTGTAAAGAGCAACCTTATTTTCGCTACCCAAATAAATCCGCCACAATTTTCAGTACCATCGCCAGCACAATAACTTCACACACATGCATGTAACACCTCTGGCCTCATAGCACACACCACACCACACGACACCACACGACACCACACCACACGACACCACCCCACACCACACCACCCCACACCACACCACACGACACCACACCACCCCACACGACACACCAAGGCTTCAAAGGGCCACCACCACCAACGGACCTGTGTGATGTTGGCGTGGTTGGGGCCGGAGACGAACTCCTCCATGTCGGCCAGGCGGTTGGTCTTGGCGAAGGCGAACACCAGCTCCGACTCCACAAAGGTCTCCCGCGCCTTCTTGCGAGCCATCTGCAGGAACTTCACCAGGTCCTCCCAGCTGTCTGCTCACACACACCACCACCAGGAGGAAGACAGAAGACAGACAGACAGAACAAAGACGGTTCAGTCATTTGTAAAGTGCTGTATCACTAAAATGAAATATCACACACACCACCAGGAGGAAGACAGACAGAAAGACGGTTCAGTCATTTGTAAAGTGCTGTATCACTAAAATGAAATATCACACACACCAGCAGGAGGAGGAGGAAGACAGACAGACAGAACAAAGACGGTTCAGTAATTTGTAAAGTGCTGTATCACTAAAATGAAATATCACACACACCAGCAGGAGGAGGAGGAAGACAGACAGACGGTTCAGTAATTTGTAAAGTGCTTTATCACTAAAATGAAATATCACACACACCACGAGGAGGAGGAGGAAGACAGACAGAAACACAGAACAAAGACGGTTCAGTCATTTGTAAAGTGCTGTATCACTAAAATGAAATATCACACACACCACCAGGAGGAGGAGGAAG
The DNA here is from genome assembly GCA_028751875.1 of Rapana venosa. Lineage (NCBI taxonomy): Eukaryota > Metazoa > Mollusca > Gastropoda > Neogastropoda > Muricidae > Rapana > Rapana venosa. The sequence continues at coordinate 55,622,202 of CM054157.1, forward strand.
ACAGACAGACAGAACAAAGACGGTTCAGTAATTTGTAAAGTGCTTTATCACTAAAATGAAATATCACACACACCAGCAGGAGGAGGAGGAAGACAGACAGAAACACAGAACAAAGACGGTTCAGTCATTTGTAAAGTGCTTTATCACTAAAATGAAATATCACACACACCAGCAGGAGGAGGAGGAAGACAGAAAGAACAAAGACGGTTCAGTCATTTGTAAAGTGCTGTATCACTAAAATGAAATATCACACACACCAGCAGGAGGAGGAGGAAGACAGACAGAACAAAGACGGTTCAGTCATTTGTAAAGTGCTGTATCACTAAAATGAAATATCACACACACCAGCAGGAGGAGGAGGAAGACAGAAAGACAGAACAAAGACGGTTCAGTAATTTGTAAAGTGCTTTATCACTAAAATGAAATATCACACACACCAAGCAAAGACAGTGAAAGTTGTTTGTTTTTTTTAAAAGTGAGCGGGGTTGTTGTTTTTATCAAACCAGTGAACTGTACATCACTGAATGAATTCACAAGTATTCTCAAGCTTTCTCTTTAGGTGGTTGTTTGCTGAGGAGAAAGGGTTCTTCTCTGGGGTTGGGTGTTGTTGTTTTTTTTTGGGGGGGGGGTTGGTCTTGGGTGGTTTTTTTTATAGTAAATACATGAAGTACACCTGTCTAAATTTTCACAAAATATCAACTCAGGAATTTTTGTACAATTCATCCCCAACTTTACATCAACTATGTCAACTTCAAGAACAGTCGTGTGTACTGCAAACTCTCATCATGGGTGCCCCCTAAGGGCTCTCTCTACCTAAGGCACAAAAAAACCTCAAACAAACAAAAACAAAAAAAAACCCCAAAAGATCAACTGTCTAAATCAAACTCATCCACAGCTTTATATCAACTTCCTGGTAGGAAGGCGGCTACCTTAATGGTGTGTGTGTGTGTGGTCGCATACGCGAAATCTCACCATGTGTCAACCTTGGAGCTCAGCACAGACACATGGGGGAGGGGGGTAGGGGAGGAGGAGGGGATCAACTTAGTCTAAATCAAACCCATCCAACAAAACAAAACAGCAGTAAGGCAAAACTGATAAACTAAATACAAAACTGATAAACTAAATACAAAACTAAAAACAACAAAACCACAAAACTGACGAAACGACCTGGAATGAGCTCCCTATCTCTCTTCGCCAGAAGCCTAGCTATGACACTTTCAAATCCAGCCTCAAGACATATTTATTTCAAACCTAAGATTTCCCCCCCTCCTGTCTCATATCAGAACTATCCCACCTTCACTAACCCATGTCCTATCACCCTGCTAAAGTATATGACCTGTGTGTGTGTTTGTGTGTGTGTGTGTGTGTGTGTGTGTGTGTGTGTGTGTGGTTTTGTATTGTGTGTGTGTGTGTATGTATGTGTGTGTGTGTGTGTGTGTGTGTGTGTGTGTGTGTGTGTGTGTGTGTGTGTGTGTGTGTGTGTGTGTGTGCTTTTGAAAAAACATTTGACTATTGCAATTTTATTTCATAGATTTGGTCTGCAGTACCATGTTTGTAATATCTGTTTGAACTATTGATTATTTCTCATTGATTGCATGACTGTGTAAGATGGTGGAATGCATGCGCTTTGATTTGTCTTTGCAAGATACAGCGCTATATAAGTTCCATGTATTATTATTATTATTAAAACGAAGCGCCTTACTGTTGGCGCTGGCGACCTGGACGACCTCCATGTACTGGGCGGGGTCGTCGGCCTTGATGTAGGAGTCGATGGCCTCCTTCACCAGCCCCTGGTTCAGCTGGGCCCGCGCCAGCTGGCTCCACACCGCCGCGTCGTTGCAGCGCTCCGCAAACTCGTAGGCCCGGTCCAAGTTGCTGACGTTGTCGATCAACACCTGCAGCAGCAGCACAGCGCAGTCCAGTCAAGTCAACAACACTTGGATCATCCCGTGAAGGTATGTTCTTTCGAGCCAGAAGGCCCATAGAGCCGGAGCTTATCCCGGTTTCTGTAGCGTTAAGCGAACTGATGGTTTTTCACCACCCCTGTGACAGGACGCTAGTCTGTCGCCAGATACTTCCCCAGCAGAGCTGGTACCCACTTGTACACCTGGGTGGAGTGAGGAAAATAGGAGTCAAGTGTCTTTCCCAAGGACACAACACCGAGCCGAGCGGGGATCGAACCCGCGACCTCTGGATCACGAGTTGACCGCCTGAACCACTCGACCACGGTGCCTCCATCCCGTGAAGGGCAATTACAATACTGACAGGCAACATCTTCCATATAGCTTCGTGCAACACTTTATTTAAAAAATTTTTTTTTTTTTTAAATTGGATTATAGATTTTCAAGCTGATGTCCTTCGGATGAGACTATAAACTGAGGCCCCGTGTGCGAACGCACGCAGAACATCTCGCGCACACGTTAAATCCTGTTCCGCTTTTCGAAAGGGTAGGCCATTGTGTGCTGGTGGGAACAGATGACAACATTTACAAAACCGCATACACACGGGGACTGGATGTAAAAAAGCACACGAGTGCTTATTCCATTATCCTTGATATATATTTTTTTAAATGTCATCTGAGCGCTTTGATTTGTTGCTTTACAAGATTCAGCGCTGTATAAATTCCATACATTATTATTATTATCATTATGTCTAGAGTATGTCAGATATGTGTTGGTTTGTTCACAGAGAGCATCATGTGTTTATTTTGTATCATGCTGAAAGCTTCCCCGCTTTTTATTTTATTTTATAACTGTCGCTTTTCTAATCATGTGTACTCATAACTATTCTGAAGATTAGAGTGTGTGAGTATGTGTATGTGTGTGTGTGTGCCTACTGCTTGTATGTGTGTGCAAATCTACACATGAACACAAGCCTTGTATATTGCAGGTAGCATGGAGTGCTTGCTTAACTATTATTGCAGAAACATGTGAGGGAGTATGTCAGATAATGTTGTTAGTACAGGGAGAGCATACTGTGTTGATTTTGTACGATGCTGTGAGCTGTAAGCTCTCTGATGACATGTACTGATTATTCTTTTATTCATTACTTGTTGACTGTCACTTCTGTCAAAACAATTTCTGAACATGTAGTATGCATACAGTTAATTCTTCTCATTTGAAAACCCTCCTTGTGCTGTATAACCCAATTTTCACAGAAAATATCTGCAGAACGATATAAAAAATAAATGTCCATAAATTACCCCACTGGAGATTTCTTCACAACTGACTGACCTGGATGGCAGAGGTGTTGACCTCGAACTTTTTGAAAATGGCGAAAGCTTCTTCGTACAGCTCGTTGCTGATGGCGATGTTGGCGATGTCCGGGGCGTCGTAGTTGTCCAGACGGTTGATGTACTCCATGACGCGCGTGCGGTCCGCCTTGATGGCCGTCAGGATCAGCAGATTCTGCAGGTTTCTGCATCAACACACACACACATGCCAGAATGACCCTTAGGAATGGCGTTACACTGGCTGGCTTACAGCACACACTGAACCCTGTAGACTGTCAGACATCCCCTGTAGACTGTCAGACATCCCCTGTAGACTGTCAGACATCCCCTGTAGGCTGTCAGACATCCCCTGTAGGCTGCCAGACATCCCCTGTAGGCTGCCAGACATCCCCTGTAGACTGCCAGACATCCCCTGTAGACTGCCAGACATCCCCTGTAGACTGTCAGACATCCCCTGTAGACTGTCAGACATCCCCTGTAGACTGTCAGACATCCCCTGTAGGCTGTCAGACATCCCCTGTAGACTGTCAGACATCCCCTGTAGACTGTCAGACATCCCCTGAGTTGGAATGTGGCTACCTAAATGTGTGTGTGTGTGAGTATGTGGGGGGGGGGGGGGGGGGACCACAGAATAGACCGTAGCCTACGCCAAAATATCCCCTTTGGTGAGCCTTGGAGCTCTTGCCAAGGAACAGAACTGAACCCCAATAAAAGACTATCAGATGATCACAAGCCTACTGCCTGGTGATATTTTGCACATTCCAGCTTCAGGGATATTCGTGTTTCCATAACCCGCTGAATGTTGACTTGTAATACAGGATCTGTAACATGCGCATTGGATCTTCTGCATGTGTAAATACATGAAGGGAAATAAGGCACTGGCAGGTCTGTACTTGGAAGTTACTTGTAATTGCCCTTCATGGGATGATTCAAGTGTTTTTGACTTGAAGTTGACCTGGATGATAGTAACACCATCCCCCCCCCCCCCCCCACCACAACCACCCCCTCATTTCACTAGACACCACCAAGATTCAAACCAAGACATCAATGACCCACAGGACTGAAGTTGAACAGTCCTAACACTATCCCTACGCTAAGAGAAAGAACCTGTCTTTCCCAGTACACGTGCACTGTGCACAGGTGTATGCTACTGTAACCCAGTAGTGGGTGATACAGAGGGAAGGGTTAGTAGACGGTTGGTTACCCTGTAGCAGGTTACTCGTACAGTAAGATTAACTACTGGACTGTGGCATCCGTCACAACCTCCCCTGCCCCCTCCTGACATCACAAGAGGAGATCAGTGCTGACCTGTGTTCAGAGAAGACGGAGTTCTCGAGGACGATCTTCTCCAGGAGTTCGATGAGTTCGTTGGGTAGATCTGCTGTCATGAAGGCCTTCACCGATACAGAGATTTCCTCAGGGTCCTGCGTTTCTGACAGCGCTGTTTGTACCACCTGCACACACGCACATACACACACACCCCGTTACGCACACACATTTAAAAACTAAGTTTTAAAACTTTCAGAAAAACACATGAAGCTTGGAGCAATGAAACTTTCAAGCGTACAATTTGTATTCGAAACGCACGCAACCAAACACGCGCGCACACACGCACCCACCCACACACCCAATCAGACCCACACACCTGATCGATAAGCTGGCGTCGATACTCGTTGGCCTCGTCCAGAACGGTGGCCCAAAGGTCAGGGTCACGTCGCCGCACCAGGTAGCGAGCTTCGCTCTTGAAGAGGGAGTTCTCGTTGCACACCTTGATCAGCTCATCGTCACACTGGCCGCGCTCGTAGGCTACACACGCTAAGTGAGGGTCGCGCTTCTCGCAGTATTTGCCCACCACACGACTGTCGTAGAACTGGTTTTCCCTGTGGACCACGAAATGATGAAGTTATACACGGGATGATCGAGAAATCTTGATACATTTCAATAGTCTGAAAGGAACGGAAAAATCTTAGACAATGATGTAAGCGTGACTTGGAGATGGTAAGTAAATGTGAACGCTGACAACACTCCACGATTCTTCGTTAGTTATGTTTCATTCCAGCTAACTCTCTCTCTGTTTTTGTGTTGAAGGTTTTTTGCAAAAGATCTACCACTGCTATTACTGTTCAACAGTGTCACTCATACTAATAATAATAATAATAATGTATGGAATTTATATAGCGCTGAATCTTGTAAAGCAACAAATCAAAGCGCTCAGATTTTATTTCATACCACTTTAAGTCACGGCAGATTTCTCTCCGTGAAATTCGGGCTGCTCTCCCCGGGGAGAGCGGGAGAACGCGTCGCTACTTAGCGCTGCGCCACCCTTTCACCCTTTTTTTTTTTTTTTTTTTAGCTGTATTTGTTTCCCTATCAGAGTGGCTTTTTTCTAAGAATTTTGCCAGGGACAACTCTCTTGTTGCCGTGGGTTTTTTTACGTGCACTAAAATAATTACGTGTAACACACGGGACCTCGGTTTATCGTCTCATCCGAAAGACTAGCGCCCAGACCACCACTCATGGTCTAATGGATGGGGGAAAAATTTCCGGTCCAAACGGGGTACGAACCGCCGCACACTTCAGACCCGGACTTTTCGCTTTCTAGACAGGCGCGTTACCTCTAGACTACCGATCCACACACGATACTGCCAGAGTCACGATAAGACAAACTAAATGGATTTACAGACTGAGCTGAAAACATACGTACGTTGTAAAGCTGAACATCTGCCATTTCTATCAAACGTATTCAATACGCTTTCAGTTATAGTTCTGTAGTACTGCCCTGTAGTAGTAGCCCTCTGTAGTAGTAGCCCCCTGTAGTACTACTGTGTCATAGTGTTAGGCCAATCCAATCCTCTCCTATTGTTTATAGCCCCGACAACCACAGAGGCCACTTTCAGGTACACTTCTTTGTCAATACTCTGTTGACAGCACTTTAGCATCAGGATCATTTACCTCTGCCTCCCTGAAGTCGAAATGCAGCTACCTTCATGTGGGTAAAAACGGTCACATACACAAAAATCTCACCATTGGTGAACCTCAGAGCTCTAGCCAAAGAAGAAGAACAAAACATAACAAACAAAAACACAATTCACCTGAGGAATCTCTCGGGGTTGTTGTTGCTGTCGATGTAGATTTTGGCCAAGGCATTGTGGGTGGCGGGTTCGTTGACTCCTTCATGCACGCGAGTCTCCAGCCAGGGTAACAACAGCTTCAATCTGCACACACACACACACACATTACACATACATACATTACACACACACACACAAATACATACACACACACACACATTACACACACACACATTACACACACATTACACACACACACATTACACACACATAACATGTCTGAGAGTAAGATCTGTATGCAAGAATCTTCTTTGCTTTCTTCATATTTCAAAAGTAAATTTAAGGTTAGTCCACAAATATACAGGAGGGTTTGCTGCTTCTTCTCTTTTTTTTTTTCAAAAGGTAAAAAAAATCAATATTCAACTGACAAGAATAACATTCAAGGGAGCCATTGTGAGTCTGCATCCTGAGGGTGTGTGAACTCACAGAACCATACAACTACCACCACCACCACACTATTCCAAATACAGAAGCTAGTAACATAACAGAAGTACCCTCAGGCCTGATTCAAAAGACAGGTGGGCTGTGGGTGGCTTGAGGACCTATAAACAGTACAGATCCTTGCACAGCCAGGGCTGGGGTAGAGATACCAGAAGAGTTAACCCTAGTGGCGCGGTTCCCGGAATATTCCGGGAAAGGCGGGTCTAGGCTGTGTGGCGGATCCCGGAATATTCCGGGATGACGTGGGTGGTCATAGTTGAAAGCTTACTTTCGCTTTCAAAGGTCAGCCAATGAATGTTAAGGCCGTTGTAGGCCCGCAGAAAGGGGTGAAGGTCGTTTGACACACACAAGCAACGAAGAATCTGATTGGTTAAGAGTGTATTTTAATTTTTTTTCGGACCAGCCGAGATCGTCTTCAACAAAAATGGCGGCCAGTGTTTGCACTAGAATTTCTTCAAGCGTTTTTCGAGCTTTTTTACAAAATTGACAGCGAGGAGGAGTTTTAGAGGCTGGATTTGGTTGAAATAAACAATGAGAGAGACGATGAGGTAAGGATTGTGGAATATTTTTGAAAAACTTGGTAAAAATCGATCGCGATCGGACTGAATCGAGCGGTGCTAGTTTTGCTGGATGGACTTTTTCGCTACTCGGCGATTTCGACGTCACAGATTGTTTTACTTTATTTTGACGCAACGAGGCTTCGAAATAACTGTTGTCGAGTCAAATCGCTATGCTGCTGAGTACTTTGCATCACATGAAATCAAGCGATCTTTGTATTTTTGTCATAGAAAGCCACCACTTCGCACATTCCGCCATGACGGTCGCGATGGCGTCGATCCTGTCGCTGAACTTTTCTGAGTATTTGGTGACCGATTAAAGCGATACAAACTCCTTATTTTTTTGAAAACTAATGTCAAGAAATAGTGTTTACCTAATCATGACATTTATGCACCGCAAGAACTTTGCTTATCGTGTTAAAATCGATCCGGGGCCCTGACAGTGGAACAGTGATCGGTAGTGCGAACATGATTTTTTTTTTTTGGATTTTTTTTTACATAATCATAAACACTACACACTATTATAAAATTATACTCATTTAAAAGCATATTATCTCTTCTTTCCAGTGATCTATAGCTTAACACATTTAATTCAGTTTTATATATCAATATCAAGGGTTGTTTGAGCCCACCATGCTCCAAAACAATGCTAGCCAATGTTAATTCAGCCAATAGAAGTGAGGCTTGTTGCTGTTTATTTAGCGCTACTAGGGTTAATATCAAAAGGTGGCGACGAAACAAACAAACAAAAAATATTTTTTTAAAAAGGGTGTGTAGTGACCTGTTCCTCTTCTCCACCTCCTCCACCAGTTCGTCGGTGGAGAACTGCCCCTTGACCACCAGGATCAGCTGCTTGATGACGTCCTCCGTGCAGTCCACGTCCAGCAGACCTCCCACCACCACCGGCAGACGGGCTGGGTTCACCTGTCAGGAACACCAACACCACCACATTACACCACATCACATTACACCATTACACCACAACCACACATCACATCACACCACTACACATTACACATCACACCATTACAACATCACATCACACACATTACATCATTACACCACCACACACATTACATCATTACACCAACACACCACACACATTACACATCACATTACAACATCACACCAACACACACACATTACATTATTACACCACCACACACACATTACATCATTACACCACCACACACACATTACATCACCACACATCACATCATTACACCACCACACATCACTACACCACCACACATCACATCACTACACTACCACACATCACTACACCACACACCACATCACATTACATCACACACACATCATTACACCACCACACACATCACATCTCACACACATGACATCATTACACCACACACATGACATCATTACACCACACACATCATTACACCACCACACACACACATCACATTACCGTGAGGTTCTGGGTTCGATTCCCAGCCTCGCCCTTTCTTCCCAGTTTGACCAAAAAAATCAAACTGAATGTCGAAGTCCTTCGGATGAGACTATAAACCGAGGCCCCATGTGCGAACGCACGCAGAACATCTTGGGCACACGTTAAATCCTGTTCCACTTTTCGAAAGAGTAGGCCATTGTGTGCCGGTGGGAACAGATGACAAAATTTACAAAACCGCATGCACACGGGGACTGGATGTTTTAAAAAAAGCACATAAGTGCTTATTCCATTATCCTCGATACTTAAAAAAAAAAAAAGATTGTTTAAGTCATAATCACATCACACGCTTTTTTTTTTTTTTAAGGGGAAAAAACCCAAAGTTTATAGGTTTTCTATGTATATTAAAAAAAATATTTTTAAAAGGTACACAATTTCTTGATGAAATATTTACACTACTCCTTCAGTTTGCAAATTCAAGTCTCTTGTGACTGACCGACAGACAGACAGTGTACCTTCTGTACGTAGATTTCAATGTATTTCTGCAGGGAGTTTCGGTAGAGGTAGAGCACCAGGTCATGCACAAAGTCGAAACGGTCACACACGATGATCAGGGGAAGCTGGTCCGTCAGTTTGGCTTCCTGCACAGGAGAAAAGAAACAAAAATCACCGTCACTTTGGTCACACACAGCGGGGAAATACAGCCAGGGTACTAATGCACACAGTGTCTTTCATTTGGCCAGCTGTCCACACATACTCTATCAATACCAAGAAGTAATCAACTCTATGAAAGTCTGTACAAACTCTTCACGTATCTTGAATAATGCAAAACAATAATTGATAATACGTATGACAGTAAAAACCGTTCACCATGATTCAACAAAGCTAAATAATAACTATGTGATAATCAGTCAGAATTATTACACAGGAGCGATAAGCAGTACAAACTATTACACAGATTCCATAAGTCACAATCGGTACAAACTATTACACACGTTAAACAACACCAAACCATATTTGGTTCTCTTATCAAATACTGCTCTAATGATGGGGGTAGTGTCTCTCTCTTTACAAACTGGTCACCTTTGTACGACGACACACAACAACGCTCTGAAGGCGAGACACAGGGAAGGACGGACATGGGCTAAGCGGGACCTTCATGAACGGTTCAGAATTTTAAAACATCCCGTCGGTGCATTTCATACTTTTCTGAAAGACAAGCTAACCCGACTTGACTCTGTCGACCTCGTCGCAGCAAACCACAGCCGCTCACCTTGAGGAAGTTTTTGACGCGTTCCGGGTCGTAGCAGTTGCTCTCGCGGCAGATCCTCTCCACCTCCTTGATCTGGCCGGTCTTGCAGGCGGACTGGATGTACTTGAAGTGCACGTCCTGCTCCTGGCTGAAGTTCACGATGGAGCCCAGGAAGTAGAACAGACCTGCACCACACACACAACCACAATACACAGTGACACACACACAACCACAGTACACACAACCACACACACACACAACCACACACATGCACACAGTGACACACACACAACACATACCACCACACAGACACTGACACACACAACCACAACCACACACACATGCACACAGTGACCACACAACCAGTACAACAACACACACACACAAACTGCACACGTACACACACACACAGTAACACACACATGCACACACACACACACCACACCAACACACCACACAGTGACACACAACCACTCAGTACACACACACACACAGCACACACAACCACACAGTACACACACACACATGCACACACAACCACACAGTACACACATGCACACACACACACATGCACACACACAACCACACACATGCACACACACACCACCACACATATGCACACAGTACACACATGCAACCACACACAACCAACACACCACACACAACACACAGTACACACAACCGCACACATGCACCACACACCATGCACCACACATCATGCACCACACAACCCACACATGCACCACACACCACACACATGCACCACACACAACCACACACATGCACCACACACAACCACACACATGCACCACACACAACCACACACATGCACCACACACACCACACATGCACCACACACAACCACAACATGCCAACCACACACAATGCCACACACACATGCACCACACACAACCACACACACACCACCACAATGCACCACACACCACACACACAACCACACAGTACACACAACCACACAGTACACACACAACCACACACACAACCACACAGTACACACACAACCACACACACACACATCCACAGAGTTTTCAGAGTAAGTCTACCTTATTGGTGGGTAAATAGTCAGATACGCAAAATCCCACCATCGGTGAACCTTGCGCACACATGCACGCACACACATCTCCACACACACACAACCATCTCCACACACACACACCCATCTCCAAACACAGACACACCCATCTCCACACACACACCCATCTCCACACACACACAAAACATCTCCACACACCCATCTCCACACACACACAACCAACTCCACACACACACAACCAACTCCACACACACACAACCATCTCCACCCATCCACCCAACCCAAATCTTCCACCACCAGAGTCTCTCTCCCTCTCTCTCCCTTCCCCTCTCTCTCTCCCTCCCCCTCTCTCCTCCTTTTCTTTCTCTCTTTTCTCTCTCTCTCTCTCTCTCTCTCTCTCTCTCTCTCTCTCTCTCTCTCTCCCTCCCTCCCTCCCTCCCTCCCCCCTCTCTCTCCCCCGACCTTCATAGCTCTTGAAGGACTCGAAGAGCTCGATGAGGGAGTCGGTGGTGAGCTGCTCGTGGTACTTGGAGGCGATCTGCACGCAGACCTGCAAGTTCTGTCGGATGTTGGCCGTCAGCATCGCCTTCAGACACTCCAGAGAATCCTCCACCGACAGCGAGCCGAAATATGTCACCAGCCACTGCAACAATCAAGATAATAATAATAATAATAATAATAATGTATGGAATTTATATAGCGCTGAATCTGGTAAAGCAACAAATCAAAGCGCTCACGTCCACGATCCAGTGCAGTTCGTCACATTAACCAAGATTCAACAGTTGGTTTTTAAAAATATATTTACAATATTTACTTATCTAAAAAAAATCTTTTCTTAACAATATTCACTTTACTTACAATTGACAAACAGGATTAAACTTGATTCTTTTCAAAACATGTTGAAAGTCTACTCCCCCCCTCCACGAAATCAAGTTTTGGCTAGTAAATTCACATCAGAAAATCAGCTGGATTATAGATGATCAGCCAGCTCTTTGTGTTTAGTGCACGTAAGACGAGGCAAGGCCAAGCGACATTTTTCAACAATAAAAAACAAGTTGCTTTGTTTTGTTCAGGGTTTTTCTTTTTAGGGCAGGGCAGGGGGGGGGGGGGGGTGAGGCATCAGAATTTTAGTTTTCGCTCTTGTCAACCAATTACAGAAGAGGGATTTTTGTCTTTTTAATTTTTTTTTAAAGCTTTTTGTGGTGGGTTGTTTTTTTAAAGCGCTGATATGAGTAATCTTTTTATTTTTATTTTTTATTATGGATGAAAACCAAGATGTGTAGATTGAACTTTCTTCTGCCCTCCCCCCCACTCCTTGAATGTGTACACACACACATACACACACACATATACACCCACACCCTCTTCCCCTCACCTCCGGGTTCAGAAGATGTGTATGCACCACAGCTCGTTTGATGTCGTACAGATCTGTGTAGTGCTCCAGAGCCTGCAACAACACATACACTTCACCGTTCTTCACCATACATTTTTATACACACTTTATTGTTCATGAATACACTTAATATAACGACGATAGTACATCTTCCATATTCACTGCCTTCATCCTACTCTTCTCTCTCTCACACAAACACACACACACACATACCCTACACACACACACATACAAACACACACACACTCCCCACACAATCTCTCTCACCCACTACCTACACCCCCCCCCCCCCCCCCAACCCACAAAAACCACCCCCCCTCCACACACACACACACACCCACTCACCCTCTGAAGCAGTCCAGCTTTCTCACACAGCTGGGCGATGTGGGCACGGTCGTAGTGGGTGAACATCTGGTTGCCTAGGATGGCGTCCGCAACCTGGAACACCACGACACCACACCACACCACACCGTGTCTCACCTCTACTCCAAAGCAGCTTTACATACATACATACATATATATCTATATCTATCTATATATCTACACACATATCGTTCTACCTCTACCCCAAGGGTCCATGAAGTCGTGGGTTCGAATCTCGGTGACGGTGTCTGGTGAATTAAGGGTGGGGATTTTTTACAATCTCCCAGGTCAACTTTTAAAGTGCAGACCTGCCAAGTCAAGTCAAGTCAACTTTTAAAGTGCAGACCTGCCAAGTCAAGTCAGGTCAACTTTTAAAGTGCAGACCTGCCAAGTCAAGTCAGGTCAACTTTTAAAGTGCAGACCTGCCAAGTCAAGTCAGGTCAACTTTTAAAGTGCAGACCTGCCAAGTCAAGTCAGGTCAACTTTTAAAGTGCAGACCTGCCAAGTCAAGTCAGGTCAACTTTTAAAGTGCAGACCTGCCAAGTCAAGTCAGGTCAACTTTTAAAGTGCAGACCTGCCAAGTCAAGTCAGGTCAACTTTTAAAGTGCAGACCTGCCAAGTCAAGTCAGGTCAACTTTTAAAGTGCAGACCTGCCAAGTCAAGTCAGGTCAAATTTTATTTCCAGATGGTACACTGAACAAGCAGTGCATTTGCTTTTTTTATCCATCAAGCCATCTATCTAGGAACGCATTTCTTAATGATTATACTGAAATACTACATTATTACAACCTTTACCAATAAATTAAACCCGTGCTTTTGTGTGTATATACATATACAGAAGATCGCATGTTGAAGATCCCGTAATTTAATTTCATTCCATGTCCTCTCACTTTTTCATTCTTACTGATCAAAGAAAGACAAGGAAGAAAGAAAAGAAAAAGGCAGATTGGTACAGCCTAATTAAGACTTTAACTACATTCCTTTTTTTTTTTTAATCTACTGAAATGTCTACTGAAGAAGTGTATAGGTCTTAAAAGTTTTGAGGCTTGTTTGTTCAAACGCGAAACACACATCTCACATAGAAGAGACGAGTTTGTCTGAAGAACAACAAAGCTTTTCGTGGGAGCAGTGTATTTTGAACAGACACCAACATCAGCAGACAGTACCTGCTCCTTCGGTCAGGTTTTAAATTCTCTGTATGATCTGTCATTAATATCAGACTGCAATAAACAAAACTTTTAAAAAGAACCTCAATCATAGTAGCAAAACAAAAACACATGGGCCAAAAAGTCAATTATGCAACTCCACTAAGTACAGTAAATTGTTAAAGAACCCAACAAAAGTCAGTAAGTGGATATTGAAGCTTCAACTGCCACTGGTATTTTAAAGGCATCCTGTAAAGCGGAATTTAAGTGCACCAATTTCAGGATAATTTTTAAAGGTGGTTTGTCAAACGTGAATACACAGTTCAATGTAAGGAGACTGCGTTGTCTGAAGAACAACAAAGCTGTTCTGTGGAAGTCAGTGGTATTTCTGACACAGATATCAACATCTAGCAACAGTACCTGCCCTTCTGGTCATTTTGGCAATCTGTATTCATTCTGTCATTATCCATCAATTAAAAATAAAAAAAGAACATATTACTTTAGTATAAAAAACAAAAGAAGATAATGAAAAAATAATGCTAACTCACAACTATACAAAATAAATTAAGGTTTGGATCAAACATATCAAAGTGCATTTGAGTTCCTAATTCTTCTTCAGCTTCACTTTTCATTTTACATAAAAGAGGCAAACTTTTGTAGCAATTAAGATTAACCAATTTCATAAGAAGTTTTTATGAAGAGGTATTTGATTTAGTTTTTCAAACGCGAAACACCAGTCTCACATAGAAGAGACAAGGTTTGTCTGAAGAACAACAAAGCTGTTTCTGTGGGAGCAGTGTATTTCTGACACAGACATATACCAACATCTAGCAGACAGTACCTGCTCCCTTCTGGTCAGGTTTTGATTCTCTGTATGATTCTGTCATTATCATATCAGTGATTCTGTCATTATCATATGAGAACAAAACCTTTTTAAAAAATTACAATCATAACAAAACAAAAAAGAAAAGGGCCAAAAATGTCTGCTAAGCTCACTTACTAAAGACGTAACCTAAAATCAGAAAGAAAAAAAAGAGAGTAGATTTGGCTATGAAGTTACTTTAAGATACTTCAGTTTTCAAGCAGATCATTCTTCAGTTAAACGCTCAAAGAGTGTTCCTGAGCACGTGACAACATGCTTCATGAAGTGCAACACTTCTGTCGACTGTAACAACAACTTTTCTTAGCATTTCTATTTCCATGCAACAAGACATATCCAACATTGCAGACAGTACTCAACTTTGACAAATATCTGAGATTTGTTTGTATCAACGAATAAAAGTTATGAAGAGAACGAGTTTTCATTGAAGAAAAAAAAAGCTATAATGTGGGAGAAAATGTACTCACTTAGACAGAAATAAACAAACTACAGACAGTGATTTCTCTTCTCCATTCTGAGCTTCCAAGGTACTTTGCATTAGTTATCATTTTCTAGTGATTATATCCATTCAATAAAATTAAAATTGTTAAACCACACTCAGTGTGAAATAAAGAACAAGGTGCTAAGAACAACAAATGAGCAGTATTTGACACAAACAAACAACAAAACTGCCAGACCTGTCATTCTGTCAAAGTATAGAAATTTTAGACGATCAATATCATATCAAGGACTTCTATGATTCCAAACAAAACCTTTTTGAAGTTATTTTTCATAAAAAAAAGAAAGGCAAATTGCTTGTAGTATAAGAGAACTATAAAAAAAAAGTAGAATGGTATAAGACCTCAGATTTCAGGTTCTCAGCAATGATCAATATTTTGAAAAGGAGTGTTTGTTCAAACGCGAAACACACGTCTCACGTACAGAGACAAGGTTTGTCTGAAGAACAACAAAGCTGTTTCTGTGGGAGCAGTGTATTTCTGACACAGATACCAACATCTAGCAGACAGTACCTGCTCCCTTCTGGTCAGTTTTGTATTTTGTATTCTACCATTATCATATCAACACAAAACCTAAATTATTGTACACACAACAACGAAACATCACAAAAAAGAAGAAAATATGTCACCTAGTTTACTCCGAAAGAACAAAACTTTCAACACAACAAAAATATCCTGAAGTATCTAACCTTTTGAGTAGTTACTGATGTTACTTTGGTATCAGGAGAGGTTTTTGTAACAGTTCCTGTCAAGGGGAATGTAAGTGCCAATTTCAAGATAATATTAAGTAAATGGGCTTGTTTGTTCAAACGCGAAACACATGTCTCACATACAAGAGACGAGGTTTGTCTGAAGAACAACAAAGCTGTTTCTGTGGGAGCAGTGTATTTCTGACACAGATACCAACATCTAGCAGACAGTACCTGCTCCATTCTGGTCAGGTTTTCTATGTCCGAGGATTGTACTCTTCGTTTCACTGTATTCTGCATTATTATAATGAGTATGTGCCTTACATTAACAAGATCAATACAAAACAAGCATATGAAAAATATGACAATTTTCTGCCAGCTGAAAGTGTACGGAAAATGTTACCAAAGACCCGTTACTAAATGAAAGGGATATTCCCTGAAAAACAAAGTTCAAGCCAAGAATTTATAAATCAACCAATAAAATGACCCGAGAAAGAAAAAAAAAAGCTTGCAGACACGGTCGAGCATTACATCTTCTCAAAACTTACGCTACACTGAATTTTCTGAATCCCAGAAGCATTATACAGCTTGACATTCACGACAACAGAGGCCCCGTGTGCAAACTGACACAGAACATCTTGCACACACATCAAAACCCGTTCCACGTTTCTGAAGAGTTGGTCATTGTGTGTCGTGGGAATGGATAATAAAAATTACAAATCCGCATACACACGTGAGGAACGGATGTAAAATAAAACAAAACGTATGAATTCTTATTCCATTATCCTCACATAAAAGAGAGAATGAATAAACAAACAAGAAGAAACTCTTGACAGCATGTAAAAAAAAAAACCCCAACAAAAACAGGTTTTCAAACTTGGCCTAAATTTCATTGTGTATCAACAACTATCACACAAAAAATAGTTTCCTGCAAAATCTTGCAGCAGCTGGAGAGACCACAAGACATCTTGGGGAAAACATTTCTTTTCTGAACTTGGCAAACATTTAGACCCTCCTGTTTTTCTATACACTGTCCTGCATACTCACATATTCTACATTTTCTCTCTCTCTTACCTGCGGGGCGGACATGAGATTCATCTCCAGGAGGCGGGTCTGCAGCGGTCCCTCAGCGGGGCGGTTGTTCTTGAGAGCGTCCAGGAGGAAGGAGGTGCACTGCTGGATCAGGTTGAACTCCATGAACACGTCCACTATCTGCAACACCACACAGCACGCCCTTTGTTCGTCTAATATCACTAGAAGTGAACAGACGTAAAACTGAAGTCAACAACAACAACACCACACAGCACGCCCTTTGTTCGTCTAATATCACTACAAGTCAACAGACGTAAAACTGAAGTCAACAACAACACACAGCACGCCCTTTGTTCGTCTAATATCACTAGAAGTGAACAGACGTAAAACTGAAGTCAACAACAACACCACACAGCACGCCCTTTGTTCCCCCTTGTCTAATATCACTTGAAGTGAACAGACGTAAAACTGAAGTCAACAACACCACACAGCACGCCCTTTGTTCCCCCTTGTCTAATATCACTTGAAGTGAACAGACGTAAAACTGAAGTCAACAACACCACACAGCACGCCCTTTGTTCCCCCTTGTCTAATATCACTTGAAGTGAACAGACGTAAAACTGAAGTCAACAACACAGCACGCCCTTTGTTCCCCCTTGTCTAATATCACTAGAAGTGAACAGACGTAACATTGAAGTCAACAACAACACCACACAGCACGCCCTGTCCTGACCATCACCACTTCTCCTTCTGATACTGTCAAATGGAAGGAAGGTGGCAGGATGGTTAAGACGTGTGCCGGCCAACACGTAAACCGTGAGGCTCTGGGTTCGATTCCCAGCCTCCTCAGCCTTTCTTCCCAGTTTGACCAAAGAAAATCGAACTGAATGTCAAAGTCCTTTGGATGAGACTATAAACCGAGGCCCTGTGTGCGAACGCATGCAGAACATCTTGCGCACGCGTTGAATCCTGTTCCGCTTTTTGAAAGAGTAGGCCATTGTGTGTCGGTGGGAACAGATGACAAAATTTACAAAACCGCATACACACGGGGACTGGATGTTTAAAAAAAAAGGAGCACCTGAGTGCTTATTCCATTATCCTCGATATTAAAAAAAAAATTTCTAAATCATGTCATCTGAGCGCTTTGATTTGTTGCTTTACAAGACTCAGCGCTATATAAATTCCATACATTATTATTATTATTATTATTATTAAATATATCTCCCAAGACAAAAATGTCAGTGAGATTGTTTTCTGATTTCCTGCCATATCAGAATGCCGAACACAGGAGTGTTTGTTGACTCCACAGAACAGTAGAACTGTTACTGACATACACACAGCACAAGCCAAGGAAACACCCAGGTTTCTGCATCGTGGACAAATGCAGGATTTGGAATGTATGCCTAAAACTACTTTCAATCAATAACTGTCTGGAAGACAAAAGTCGATAATATTTACTCAACTATAAAGAAATAACCCAAATTTCCAATTTGCTATCTATTCTTTTTTTTTTAACAGTCAGCTTGCTAGAAACAAAATAGTGGCAGAAATCCACACTCCATCCAGCTTATCTAATACATACTTGGAAAATCTAAATCAAAGGAAAATATAAGCTTGGCAAATAAAACACACAGAAAACCTACAAGCACACACATACAAAAACCTATTCAGATTCTCCCTCCCTCCCTCTCTCTCCCTCGCTCCCCTCTTCTCTAATTCAGATAACCCTTTATCAGCCATCCCTTTTCCACTACACATTTGTTCCCAGTCCAAACCCAGTGCTAAAACTAACACATCCCCTTCCTTTTACCAAGCCTAAGCGCGGTCCATGCCTGCTGTAAATAAATATATAGAGCCCCAGCTAGGAAGGGATGGGATGGGAAGGGATGGGAAGGGAAGGGAAGGGAAGGGAAGGGAAGGGAAGGGATGGGATGGGAAGGGAAGGTATGGGAAGGGAAGGTATGGGAAGGGAAGGGATGGGAAGGGAAGGGAAGGGAGGGATGGGATGGGAAGGGGAAGGGGATGGGAAGGGAAGGGAAGGGATGGGAAGGGAAGGGAAAGGAAGGGATGGGAAGTATGGGATGGGAAGAAGGGAAGGGAAGGGAAGGGAAGGAGAGGATGGAAGGGAAGGGATGGGAAGGGAAGGGAAGGGATGGGATGGGAAGGGAAGGGAAGGGAAGGGAGAGAAAAGGGAAGGGAATGGGAAGGGAAGGGAAGGGATGGGATGGGAAGGGGAAGGGATGGGATGGGAAGGGAAGGGAAGGGAAGGAGGAGGAAGGGAAGGGAAAAAGGGAAGGGAGGGAAGGTGATGGATGGGAATGGAATGGAAGGGATGGTGCTACACGGGAGAGAGGCGCCAGTGGAGGAACTGACACATCTGGCCCACAGCCCTGCCCACCTGCCGCTTGCTCACACTGGTTGAGGTCGGCCAGGGTTCGTCGTCAGCCACCATCATCTGGCGAATGCAGGCCCTGCTCGGAGTTGATGCGCATGATGTGCGCTAGCAGGAAGATGAATCGGGTGAAGCCCACTTTCTTGCGTACAGGATGAATTCTCTCGGAACTGCCACCGTCTCCGCAAAGCATTGGATCACTGGAGATGACGATACAGATGCCGATAAATCACCACCTTCTGATTATTCAACAAAGTTTGTTAATTGTATGCCAACAGCTGGTTTCTATCATTTCAATGACATTTCTGCTTTACAGATACTAGCACCATAGAAATCTACAGGTCCCCCCCCCCCCCCCCAATTTATGTAGGGGATCTTCCAATGAGGTTGCTGGGGGCCTGTCAGCATAAATAGCATCCCCACCTTCTGGAAATTCAGAGCTAGGAATAATCTTCTATCCCTCCTTTGTATTTCTGCCTTGCTCCTTCTCTTCTTGTCACCTCTTTCTTGTCTCATTTTCTGCCTTCTTGGTTTATCATTCTGCCTCTTTATCCAGAAAGACTTTAAAGATAACAATGTTCTCTCACGCAACAGTCAGATGCGCTGGGCCTGGCTTGTCAGGCGCTGAACAGCAGCGCGGCGCATTTTCCCTCACAGGACAGACAACAGTAGTTGCTGTCTGAGCGTTCAACAAAGACGTATAGATCTTACACACTTTGGCCTACTGTGCACTTTAGACTACTGTGTCAGTCACTTCTCTCTACAGCGAGGTTTGCTTGGAGGTGTGGTTTTTTCCCCTCTTTTTGAGGGGAGGGATGTTCAGTTTTCTCTCCCCAATGCCCTTGTGCTGCTTCTCTCCCACCACTCAACCCGAACTAACCACACGCAGCCTCGCCCAGAAGGATCACTCTGTCATATCATCTACTAATCACACCTTGTTCACTATTGTGTGAACACTTCAAAGCAGAAACTAACGAAACAGTCCTCAAAATCATTCACAGTTCCCAACCTCAAACATCACTGCATCGGAACCCCTCTTTATCACGTTAATTACACGTTCATTAATACAAAACCCACGTGATCCCAAAGACAACCTTTCATGTAAGCCATAGCAGCAACAGCCCTGAAGACACTACTCACTTTCTCAGCATTTACAACACAGCCCCCCCCTCTCTCTCTCTCTCCTCACGACCAATGCAAACAGCTGCTGTCCCCCCGTTGCCCACTGACCTTCTGCGGGACGCTGGCACGCAGGTAGACGGACAGGGCCAGCGTTGGGTCAGCAGCCTTCACCAGGTCTCCCAGCTCTTCACAGCACTCCAGCTGTGTGCACACACAACACACACGATACAGCACAAACAGTCATACACCAACACAAACAGTCATACACCAGCACAGTCATACACCAGCACAAACAGTCATACACCAACACACACACACGATACAGCACAAACAGTCATACACCAACACACACACACGATACAGCACAAACAGTCATACACCAACACACACACACGATACAGCACAAACAGTCATACACCAACACAAACATACACCAGCACAAACAGTCACACACCAACACAAACAGTCATACACCAACACAAACATACACCAGCACAAATAGTCATACACCAGCACAAACAGTCACACACCAACACACACACACGATACAGCACAAACAGTCATACACCAACACACACACACGATACAGCACAAACAGTCATACACCAACACACACACACGATACAGCACAAACAGTCATACACCAACACACACACACGATACAGCACAAACAGTCATACACCAACACACACACACGATACAGCACAAACAGTCATACACCAACACACACACACGATACAGCACAAACAGTCATACACCAACACACACACACGATACAGCACAAACAGTCATACACCAACACACACACACGATACAGCACAAACAGTTATAACACCAACACACACACACGATACAGCACAAACAGTCATACACCAACACACACACACGATACAGCACAAACAGTCATACACCAACACACACACACGATACAGCACAAACAGTCATACACCAACACAAACAGTCATACACCAACACAAACAGTTATTTACCATACTGCTCTTCATAGCATTCCAGCTATGCAAACATGATACAGAAACAGTCATTTATGGCTTTTATTGTTGCTTTATATATGTAAAATCGTTAATTCTTACACTGGTTTCAAGCCTGAGTGGTTTTAATAATCTTGACTTTTTCCTTTATATAAAGAAATTTGCTTGAAACTACTTGGGGTTCTCTTTACACAAATCTAAACATTTACCTTGGTGATACAAAAAAATATACCCTTTCATGTCCTAATCTGATTGCTCTCAATTGGTTGATCTTTCAGAAACATCATGATATGACAAAAAACAAACAAACAAACCTGAAATAACACACACCCAAAACCACAGAAGCGCATGAACAGGTATACACACACACTCAAGGTGTCTACGCATCAGCATTCCTACTTTCAATCCCTCACCCCCCCCACCCAACCATTTTCTCTCTTTTCTCTCTATCATGTGGAAGAATGTAAATTTGAAGACCACCACCACTACTACTACTACTACTACTACTGCACACTCTCTCTCTCACATACACACACCCAATATCCCCCTCCATCCCTCTCTATCTCTCTCTCATAAATACACTCATCCCACAACCCCCTCTTCCCCTACCCCCCACACACCCTTCATCACCCCCCCCCCCCAAAATCATTTCTATCCTCCCTCCCTCCACCATTCACCCTCCTCCCCACACACACACACACACAGACACATGGACGGACCTTGTCTTCCTTCAGCCACTTCTCCAGCAGCTGCTTGCGGCCTTGCTGCAGCACGGGCCGGCACAGCTCCAGGGACTCGTACTTGTTCAGCTGGCCCTTGTCCAGCAGGATGCCAAAGTACTGCAGCAGCGGCGACGTCGTCCCTGCCGTGGACGGCACCTGCTGGAACCGCTGGATCGTCTGCGGCGTTCGCAGGATCCCCTGCAAGAGGAGAGGGAAGGTTGGGGTTGTTGTTGTTTTTATATCATAGGAGTTGTAGTCGCGGCGGCAGATTTCTGTGCATGTAGAGGGTATGTGAGTGTGGGGTTTTATAGTGGCTGCAGCAGCAGATTTCTCTGTATGTAGAGATAGTCAAGGTAAAGGTGTTTCTCTGTGTGTGGCATTGTATAGTGGCTGCAGTAGCAGATTTCTCTGTATGTAGAGATAGTAAAGATAAAGGTGTTTCTCTATGTGTGGCATTGTATAGCAGCTGCAGCAGCAGATTTCTCTGTATGTAGAGATAGTAAAGATAAAGGTACTCCTCTATGAGTGGGATTTTATAGTTGTCACAGCAGATTTCTCTGTATGTAGAGATAGTAAAGATAAAGGTACTCCTCTATGAGTGGGATTTTATAATCGTCACAGCAGATTTTTCTGTGTGTAGAGATAGTAAAGATAAAGGTGTTTCTCTATGTGTGTGGTTTTATAGTGGCTGCAGCAGCAGATTTCTCTGTATGTAGAGATAGTAAAGATAAAGGTGTTTCTCTATGTGTGGTATTTTATAGTGGTCACAGCAGATTTCTCTGTATGTAGAGATAGTAAAGATAAAGGTGTTTCTCTATGTGTGGGATTTTATAATCGTCACAGCAGATTTTTCTGTGTGTAGAGATAGTAAAGATAAAGGTGTTTCTCTATGTGTGTGGTTTTATAGTGGCTGCAGCAGCAGATTTCTCTGCATGTAGAGATAGTAAAGATAAAGGTGTTATCCTGTGTATGGGATTTTATAGTCGTCACGGCAGATTTCTCTGCGCCACGAGCTACTTGACAGTAAAGGTGTTTCCCTGTAAGTGAGATTTATACAGTCGTCGCAGCAGCAGATTTCTCTGCATGTAGACACACTTGACAGTAAAGGTAAAGGTGTTCTCCCTGTAACCTATGCGGTCAATGAGAAGCGAGGTGTCAGAGACCTCACCTTCTCCTGCATTTTGAGGCCAGCGCCCATCTCCTCTCACTCACTGCTTTACCTTCCCTGACCTTAAAGAAGGCAGGTACCCATTTACAGCTGGGTGAACTGGGGGACTGTGCTGAAGCCGAGGCATGCAAATGGTCACCCATCCAAGTGGTAACCACGCTCGATGCTGCTTAACCAGAGGAAAAAGAAAGACAAAAAAAAGAAAGAAAAAAAGACTTCCCCATTACGGGAATGCCGGGGGCCTGTCAGTATAAACAGCATCCCCACCTTCTGGAAATGTCAGTGTTCAGGGGTTACGGAAACATGAACATACCCAGCATACATCCCAGAAGATGGAATGTGGCTACCTTCATGGTGGGCAAAAAACGGTCGCATACTAAAAAATGACACCACGAGTGAACCTCGGAGGAACCAAACAAAAAAACAAACAAAAAACATCACACAGAACATAACCAGTATATACAGGAACACAGAGACATCATTTCTACTTTACCAGACAGTGTACAGCCCATGATCAGTACCCAGGAACACCGAGACATCGTTTCTACCTAAGGGGCACTGGCAGCAAGTTAACTAGACAGAAAACTTGACCAGGCAGTGCATAAACCATGATTCTTCTTCTTCTTCCTTTTTTGTCATGTTTCTCCCAGGGGAGGTTTGACATTGATGAGCCCTCTCCATCTCTATTTTGAGCTTCCTCCTTATTTATGCCCCTTTCTGTAAGATTATCTGCAATACAGGCAGCCAAGGTCTTGCAAGGTCTTCCCTTTGGTCTCTTTCCATCCACTACGAAGTTCATTGCTCTTTTTATGATGTGGTGGTCTCCTTTCCATTGAACATGCCCAAACCAGCGCAGTCTATTGGTACAAGCTACAGACTTCAGATCATCAACTTTGCACATTCTCCACAGTTCTCCATTCGTGATCCTGACTTCCCATTTGATCTGTCATGTAGCGCAGCACAGACCAGAACTACTATACAACAACACCTAGACATCATTTCTACTTTACCAGACAGTGCACAAACCATGATCAGTACACAAGAAAACTGAGACATCATTCCTACTGAAGTGCACAGACCATGACTACTACACAAGAACACCACCGAGACATCGTCCCTACCTTGGGGGCACTGGCAATAAGTTAACGAGACAGAAAACTTTACCAGGCAGTGCACAGACCATGATCAGTACACAAGAACACAGAGACATTGTTTCTACTTTACCAGACTGTGCACAGCACAGGACTACCCC
The DNA here is from genome assembly GCA_028751875.1 of Rapana venosa. Lineage (NCBI taxonomy): Eukaryota > Metazoa > Mollusca > Gastropoda > Neogastropoda > Muricidae > Rapana > Rapana venosa. Next base: position 55,646,921 of record CM054157.1, read on the forward strand.
ACAAGACCACCACCTAGACATCGTCCCTACCTTGGGGGCGCTAGCGGCGACTTTGGCGGCCTCCTGGTACTGGCCGCTCTGGAAGAGGTTGTTGAACTTGCGGACGAAGAGGTCCTCAGCCCCGGGCAGGTTGCAGCGCGAGGACATCTTGAGGGCCAGGTCAGGGTTCTGCAGGGTGTTGGTGATGTACGACACGATGTTCTCCTCCTCCACGCTCACCGACAACACCTGCACAGGTCCTCCCACCACTTACCTTTCCCTTCGTTCATTCCTTCGTTTGTTTGCTTGGTGAGTGAGTGAATGTGCGTGAATCTAGAATGATATTCAACGTTGCTGTTTGTCTCAATCAGACGCTAGAATAAAACACACTGTTTCATAATGTATGCTGGGGAGGGGGATAGCCGGTGGTTAGAGCATTGTGCTCACAATCTGACAAAAGTCCTTCGGATGAGACTATAAACCGAGGTCCCACTTGTAAACGCATGCAGAACATCTTGCGCACATGTTAAAACTCATTCCGCTTTTCGGAAGAGTAGGCCATTGTGTGCCAGTGGGAGGGAGGAGTCCCATAACCTATAAGGTCGTAGGGGAGCGAGGCATCAGAGACCTCACTTCTTTAGGGCCAGCATATTGAGGGCGGCGCCCATCTCCTCTCCCTCGCTGCTTTACCTTCCCTGACCCTAAAGAGGGCAGGTACCCATTTACAGCTGGGTGAACTGGGGGAACTGTACTGAAGCCAAGGCGCGCAAACGGTCACCCATCCAACTGGTAACCACGCTCGACGCTGCTTAACTTGGCTGGGGGAAAGCGAGTGCTCCGACCACTGAGCTATCCCGTGCCAGTGGGAACGGGTGACAAAACTGCATGCATACGGGGACTGGATGAAAGAAGCACATGAGGGCTTATTCCAGTATCCTGGAAATAAAAGAATAAAAGAAATAAATTAATAAAACAGCCCAGGATCCAGCCCAAGTTCCCACCAGCCTGTTCCCTTGGGAGTTAACGTCAGTCCTGACTCCACTCCCCCCTAAAGTCCTCTGAATGAGACTACACACCCAGGCCCCATGCGTGAACACATGCAGAACACTTCGCGCACACACTCTGCCTTCTGGATAAGGCCATACTGCTGTGAAAACAGACAACACATTTTTTTTTTAAACTGCACGCACACCGAGGTCGTGTTCAGACATCGCCCCTGAAGTCAGAATGCGGCTGACTACCTGTGGACAAAAACGGTTGTAGACTCAAAATCTCACCACTGGTGAACCTTGGAGCCCCAGGCCAAGAAACCACAACAACAAAAAATAAAAACAAAAATTTTTTTTTTTTTGTAAACCAGCCAAACAAACACAAAAAAAAGAAAGACAGGCACTGGTATTGCCCTCTGGCCTACCTGTCCTTTCCTGTTGACGCCAATGATGCCGCTGGTGGCTTCGTGCGGGGCGGTGACGAAGATGGTGTCGCCGCTGATGCGGTTCATGTAGATGCAGGTGCCCGTCTCGATGTCGTACAGGTGGATGTAGCCGTACTTGGTGATGAGGAACACCACGCCGTGCTTGTGGCTCGTCTGTCGGCAACACAACAGTTCTATTTTCCCCTCTGAACACGGACTACTGGTGACTACTACAGTAAGTTGCATACGAGAAGCAAAAGAGACAAGAATGATAATGAATGTCTTTGTTTTGTTTGAGTTTTTTTTTTTGGTTTTTTTTTGGGGGGGCATCCAGTTGGTAAAATTTGCTAGAAGAGAAATATGTTGCTGGAGATATTTTTTTTTGTTTTGGGTGGATGGTTGGTTGGTTGCAGGGCTTGGGTGTTGTCTGTTGTTTGTTTTTGGTTTTCTGTGGTTTTATCTCTTTTCTTTTTTTTTCTTTTTTTTTGGTGGGGTAGGGGGGGGGGGGGGGGGGGGGGAGGTTGGTAGCAAACTTTACACAAAATTGATATAACAGAAACAAGCAAAAAGAACTAGAATGATAATGAATGTCTTCTCTCTTTTTTTTTTTTTGCGGGGGGGGGGGGGGGGGGGGGGGGGGGGGGGGGGGGGGGGGGCAGATGGTAAAATTTGCTAGAAGAGAATTTTGTTGCTGAAGATCTTTTTTTGGTTTGGTTGGTTGGAGGTTTTGGAGATTGTCTGTAGTTTGTTTTTGGTTTTTCTGTGGGTTTTTCCTCTTTTTTTTTTAGGGGGGGGGGGGAGGGTTACTTTCTTGTTTGTTCGTTTTAATTTTTGAAACACTTGCCTTTTATTTCTTTTGTTGCAAATTTTACAGAAAATTGATATAACAGAACTGAACATAAAAACAGCTAGAGAATAGTGGTCAAAATCTGACAAAAACCATCTGCGAAAAGACTTCCCCATAAAACAGCAGCGTTACTGACAGAAGGTATGGCAACAAGTGGAAAAGTTCCCCCCCCCATACCTGTATTGACACTACTGACAGAAGGTATGCTGCCCAACAGGTGGGCAGTTTTGTGTACCTGCATGGCGACGGGGAAATCGTTCTGTGCCTCCACGGGGAAGAAGACGTCCACGGCTTTCTTGGCGAAGGGCTGGTTGCCTTGTGGGGGCTGTCCCACCTCGATGACGTGCAGCTGTCAACACACACACACCACACACACCACCTGAAACGTTTCTTCGTAAAGTGTGACAATGATAAATCTGAGGACAAGATTCCAGTTTTTAGCTGTCAACACACACACAACACACAACCTCAAACGTTTCTTTGTGAAAAGTGATGGTGACAAATCTAAATGATTTCAGTTTTTAGCTGTGAACACACACAACACACAACCTGAAATGTTTGTGAAAAATGATGATGGTAAATCTGAGGAAAGGTTTCCAGCTTTTAGCTCTCAACACACACACACAACTGGAACGTCTCTTTGTAAAGTGTGATGATGACAAATCTGAGGACAAGATTTCAGTTTTTAGCTGTGAACACACACAACACACAAACTGAAACGTTTGTTTGTGAAAAATGATGATGGTAAATCTGAGGAAAGGTTTCCAGCTTTTAGCTGTCAACACACACACAACACACAAACTGAAACGTTTCTTCGTAAAGTGATGATGGTAAATCTGAGGAATGGTTTCCAGCTTTTAGCTATGAACACACACAACACACACACAAACTGAAACGTTTCTTTGTGTAAAGTGATGGTGATAACTCTGAGGAAAAGTTTCCAGCTTTTAGCTGTCAACACACACAACACACACACAAACTGAAACGTTTCTTTGTGTAAAGTGATGGTGATAACTCTGAGGAAAGGTTTCCAGCTTTTAGCTGTCAACACACACACAACACACAAACTGAAACATTTCTTTGTGAAAAGTGATGGTGATAACTCTGAGGAAAGGTTTCCAGCTTTTAGCTGTCAACACACACACAACACACAAACTGAAACGTTTCTTTGTGCAAAGTGATGGTGATAACTCTGAGGAAAGGTTTCCAGCTTTTAGCTGTCAACACACACACAACACACAAACTGAAAAGTTTCTTTGTGCAAAGTGATGGTGATAACTCTGAGGAAAGGTTTTCAGCTTTCAATTGTTAACACACACAACACACACACAAACTGAAACGTTTCTTTGTGAAAAGTGATGGTGATAACTCTGAGGAAAAGATTTCAGTTTTTAGCTGTGAACACACACAACACACACACAAACTGAAACGTTTCTTTGTGAAAAGTGATGGTGATAACTCTGAAAGGTTTCCAGCTTTCAGCTGTGAACACACACACAACACACAAACTGAAACGTTTCTTTTTAAAGTGTAACGATGATAAATCTGAGGAAAAGAGTTCAGTTTTTAGCTGTGAACGCACACACACACAAACTGGAACACTGTCTTTGAAGTAGTTTGATAATAGTTACCATCAAAGGAAAAAGTGTTCACCTTTTTTATTTAAGTTCTAGCAAGAAATATAGATGTTTGAATTACATTTTTTCCCCTTGTGCAACAATAATAACGAGTAAATATCTTCCCTTTTTTTATCTTTCTTTTTAAAGCTACATTCTTCCCCTGCTCTATGTCGCAAAAAAATGCCAAACAAACTTAAAAACAAGAAAACTAAAAAGCATGCAAAACACACACACACACACTGTCTCTCTCTCTCTAAATAAACCACGTTTTATCATGCTGTCTACATTCTAAACAGACAATCTAAATCCAAGAAAATCTAGACCCTTGTTCAACCCACAACACATCCCCAAATGTCCAAAAGGGCTACCTTAATTGGTGGGTAAAAACAGTCTCACCATAACATTGGTGAACCTCGGAACTCTAACCAAAGAACAAAAAAAAGAAAAAAAACAAAAAAAGAAAAGTAAAAAAAAAACCACAATGCTGAACAGTCATACTGCTTTTGACAGGAAATCTACACAAATTCAACAGCCCAAAACATATACTTTGAAAAGGAGAACAACAAAAAATAGCACAAAATAATATATAGAAAATGTGTCCCCAAAATCAGCATGACAACGAGGCTACTTTCATGTTGGGCAAAAACGGTCGCATACACAAAATCTCACAACGGTGAACCTCGGAGATGTAACCGGGGAACAACAACATACGAAAAACATGTAAAACATATCATTCTGTCTCTAATCTTTTGTTCAAAGCGCGCACACAGAGCCTGGTTACCTTGCCCCCCTGCGGGCCCCTGACGGCGAACATGAAGAGCGTGGAGGGGTTGGGGTTTCCCTCCACGGTGTAGGTGGCGAAAGCGGCCGCGTGGCCCTCGATGGGCTGGCTGACCTTGCGCTCCACAGAGTACAGCTGCATGGCTCCCACCACACGGTTTTGCTGCTCACAACCAAAATACACGCCAAGATATAGAAAATGATAATAATAATAATGTATGGAATTTATATAGCGTTGAGATAGAAAATAATAATGTATGGAATTTATATAGCGCTGAATCTTGTAAAGCAACAGAGTACAGCTGCATGGCTCCCACCACACGGTTTTGCTGCTCACAACCAAAAGCCACAGCCAAGATATAGAAAATAATAATAATGTATGGAATTTATATAGCGCTCAATCTTGTAAAGCAACAGAGTACAGCTGCATGGCTCCCACCACACGGTTTTGCTGCTCACAACCAAAAGCCACAGCCAAGATATAGAAAATAATAATGTATGGAATTTATATAGCGCTAAATCTTGTAAAGCAACAGAGTACAGCTGCATGGCTCCCACCACACGGTTTTGCTGCTCACAAACCAAAAGCCACAGCCAAGATATAGAAAATAATAATGTATGGAATTTATATAGCGTTGAGAAAGAAAATAATAATGTATGGAATTTATATAGCGTTGAGATAGAAAATAATAATGTATGGAATTTATATAGCGCTGAATCTTGTAAAGCAACAGAGTACAGCTGCATGGCTCCCACCACACGGTTTTGCTGCTCACAACCAAAAGCCACAGCCAAGATATAGAAAATAATAATAATGTATGGAATTTATATAGCGCTGAATCTTGTAAAGCAACAGAGTACAGCTGCATGGCTCCCACCACACGGTTTTGCTGCTCACAACCAAAAGCCACAGCCAAGATATAGAAAATAATAATGTATGGAATTTATATAGCGCTGAATCTTGTAAAGCAACAGAGTACAGCTGCATGGCTCCCACCACACGGTTTTGCTGCTCACAACCAAAAGCCACACCAAGATATAGAAAATAATAATAATAATAATAATAATGTATGGAATTTATATAGCGCTGAATCTTGTAATGCAACAAATCAAAGCGCTCAGATAACTTTTTAAAAAGTTTTTTTTAATATGTGCTTCTTTTTTTTAACATTCAGTCCCCGTGTGTACGCAGTGTTGTCAATTTTGTCATCCGTTCCCACCGGCACACAATGGCCTACTCTTTCGAAAAGCGGAACAGGATTTAACGTGTGCGCAAGATGTTCTGCATACGTTCGCACAGACATAAGCAGTGTTACTTGGCACTTTGTCAACGTCAAGGACAGAGACATGCTTCCTTACTAGTGTAGTGGTGACTATTACCAAGTCACGGCAGATTTCTCTACGACAAGTTCGGGCTGCTCTTCCTGGGGACAGCGTGTGTCACCAACAAGAGCGGCGCCACACATTAGGTTTTTTTTCTTCATTTTCCTGTCTGCAGCTTGCTTCACTATCAGAGTGGCTTTTTTTTTTTTTTAACAGAATTTTGCCACAACTCCCTTGTTGCAGTAGGCTCTTTAACGTGCGCTAAGCAATTTTGTAGAATACACGGGACCTCGGTTTATCGTCTTGTCCAAAACACCAGCACCCTGACCACCACTCGTGGTCTAGTGGATGGGGTAAAAGTTTCAGGCCCGAATGGGAATTGAACCATCCACCACACACTCTGAGCCTGGACCTTTTGCTTTCTAGGCCATCGATCCACCAATATTCAACAGCGATTGATGAAATCTCAATCATTTTTCTGCTGATAAAATTGTTGAAACTCGTCATAAGGAAACCATTTAACCAAGATCTGCTTCTTGCCAGCTCCATGAAGAGTAAGTCATTACAGTTTGTGGTGAACTGTCCGTTTGTTGTTCCGAGTCAGCCATACATCATCGATCTGTTATAGTGTTACATTTCTTGCTGTCATTTTTTAAAATTAAATTAAATGAAAAAAATCTCCCATAGGGATGCTGGGGACCTGTCAGTATAAACAGTATCCCCACCTTCTGGGGGAATTCTGTGCTAGGAATTCCCTCTTTTCTATCCCTCCCTCTATTATTTCTTCCTTGTTTCTTGTCTTCCTGTCACCTCCTTCTTGTCTATTTTTTCTGCCTTCTTGGTCCATACTACTGCCTTTTTTCAAAAAGAAAAAAAAAATTCTAAACAACAAATCTCTCCCATGCCAAAGTTGACTGCACTAGGCTTGACTAGTCAGACGTTTCACAGCAACACAGATCAGATGACAGACAGCAATAGTTGCTGTCCGAGCTTTCGACAACACAGAAGACGACAACGACAACGTAGAAGAAGGAAAACCAATATCTCCCTTCAAAAAAGTGACCAAAAACTGCCGGTCTCACCTGCGCGGATATGCCGACCAGCAGCAGCCACTGCTGTTTGGCGTCTGTGCGGTAGTTGATGATCTGACAGCCGGTCAGGTTGGAGTGCCGCTCAAACACTTTCTGGGGCTGCGAGTCACCTGAAAGGTATAGTAGTAATAATAATAATAATAATAATGTATGGAATTTATATAGCGCTGAATCTTGTAAAGCAACAAATCAAAGCGCTCAGATGACATTTTTCTTCTTCTTTTGATTGCATTCCTGAAAAAGAGAAACAAAATGATAACAATGACAACAACGATGATACTAGGATGTCAGAAAACAAGGACCACAGCTTTGCGACTCGGTCCATGAATATGACTGAAAACATAATCTCCGGTAGAATCTGCTGTTACAGTCACTTTCACTAACCATTGATATAAAAACTTAACTCGTGTCCAAAACTTTAGACCATGAGTGGTGGACTGGGTGCTAGTCTTTCAGATGACACAATAAAACGATGCGTGCAACACACATTTAGCGTACATAAAAGAACCCATGGCAACAACTTTGGCAACATTTTAAAGAAAAAAGCCACTCCAATAGAGAAACAAATACATGACATGCAGAGGGGGAGAAAAAACGAACAGAAAAACAATGAGTGGCACTGTTCTTGTGACACGCTCTCATCGGGGAGAGCAGCCCAAATTTGATACAAACGAATCTGCTGTGACTTACAGTGGTATACAATACAATACGAAGTTAAGTTAGCTGTGTTAAAAGTGTGGCCTGTTGTTGTGAGTGTGTGGCCTATTGTTGTGAGTGTGTGGCCTGTTGTTGTCAGTGTGTGTGGCCTGTTGTTGTCAGTGTGTGTGGCCTGTTGTTGTCAGTGTGTGGCCTGTTGTTGTCAGTGTGTGTGGCCTGTTGTTGTCAGTGTGTGGCCTGTTGTTGTCATGTGTGTGGCCTGTTGTTGTCAGTTTGTGGCCTGTTGTTGTCAGTGTATGGCCTGTTGTTGTCAGTGTGTGGCCTGTTGTTGTCAGTGTGTGGCCTGTTGTTGTCAGTGTGTGGCCTGTTGTTGTCAGTGTGTGGCCTGTTGTTGTCAGTGTGTGGCCTGTTGTCAGTGTGTGGCCTGTTGTTGTCAGTGTGTGGCCTGTTGTCAGTGTGTGTGGCCTGTTGTTGTCAGTGTGTGGCCTGTTGTCAGTGTGTGTGGCCTGTTGTCAGTGTGTGGCCTGTTGTTGTCAGTGTGTGGCCTGTTGTTGTCAGGGTGTGGCCTGTTGTTGTCAGGGTGTGGCCTGTTGTCGTCAGTGTGTGGCCTGTTGTCAGTGTGTGGCCTGTTGTTGTCAGTGTGTGGCCTGTTGTGTCAGTGTTGTGGCCTGTTGTTGTCAGTGTGTGGCCTGTTGTCAGTGTGTGGCCTGTTGTTGTCAGTGTGTGGCCTGTTGTTGTCAGTGTGTGGCCTGTTGTTGTCAGTGTGTGGCCTGTTGTTGTCAGTGTGTGTGGCCTGTTGTTGTCAGTGTGTGGCCTGTTGTTGTCAGTGTGTGGCCTGTTGCCGTCAGTGCCTGGCCTGTTGTGGCCTGTTGTTGTCAGTGCCTGGCCTGTTGTTGTCAGGGTGTGGCCTGTTGTCAGTGCCTGGCCTGTTGTGGTCTGTTTGTGTCAGTGTGTGGCCTGTTGTCATCAGTGTGTGGCCTGTTGTCATCAGTGTGTGGCCTGTTGTCGTCAGTGTGTGTGGCCTGTTGTCGTCAGCATGTGTGGCCTGTCCCCTACCTTCCATGGCCCAGTGGTAGACGGCCTGATCGGTGACCAGACCAATGATGTTGACGGAGATCCACTTCCAGAATATCACCTCGTCTGTCATGGTGTGCGCCTTCATCTTGCTCTTCATTTCAATGTTGAAAATCTGCAACGTCTTCCCAGCTGTAAGGCATAGGGGAGAAAAAAAATTATCATTCACTTGACTTCTGTCAGAATAAATCATACACTGACTTCTGTCAGAATAAACAAACAGCCATTATTTATTTTTAAAGAAACCGATAGCGTTGCTGGAAACACTCTTTTTTTAAAATCTGAACATACTGGGCGAGCCCCAAGCTTTTTATTTCCCAGATAAATTTCTTATTTCAGAAGTAGGAATTGTCTTAGGACAAGCTCAATTAGGTGATGAGTATGTATGTTCACAATGAACATAATTACTATTTTGCACTAACTACTTTATGTACCAACTGCAATTGTCCCCCCCCCCCCCCCCCCGACAATCACCTCTTTTTTTTTCTCTCTCTCTCTCCCCCACCCCCACCCCCTCTCTCTACCAACTGCAAATATCAACCTTCCTCTCCTCTCTATCCCTCTCACCTTGCATAAAAAGCACCCCCCCCCCCCCCCCCCCCCCTTTCATATTCCTGGCATTGTAGTTATTTCCTTACTATAACTCATTCCAAAATACATTCATCCAAATTTTGTGCAATACAGAAAAGCATCTCGAGACAATATCAGGAGAGCAACCCCCCCACCACCAAAAAGATCGAATCTCAAATATTGAGCAAGGCTGACCTTTGAGAGCAATAACCTTGCTGGTCGGGTTCATGATGGCCGAATCAGCGGAGATGGGTCGACGGATGGGGTTGGCGGAGTCGTTCATGTCGATGATGACCACCTGTGCGGTCTCTCCCACTTTCTCACGGATACAGATGTACTTGTCCGACTCCATGGTGAGGGTGCTGAACCCAATGTTGGCGGCGTTGATGCCAACATTTTGGAGCTGCACAGACAGTTTGAGTGTTCGATGATTGATTCATGCCTGTGTGTGACAAACGCCTGAAAAATAAGTAACTGTAATACCTTAAAACAGTGTTCCCGTTTCTTCCAGTTCCACATGATCTGTATAAACTATAATGCAGTTGCACAGCCCTATTCCAAGTAGCCTACATTAATTCACTTCAATTATACTCATACTGATGAAGATTGTTTTTTTAAAAGTCATTTTAACAATTTACAAATATACATACATGTGCATATTGGATGACTCTTACTGCCTCAGTCATTTTAACAATTTACAAATATACATACATGTGCATATTGGATGACTCTTGACTGCCTCTTCTTCATCTTGTTCATTTCTATCTGCTTGAAACGGTCCATTTCTTCCATTTTTGTCAACAGTGAAGTGTTGTTTTTAAGTTTTCTACTCTTAATTTCAGTATTAAAACTTAAAAAGTTATCATCAGGCCTCCGCAAAAAGAAGACAAAATACATCTTTCACATGTCATTTATTTTAACTAATAATGCCAAGTGTATGTAACTAGTTTAATTTACGACTGAATTTGGTGTAGATGCTTTCATTATTCAACAGGTTGCCAAACAAAACATATAATAGGCCACGTAGCAACTGGAAGAAAATACACAGGAAACAAAACCACACACACACTAACACACAAAGTCACACTCACACACACACATACAGAGTACACACACACACTCACACACACACACACATGCGCATGCACACACGCGCGCACACACACACACACACACACATAGTACACACACACTGACACAGTGCTAGACACAGTAAACATGTTTCATAAATCTATGTCAGTATATATATACTTGTACAGACAGTGTATGAATGTTTAAAATAGCCATGAATAAATGATCCCATCACCCATGTCTGTATGAACTACATTCCTTGCTAATCAAAGAGGAAAGGAACCAAACTGACACACCCCCTCTGCTTGGTGTGCATTACCCTATCGAGTTTTACAACCAAATTCAGAACAAACTACACTTAAGAGTGGTCTTTAAGAAAGTGATATGCAAAAATATGTTATGAGACCTTCAATCCGGTCTGGCACGGCAAAGAATATGACTCATTGGCTACCAAAAATACGCTAATCCGTAATCGTGGTTTAACCAAGGGGAATAACTGAACTGACACGACTTCAATGTCTCTAGATGTCTTTAAAGTTAAATTCTTGCAGATCTCAACCCCTTTTTGCCCAATGTATAGCCTGAAATAAATCCTCAAATACACATTTTGTATAAAACAAACAGAACATATTTAATCGGTTCTAATCAACCGCAAGAACCGGGTATTTCGGTATTTCGCAGAGTTCCGGTATGTTGACTGCCAAGTCATCACACATGAACAGCATGGTGGACATATACTGATATGACAAAAGGTCGATCTCAACTTGTTTCCAGAGAATTAAAGAAAACGTTAATTCAAATTCATGAAAAACTTGCACATAAACTGAAGATCAATGATGCAGATCACGGATCACGGTAGTTAAAACAAGTAGCTACTAATGGGTGTGTGAGAGTAGACAATCCTATTCTGCAAGTAGCTCACTTACCTGCAAGTGCTCCTGAAATCGGATCGGCAAAATTTGTGACATGGCGAAAGCCAATACACCTTGATTTGGCTTGCACCAAACGAAATTTTCAGGTTCAGGATCTTTACAACCCAAGCGACCACAGTGATCACACTGACCGTCTCAGACTAGCTCTATAAAATGGCTGCCGGTGGTGGACTTGATAAAATAGTGCGTCTGTAAGTGCCCTGCGCACGCATTCCAAGTGTTGTGAAACAAATTGATTCACTAAACCCGTATTAAACATTTTTGAAAAGACAAACAAATTGTTTTCTACAGCCCTTCACTTTTCTTTTTGTGTGTAAAGTGTATATATTGATAAAAACAACAATCTTCCTAAGAACTATATTATTACCTGCACATCTTATATTCATACGCTAGTGATGGCGTCATTACAGAAGATGTGGGAGTCGCTTGGTGATGATCCCACACGTTAATCTAACAGTGCTGATTGGCCAAATCTTGAATGAATGGCAAGAATAATTAGTATCAAATGTCAATGGGGTGGTCCACATGGGCAAATATCTAGGTCTGGAATGTTTTCTTTGCCTAAAATAGCACCGAATTGTTGATGCCCTGCTGCTGAATGTGAAAGGAAAAGCAGTTTCTATAGACTCCAAATAAGTCTGATCACCTTGCATATTTAGTTACATGCAGTATCATAAAATAATATTAAACATTTGCACATTAAGTATCAACTACTTCGATCTTGGATACTTACCTTACAAAATAATTACTCTTTTTTTACGCACGTTATTCTCTCTCTCTCTCTCTGTTGCTCTTGTTCTTGTTGTTGTTTGTCTGTTTTTCTCTTTTTTTATCATCTTTTGTTGGTTTGGTTTTTCCTTCTCTTTTGTTTGTTTGTTTGTTTTGGTTAGGGTTTTTTTGGGGGTAGGGGTGGGGTATTCTTAGGATTTTCTTTTAATTGCTTGCTTTGGGGGGGGGGGGGGGGGGGGGGGTTGCTGGGGGGGGGGGTGTTTTTGAAAAGGGTTATTTCCCCTTGTTTTTATTGTGAGACTGTATAAGTATTGGGTTATTATTATTAAGATGTATCCCTAACGGCGGGACTGGATGTAAAAAAGCACATGTGTGCTTATTCATTATCCTCGAAATAAAGAATTTGTCATTTGTCATTGTCATTGTCTCTCTCTCTCTCTCTCTCTCTCTCTCTCTCTCTCTCTCTCTCTCTCTCCTCTCTCTCTCTCTCCTTTGTTTGCTTGCTTTTTTTTTTTTTTTTTTTGGGGGGGGGGGGGGGGTTCTGGGGTATGTTTTGTCTTTTGCTCGTCTGGGGTTGTTTGTTTGTTTGTTTGTTTGTTTGTTTGTTTTCTTCTCTCTTTTTCTTTAAAAAAATTTTTTCCCTTTGCTTCTTCTGCTTGAAAGTATGAGTACTGAGTGCATTTTTAAATGTGACCCCATGGGCGGCGACTGGATGTAAAAAAGAACATGAATACTTATTCATTATCCTGGAAAAAAAAAATTTGTTTCTATTACTTACAATGTGTAGATGTTCTTTTTATGACTTTATTAGCTTTTCCCCCCTCTTTATTATGAGAGTGTATGGGTATTGCTCTTATTTTATTACCATGACATTCAATTTGCATGAACATAATTAAAAAGTGTTTGTGTTGATCGTGTGCTATGTGAGTATTACATATTTAGTATTATCCCTGAAACACCCCCCCCCCCCCCCACACACACACACACACACACACACTCAAACACACACACACACACACACACGCGCGCGCGCTCAAACACACACACACACACACACACACGCGCGCGCGCTCAAACACACACACACACACACACACATACTCACTCACTCACCCACCCATATTCTCTCCCTAAAGGACTGTATAGTTTTTAATTTCTTCTTGGTTTGTTTCTTGTTTTTATTGTGTGGATGTATGGGTATTAAATTTATTTCATTATCATGACATATAATTTGAAACGAGTATAATCTAAAATGAGTGTTGATGGGATCGCATACTGCTTTGGGATTTATATATTGGATATTATCTCTGAAATACACACACACACACTCTCTGTCTCTGTCTCTCTCTCTCTCACCTTTTATCGTCCTGCTTATAGTCATAGTATATCCTGATGAAGGATTCATATTTTATATTTTCAATACTTTATTGGACTTGCCTCTGTACTTAAGTTTTAATGAGTGCCCTATTTCAATATCTTATAATTATGTGTAACAAGTATGTGTACCATTTGACAATGTGTAGATGTTTATCTTTATGACTTATTAAGTTTGGTTGTGTTATTTTTCTTGGCTTTGTTGTTGCTCTTGTTCTTGTTGTTGTTGTTTGTCTGTTTTTCTCTTTTTTATCATCTTTTGTTGGTTTGGTTTTTCCTTCTCTTTTGTTTGTTTGTTTGTTTTGGTTAGGGTTTTTTTGGGGGGTGGGGTAGGGGTGGGGTATTCTTAGGATTTTCTTTTAATTGCTTGCTTTTGGGGGGGGGGGGGTTGTTGGGGGGGAGCTGTTTTGAAAAGGGTTATTTCCCTTGTTTTTATTGCGAGA
>CM054157.1:55673323-55698323 GCA_028751875.1 Rapana venosa
CTGCACACGGACCTCAGTTTATTGTTTCATCCAATACTACGACCCACACCAACCCTCTAGGCCTAGTGAATAGGGGGTGGGGAGGGTGGGGGGGAGAGGTCAAGTTTGGGTTATAACGAGGATTGAACCCGGGACTTCTTGCTTTCTAAGCAGCATGCATTATCTCTAGACCAGGGATCCATTATCATAACCACCAACCCCCAAGACGAACAGTTCAAAGATAATCTTTAGGAATCGTAACTGGAAAACTCAGTCAACAAACTGTAGCATTCTACTAAAGACAGATAAACCGCATATTTGACTGTAGATAGAACAGACACAGGAGTACTGTGTCCTGAAGGGGTTGTATGTCGTAAAGTGGACATGCTAAATAGAAACAAAAAGTCCTCGCCCTGTGTGGAAAAACTTCCTGTGGAAACTTCCTGTGGAAAAACTTCCTGTGGAAACTTCTCTCCCCTTCTCCTGTCCTTCACCAGGTGGGCTGTCAATGCACAGACTGCAGATCACAAGACAAACCATTCCACATCTGACCATGATTCCTGGTGTCTTTGTGAGTGTGAGAATCGGATAAAACAACAGATTTTTTCGGGAAAGTTAGAGAGTACACGCTTTACAATCGCAGACTCGAATGAGGTTTTCTTTCTTTTATTTTTGCTATTATTTTTGGGTCATGTTTATTTATTTCATTTAATTCGAGAATAAAGGAATCAGCACTCATGTGCTTTTTAAAAAAAAATCATTTTTTTTACATCCTGTCCCCATGTGTCTGTAGTTTTATAAATTTTGCCATCCGTTACCTATGGCCTACTCTTCCCAAAAGTGGGACAGGTTTTAACTGTTCATGTGTATTGACAGAACAATTTTAATTTTCTGACAGTTTAAAAAGATAATTTTCATTTGTGTTCGGACCAGGTTCGCGCAGTTGAAGTCCTCAATCCAGTTAACGACAAGAAAACCATTTAACGACACAACACACGTGGAGCCTACAAAACTGGGGACTTGCCTTGCCAGAACTTCAGTGTGCAGACATTAATCTGTTGGAGATCTATCTGATCTATCAGAGATCTGTCGGAGATCTATCTCTACTTAGTTCTAGTGGAGATCTATTCTGATCTATTGTAGATATTTTTTTTAACCAGTACCACATTGTTTTCTCATTGAAATCCGGGTTCTTCCTTTTTTCAGTATGGCTACTTCCGGTTTCTTGTTGTCTGTCCTTGTTTGCACCTGCTTTTTGGCATTTTGCCACGGTGAGATTTTATCATTATCATTATCATTAAGCTTACTGTTGTTATCATTGTTGTCGTCGTCATCGTTCCTGTTCTTTCATTGTCATCGTTCTTGTTGTGCAATCATTGCTTTCGTCGTCGTCTTCGATGCCATTGTCATCGAACTCGTACGCTAATTCATCAACAGGGTGGATAGGTAGCCTAGTGGTTAGAACACTGAGCTCGTGATCTGACGGCCCGGGTTCGAGCCACCACCGAGACACCCGTTCAAGGGGATTTTTCCCCTGGAGTTAACATCAGCGCTGACTCCACTCTCTCCAAAAGTCCGTCAGATGGGACTATAAACCCAGGGCCCGTGTGTGAACCCGCACAGAACATCTTGTAGGCTGCACACGTTAAAACCCGTTCCACCTTTTGAAAGAGTAGACGGGTAGGGGCGAATGACAACATTTTAAAACTCGCATGCACAGTGGTGTCGTGTTTAAACATCATCCCCGAAGTCGGAATGCGGCTACCTTATATGATGGTGAGCAAAAACGGTCGCATACGCAAAATCTTACCATTGGTGAACCTTGGAGCTCTAGCCGAGGAACGGAAAAAAATCCTCCTCTTCATCCTCCTCCTCCTCATACATCATCATCATCACCATACATCATCATCATCATCATCATCGTCGTCGTCGTCATCATCATCAAACATCATCATCACCATACATCATAGTCACCACCACCATATATCATCATATATCACCATCACCATACATCATAATCATCATCATCACCATACATCATCGCCATCATACATCATCACCATACATCATACATCATCATCATCATCATCATCATCATCATCATCATCAGTACTGCCCTCAGTGTCAGTCGAAACTGAAGTATATTTTATTCGTGTCTACATTACTACATTGAAGTTAGTGCTACACGGTGTCTCTTTAAAGACACAAACGCCCTATCTACTGTAGATATAGCATGCTAGCCACAACGGATGGGGAGACAGGATAGCCTAGTGGTTACAGTGATGTATTCGTGCTCTGCTGACCCGGATTCGATTCTCGTTCAAGAAGATTTTTCCTCTGGAGTTAACATCAGTGCTGAATCTGGATGAAAAAGCACATGAGTGCTTACTCCATTATCCTCGATATAAAAGAATTTAAATTTCAAAGAAAAAAAGACAAGGCACTCTCCCATTGTCTAATGCAAACTGGTTGACTGTTGTATGTATGCAGCAACACTTGCAAGTCATTTTCACCCACAGGCTTGGACTGTTGTGTTGTGCTGTGAATACCGGATTGCTCGAAACCAATGATCAGTATTATTACAGATTTCCATCAGATAACTATGTTACCAAGTGTAAGGAATCTGTAACGCTACTACTTTTGCTGCTGCTACTACTACTACTACTACTACTACTACTACTACTTCTACTTCTACTACTACTACTACTGCTGCTGCTGCTGCTGCTGCTGCTGCTGATGATGATGATAATGATGATTATATTATGGCATTTTGCTGGAATAGGTATAAATGAACACATGTAGAAAACTTTACGGTGCTGCTGATTTTTTCTCCCCCTTTCAGGATTGCCCGTGGACAAAACGAAGGAAGGATCTGTAATCAAGATGCAGGTGAGTGTTGTAGAATAACTGACTGACAGTACGTTAGTGGGGGGGGGGGGGGGGGGGGGGGGGGGGTGTTGTATTGGGTAGTGGATTTGAGCGAGGTTTTGAAGTGATTTTGAGCTGAATTTTGAAACATTGGTTTCTTCTTCTTCTTCTTCTTCTTCTTCTTTTCTTCTTCTTCTTCTTCTTCTTCTTCTCTTCTTCTTCTTCTTCTTTGCAATTCTTCTTCTTCTTCTTTGCAATTCTTCTTCTTCTTCTTTGCAATTCTTCTTCGCAATTCTTCTTCTTCTTCTTCTTCTTCTTCTTCTTCTTCTTTCTTCTTCTTCTTTCTTGTTCTTCTTGTTCTTGTTCTTGTTCTTCTTCTTCTTCTTCTTCGCAATTCTTTTTCTTCTTCTTCTTCTTCTTCTTCTTCTTCTTCTTCTTCTTCTTCTTCTTCTTCTTCTTCTTCTTCTTCTTTGCAGTTTTTCTTCTTCGAAATTCTTCTTCGCAATTCTTCTTCTTCGCAATTCTTCTTCTTCTTCGCAATTCTTCTTCTTCGCAAATCTTCTTCTTCTTCGCAATTCTTCTTCTTCGCAATTCTTCTTCGAAATCCTTCTTCGCAATTCTTCTTCTTTGCAATTCTTCTTCTTCGCAATTCTTCATCTTTGCAATCCTTCTTCTTCGCAATTTTTCTTCGCAATTCTTCGCAATCCTTCTTCTGCTATTGTCTTTATTTTATTGTTCTTTTCCCTCTTGTTGTTATTGTTGTTGTTGTTGTTGTTGCTGTTGTTGTTGTTGTTGTTGTTCTTCTTCTTCTTCTTCTTCTTCTTCCTCTTCTTCTTCTTCTCCAATGATTTTTTTATATTATTATTTTTTACTCTATCCTTTTTGTTGCTCTGTTCTGCTTCCGTCTATCTTTTTTTTCTTTTTCTAAAAGTTTGGTTGCAAACACTGACCAGTCTCTTTCTGCTGTATACCTGTCTTTCACAACTGTTCCTCTTTCCTATATTTTTTCATATTAATCTTATTCTCTTGCCATTATTCTTTCTTTCTTTGGGGACGGGAAAGCTCAGTGGTCAGAGCACTCGCTTTCCCCCAAGCTAAAGTTAAGCAGCATTGAGCGTGGTTACCAAGTGGATGGATAACTTGTTCGTGCACCTTGGCTTCAGTACAGTCCCTTAGTTCACCCAGCTGTCAATGGGTACCTGCCCTCTTTAGGGTCAGGGAAGGTAAAGCAGCGAGGGAGAGGAGATGGACGCCGCCCTCAATATGCTGGCCCCTGGAGAAATTGAGATCTCTGACATACTCTTCGCTCCTCCCAAGACTGGATAAGTTATGGGACACCTTTACCATTGTTTTACATCGAGCTAACGAGATAAAATGAATAAATGTATAACTAATCAAATAAAAGGAATTAAAATTCAAAATACAAAACAAGAAAACTGTGAATATGATTTGAGTTTGAATGATGCAGACTAGCTTGAACATGGCCTTCGTGGTCGGCTGGACGTTAAAGTTCATGCACCAGGTTAGTTCAAATCCGACCGTGTCAGTCATGCCTTCAGGGGAGATTACATCACCCACTCCCTGGCTTATCGTTCCTGGCAGACAGATAGCGTGGGAAAGGGCACAGACATTGAACAGACACATTTATATCTGTGCTGTCTCTCTTTGGGAAAGTCTGTGCACGTGGTACCTTAGAATAGAACAGTCTTCTGGGCAATCGATTTCAGGCACGTTTTATTACACAGTCTGTTGATCTGATTTGATTTGATTTTTATCTGTTCCTCGGCTAATGCTTCGATGTTTACCAATAGTGAGATTTTATTGTTTTATTATTTTATATCGAGGATAATGGAATAATCACTTATTGCTTTTTTTACATCCAGCCCTCGTGTGTGTGTGGTTTTGCAAATTCTGTCATCTGTTCCCACCGGCACACAATGGTCTACTCTTACGAAAAGCGGTACAGGATTTAACGTGTGATTTATTGCGAGTGTGACCGTTTGTTTTACCACAACCATGAAGGTAGCCACATTCGACTTCGGGGATACAGCTTGGAATTAAACTTACCAATTTTACCTGGAGGTATCCTTTTTCCGATTTTCAACAGTCGTGGGTTCTTTTGACGTGAAGAAGTCTGTAAGCACACAGGTCTGACTGGTTGAGAGTCTCCTTCAAAAGACTTTGACATTCAGTTTGATTTTTCAGTCAAACTGGGAAGAATGGGCAAGGCTGGGAATCAAACCCAGAACCTCACGGTTTACTTGTTAGGCAGGTGAACGTCTTAACCGTCCTGCCACCTTTCTTTTTGATGTTATTTTATTTAAGGCGCCTTAACCCCCCAAAGACATCACCATCACCATCATCATCATTAGCCATTACACCCAGTGGTGTGTAGGGCAGCCACAAAGCGCTTCCACACCTGCCTATCCTGGGCCAACCTAGTCACTGATCCCCAAGAGTGCTGCATGGCCTTCATCTCACTTTCTACAGTTCTCCTCCACGTTGCTTTTGGTCTTCCTTTCTGTCTCCTTCCTTCTGGGGTCCAGTGCAACGCTGTTCTTGTGATTGACTGTGGGTCTCTTCGGAGGATGTGCCCAATCTACATCCACCGTCGTCTATAAAGAAATATCATAAAAAGAGGAAAACATCAAAGAAAGAATTTTTAAGACAAAATCTTCATCTCTCGTTCGCTTATTTACACCGTCAGATGTGTTAGGGAAAAAAGGCTCCCACTCCGCTCTATCTGGGCCGTACGTACAGGCTGATTTTCCACGTTAATTCTCTCCGTTCGGCCCATTTCTTCCCATTCCTGTATGCGTCGTGCACCTCTAAGTGATTGCTGGGCCAGTCTGGGTATGTGCTTAACCACATAAAAAAATAAAAGGGAAACATCATTGAAAAAGTTTTTGACAAATTAAATTTGTTACATATTTAATCAATGTATCGAAAATGACATGAATATTTCAGTTTTTACGTGCGTATTTGATCTTTGCATCTACATCAGACTGGATAAGAGCACTCTGCAGGTTCTGGCACTGTACAGTTGACTAGAACAGAACGATTGCGAACAAGAAAACCAACAACAAAATAGAACATACCATGAGAGCACACCACACAACACACATCACGCACGAAGCACTGCACGCACGAAGGACACACATAACAC
Organism: Rapana venosa; assembly: GCA_028751875.1. NCBI lineage: Eukaryota > Metazoa > Mollusca > Gastropoda > Neogastropoda > Muricidae > Rapana > Rapana venosa. Next base: position 55,679,337 of record CM054157.1, read on the forward strand.
ACAACATACAATAACAAAATACACAATACACACACCACTTACACACACACACACACACTCACAAGCACGCACCACACTTCACACACACACACAGCACACACACACACAAACACACACACACACACACACACAACCACACACACACACACACACACACACACACACACACACACACACACACGCACACGACCACACACACACACACACTCACACACACACACTCCACACACACACTCACACACACACACACACACACACACTCACACACACACACAACTCTCACACACACACACCCACACACACACACACACACACACCACACACACTCTCACACACACACACCTCACACACACACACACACACACACACACACACACACACACACACACACACAACACCACACACACACACACACACACACACACACACCACACACACACACACTCACACACACACACACACACTCACACACACACACCACACCACACACACACACACTACACACACACAACACACTCTCACACACACACTCTCACACACACACCACACACACACACACACACTCTCACACCACACACACTCACACACACAACACTCTACAACTCTCACACACACACACACTCACACACACACACACCACACACACACACACACACACACACACACACACACACACACACACACACACACACACACACACACATACACACACACACACACACACTTAAACCCCAACCAACCAGCAAGCCAACCATGCAAAAAAAAAACCCCAAAAAGAAATCGCCGTTTGACAAAACATCGTTTCATGAATTCGCCGTTTCTCAGAGCGCCGTTGGCCGATTCGCCGTAACATTCTTAATCACTGCAGTATCATGATATAAGAGTAGAGAAGGACGACTACCACCATCCCAAAAGAGAAGAACAAGTCATCATTCTACGACTCCACACTGGACACAACAGGCTAAATCACCACATGTCCACAAAGCTGAAACTCCTTCCTCCTTCTCCCCTGTGGTAAAGAAAACCAGACTGGCGAGCACATCCTTCAGAGGTGCACGCTATACAGCGACCTGAGGAAGATTGTGTGGCTGACAGAGATAACATAACCCTGCAAACCAAGCTGTACGACCTACGAGAGGAGCTGGAAAGCTCTTGCCATGATTGTTCCCAGACACATTTGATAGTGTAAAGCGAACTAGAGAAGAAGAAGAAAATTTGCCAAGAATTGCGAAGAAGAAGAAGAAGAAGAATTGCGAAGAAGAAGAAGAAGAATTGCGAAGAAGAAGAAGAAGAAGAATTGCGAAGAAGAAGAAGAAGAAGAAGAAGAACAAGAAGAAGAATTGCGAAGAAGAAGAAGAATAATTGCGAAGAAGAAGAATTGCGAAGAAGAAGAATTGCAAAGAAGAAGAAGAATTGCGAAGAAGAAGAAGAAAGAAGAAGAAGAAGAAGAAAAGAAGAATTGCAAAGAAGAAGAAGAAGAAGAAGAAGAAGAAGAAGAAGAAGAAGAAGAATTGCGAAGAAGAAGAAGTAGAAGAAGAAGAAGAAGAAGCAGAAGCAGAAGCAGAAGAAGAAGAAGAAGAATTGCGAAGAATTGCGAAGAAGAATTGCGAAGAATTTGCGAAGAAGAATTGCGAAGAAAAAAGAAGAAGAAGAAAAAAGAAGAAGAAGAAGAAGAAGAAGAAGAAGAAGAAGAAGACAGTATAAGAAACATGGATTGAAGCATGGAAGGCGACAAGATAATTTTACAGACGCCTTCGTATCTCAATGCTACTGATCCAGAACTTAAGGGCCATGGGTTCGAATCTCCGCGACGCCTAGATGATTAACTTCAAGAGTTCGAGCTACGGCTCCAGATTGTTTTATTGTTCAGACTAGCTTGTGCTTCAGTTGTTGGTGTTTTCTTCTTCTTCGTGTATTCATGTAAGAAAAGATATTGACAAACGAATTGAAGCAGCTGAGATGTTATGTTTTTAGAAAGCTACTCAAGGTCAGTTGGGCAGAAAGAAGCCCAAACGAAAGTAAACTATGATAATTATTACGAAAACAAGAAAACTTGACATGAATAAATGAAAGGAAATTAAGATATGTAAGCCATGCGCTACGAAAACTAAAAGACCGACCTCGTGGAGGCAGTTTTTTTAAAAGTAAGACTGAAGCAAAAAGATCTTTAAAAATAAAAAAAAGGCAGGAGACCCCCAGCTTCTCTCACTGGCAACATCCCCGAATCCTGTGGCAGCCTGAGAATCCATGACGTCAGCAGTACAGGGCAGTACAGCCAAGACCGGAGGAGGAGCACATGGAGAAGGAAGGAAGGAAGGAAGGAAGGAGGGAAGAAAGGAAGGAAGGAAGGAAGGAAGGAAGGAAGGAAGGAAGGAAGGAAGGGAGGAAGGAAGGAAGGAGGACCATGTCGGTGTCATTCAATGCACAGATAACACAAATTTAAAAACCAGGAGTTACGCTTAGACATCATCGCTGAAGTCGGAATGCGGCTACCTTCACGGTGGGGACAACGGTCGCATACGCAAATATCTCGTCATTGGTGAACCCCCGGAACTTTGGCTGAAGAACAAGAAAAAGGCATCCTTTCCGATGTCGGAATACAGCTACCTTAATGGTGGGCAGAAAACGATCGCATGCGCAAGTCTCGTCCTTGGTTAACCTCAGGCGTCTAGCTCTAGAAGTGGGGGAAAAAGTTATGTCCAATCCAATGTAAAAAAAAAAAAAAAAAGGTAAAGGAGTCCCATAACCTATAAGGTCGTAGGGGAGCGAGGCGTCAGAGGCCTCACTTCTCTAGGGGCCAGCATATTGAGGGGGTGCCCATCTCCTCTCCCTCGCTGCTTTACCTTCCCTGACCCTAAAGAGGGCAGGTACCCATTTACAGCTGGGTGAACTGGGGGAACTGTACTGAAGCCAAGGCGCGCAAACGGTCACCCATCCAACTGGTAACCACGCTCGACGCTGCTTAACGTGGCTGGGGGAAAGCGAGTGCTCGACCACTGAGCTATCCCGTCCCCAATGTCGGAATACAGCTACCTTAATGGTGGGCAAAAAACGATCGCATGCGCAAGTCTCATCCTTGGTAAACCTCAGGTCTCTAGCTCTAGAATTGGAGAAAAAAATTATGTCCAATCCAATGTAATCATCTCCAAAGTCATTCCATTCATTCCATATTGTTTACAGCCCTACAGACCATGAAAGCCATATCAGGGCTGTTGTCACCTCAACCAGTTTCAGTGGCTCCAGGAACTTTCACTTCACATTCAAAACCAACACCTCCTAAAACCCTCAAATATCTAACACTGTCCTGAAAAAAACAACCCCACATTAAATGTCACAATACCTGAATCATATCATTCCTGAAGGCTGATAAACCAGGCTGTGCTGAGGACGCCAGCCATTCCACTTAATTTACCATCCCCAGATTACAAAAAAGTGTAAACAATAATAACAAACATTTTAAAGTACAAAAAGTACATATAAAAAGTGCCACATGGGCAAATACCACTGCAGAATGGACATACTGTGCCCATCCCAGTGTTTTAAAATTATTATTATTTAAATTTTTTAAAATTTATTTATTTATTATTATTATTATTTATTTTTTTATACTGAACTTGACTTTGACTTAGTTGAAGTTGTCATGGAGAATGTTCGGCAAGTATCAATCATAATTTTCTTTGTGGTTTTTTTCAACATTACTATTTTTTAAAAAGAATTATTATGTGCCTGTCAGTGTTGCTGCTACCCTTCATGAGATGATTAAAGCAATTTTTTGGACTGAACTTGACTTTGACTTAGTTGAAGTTATCATGGAGAATGTTTGACAATTATCAGTCATAGTTTTCCTTTTTCTTCTATATTATCATTGGGGACGGGATAGCTCAGTGGTCAGAGCGCTCGCTTTCCCCCAGCCAAGTTAAGCAGCATCGAGCGTGGTTACCACTTGGATGGGTGACCGTTTGCGCGCCTTGGCTTTAGTACAGTCTCCCAGCTCACCCAGCTGTAAATGGGAACCTGCCCTCTTTAGGGTCAGGGAAGGTAAAGCAGCGAGGGAGAGGAGATGGGCGCCGCCCTCAATATGCTGGCCCTAGAGAAGCTGAGGTCTCTGACGCCTCGCTCCTCTACGACCTTATAGGTTATGGGACACCTTTACTTTCACCTTTTATATTATAATTCCTTTCAAGTATGTACCTGTCAACGTTGCAGTTACCCTTCGCGAGATGATGAATTGAAAGCCAATTTTTCTGGACTGAGCTTGACTTTGACTTTGACTTTGGGACTTGAACCTGTCGGCAGCAGTCGCGAGAGAGGTCAGTCAGGAGACGGGCCGGTGTGAGGACATCCTCTGTGCGCCTGTGCCTCCCACGTGCAGGGTCACCGCTACACGGGAGCCTGCCCAGCTGGTGGCGTCCGACGGGGCCCCGTGCCCTGTGTGCCCCGTCTGCATCGACTACATCGCTGGAGGCCAGCCCTGAGCATCCGAGATGCCGAGTCCAGTTTCCAGTCCAACATTTTTTTAAAGGTTTTTGAATAATTGATGAGAATGATGTAGCGGACGGAAGTGGTGATTTTGGGATGGATTTCGGTTAAAAAGTGGAGAGTAGGTTTTGTTTTGTTGTGTGGTATGGTATTCTTTGATGTGGATTGTGGAGTTTTTTTGTCGTCGTTGTTGTTGATTTGTGGGATGTTGGATAGTTAAAAAATGACGTAGCGGAAGTGGTGGTGGGATTAATTTCGGTAAAAAGGAGGATAAGTTTTTGTTTGTTGTTGTTGTATTGTTTTCTGTGTGATATTGTGTATTCTAATATGGATTATGGATTTTTGTTGTTCTTCTTGTTATTTTGTCTGATATTGTTGTGTTATCTGATGTGCATTCTGGATTTTTGTTGTTCTTGCTGTGTTGTCTGAGATTGTTTTATCTTATATTATCATGTATAATGGAGTTGTTGTTATTCTTGTTATTATTGATGTGTAGACTTCTGTCTGATATTGTGTTTATCTGATGTGTATGGGGATTAAGGGGGAGTTGTATGGCTCACTGGATCTTTTTAAGTGTAAAAGGAAATTATGTGAACTAGTTTGTCTACACAATAAATATCCCATACGTTTAATATGGCTTTGTGTTTCTGTAAAAAAGCTAGCTAATATCATGTCGTGCCAAAAATGAGTTGTGAGAATCAGTTTAAGGGGTATGATGTGTGAGTGTGCACTTAAACTATGCACAGTTCAGAAGTGGTACACATAATCAAACATACACTTTGAGAGAAGTGGGTGGGATATTTTCACCCTGGAGTTAACATCAGTGCAGACTCCACTCTCCCCAAAAGTCCTTCGGATGAGACTATAAACCGAGGCCCCGTGTGCGAACGCAGGCAGAACATCTTGTGCACAAGTTAAATCCTGTTCCGCTTTTCGTAAGAGTAGGCCATTGTGTGCCAGTGGGAACAGATGACAAAATGTACAAAACCGCATACACACGGGGACTGGATGTAAAAAAGCACGTAAGTGCTTATTCCATTATCCTCGATTTATGAAAGAAAAACAACAACAACAACAACAACAACAAACCAGACAGACAGACAGACAGATAGACAGACACACACACACACACACACACACACACACACACACACACACACACACACACACACACAGAAAAAACGAAGGGAAAGAAAGAACCAAAAGCAACCCCACACTGCAATTTTTTTTCTTTTTTCTTTTAATTCAGCATTCCTGAATAATAAAGAAATATCTAAAATCGACCTTTAAGAAAATATTTTAATAAAACCACAAGCATTGCAGCAAACAGTTCTGCGCTATAAATATGAAATATATTTTGAAGCCTGTGACACTACGAAGAAAGCATTCATGCAAATACATATGCACTGAAACACTATCCCACTCACACACACACACACTCTACAAAAAAAAGAAGAAAAAAGCAAAACCAACCCCCCCCCCCCCCCAAAAAAACAAAAAAACCAAGAACCCCACACCACACAACACACAAAAAACGAAACAAACCCCAACAACAACAACAAACAAACATACCAAAAATAACACACAAAAAACAACTACAACAAACAACACTCCCACCCCCCACCCCCCCCCCCCAACACCCCCCCTCCCCCCCCCCCCCCCTTCCCAACCACCCCTAAAAAAAAAACCCAAACAAAAAAAAAAAACCACTCCAAAAAAGCAAAACAGACACACATCCAACTATAACAAATTATTTGTTGTTGTTGTAAAAAACCAAAAACCAAACTCCAAAACACAACTCTGCAAAAACAACAACAAAAAGACCAAGACCCCCCCCCCCCCCCCCCCCCCCCCCCCCCCCCCACCACCCCAACCCCCCCCCCAAAAAAAAACCACCCCAACAAAACCAACACAACAACTAAACAAACACCAACAACAACAACACAAAAAACAACAAACAACAAACAAACAAACAAACATGCAAACAAAAGCTAAAGAATAAGAGCCATCCACAAAAGACATAATTTTAATTTTAAGATCCAAGAACCAAAACCAAAACCAAACCAAAAAATCCCAACTCTGTTATCTCCCTTCTTCCCCATTCATATTAATGTTCGTCTCTTCTCTTATTCATGTTTTCTTCCTCTTCTTCTTTTTGTTTCTTCAAATTTACATGATTACTCTACTACACATCAACCACACAACACAGCACACCATACCATAACATACCATACCATACCATACCAAAATGTGTGTAATTTCGCCTGGTAAACAAAATCTCTGCTGTGTATTTCTCTATGGTATCTCACACAAATTTTATTGCACAATATGCTTCTCAGTTGTACTCATAGAACTATGTTTAAAGAAAAGATAATGGCAAAAATAAATAAATAAATAATGATGATAATAATAATAATAATAATGATAATGATGATGATGATGATGATGATAATAATAGTAATAAGGTAGTAATAATGATAACAGCATTAACAATCATCACAATCATCATGATGATAGGAAAAATAATAGTTTGATAATATCAGATAATAAGCTAAACAAACAAAATAGCATGTAAAGACTCATAATACATGAATAATTGACAAATGAATCAAAGTGAATGAGCAGATACATGAATGGCAGAATGAATAAATACATTAATTAAAATATAAATAAACAAGTAAGTACACGCATAATATCAACAAATAAACGAATTAACAAATCAATGATAAAATGAATAAACTGACAAATCAACAAATATACCAATACATAAATAAGCTAACAAATAATCAAATGATTAGATAAATCCGTATCCTTACGAATAAATCCCTATCATATATCACACATCTGCGTCTACATCACACAAGCACACACAAAATTGCATAACTCCGCTAATATCACTTAACACAAATTCAAGCATTAAATACTTTAACATGCAAATTTCAAAGCACACATCTATAAACAAAAAAAGTGTGGGGTATTTTCCCACTTTTAGGCACCATATGAATGTTTGCATAATCACAATATATTTGTATAGTTGTAGAAATAGCATACTTCCATGTATTTCAACAAACTGGTAGAACTGAAAGAAAATAGATTTTATTTTCAGAGCAAGAAAATATAAATATATCAGAAATTCTGTTTCGTTTTTCTTTGTTGAACAAGAATTAAGTCATAAGAAGCAAAGCAAAATGTGTCAACACAGCATAGCCTTACTTCCTCGCTGTAAAAATAAATGAACAAACAAACAAACACACACACACAGACAAACAAGTCTAAACATTTTCATTTCAGTGTGTGTGTGTGTGTGTGTGTCTGTGTGTGTGTGCAACAGTTCCAAACCCAGCCACTTGACACACACACACACACACACACACACACACACACACACACACACACACACACACACACACACACACACACACACACACACACATACACACACACAAACAAACAAACAAAGTCTAAACATTTTCATTTTAGTGCGTGTGTGTGCATTCGTGCGTGCAACTATGCCACCCCAGCTGCTTACACACACACGCCTGCGCGCGCACACACACACACACACACACACACACACACACACACACACACACACGCACACGCACGCACACTGTATTCATGCTAGCAATGTGAACAAATCAACATTTACAACACAGAGAGGAAATCAAATCTGACGAGAAAGACTCTCTTTCTCCTTTTTTTGTTTTTGTGTGTGTTTCCACACAAAGAAGGCACTGAATAAAATAGTTGGAAATTAAATACAATCCACTCAATATTACTGCAGTCACATACTTTTGTTTCCACCCCCCCCCCCCCCCCCCCCCAACTTCCCTCTTTTTTCACTTCAGAAAAACATTGGACTGAATTGTAAAGAAAAAGCCACTTGTGATAAATATAAAAACCATGAGAGAGAGAGAGAGAGAGAGAGAGAGAGAGAGAGAGAGAGAGAGAGAGAGAGAGAGAGAGAGAGAGAGAGAGAGAGAGAGAGAGAGAGAGAGAAAAGAAAGGGAGGAAGGAAGGAAGGAAAGAATAGAAAGAAAGAAAGAAAGAAAGAATGAAAGAAAGGAGGGAAGAAAGAAAGAAAGATGACAAACAAATAAACAAACAAAAGAACAATCAACAACAACAACAAGCAATACTACACATAGAACATAATATTATTATTTTCATGGAAACCCTTTGACAAAGAAACGTAACTTGCTCAAAGGAAGACTCAGGCAAACTGGCTTACTTCCCTTGCTCCAAACTTTTTTTTTTTTTGGAGTGTGGTTAGATTAACGTCCCAGCGAAGATTTCCGATTTAGGGACTTCTTTTGGATTGTGAGTGTGTATGTGTGTGAGTGTGTGTGTGTGTGTGTGTGTGTATGTGTGTGTGTGTTTGTGTGTATGAGTGTGTATGAGTGTGTGTGTGTGTGGAGAGTGTGTGTGTGTGTGTGTGTGTGTGTGTGTGTGTGTGTGTGTGTGTGTGTGTGTGTAAACACTGGCCGTGTCAATAAACAAGAATCAATAAAAGGACAAGAGACCAACACACACACACACATCACATCCTATAGTCGCATCTACAATAAAGCAAAATATAAGAATACAATAACGAAGTGACATTTTCACTGGATATCAGCAGCAGCAATTTTCAAACGAAGAAAATCAGAAGATGATACAATTATCTGATTTTGGATGAGAATTTTCACTGGTCAGTGCCACTCTAGACCAAGTCCCCACACTGACCCAAGAAATCGTTTTGGTCAGAATATTGTTTCCAACTTGGCAACACGCTAATCTAGCACCCCCCCCCCCCCCCCCCCTCCTTTGAATGTGGTTATTTTGGTTTATAGAGTCAATATACCAAAACCTCCACTTTCTAAGAATTTTTTTTAAAGCCAATCTGCACGCTTTTTCAGTGGGGGCGGGATAGCTCAGTGGTCGGAGCACTCGCTTTCCCCCAGCTAAGGTTGAGCAGCATTGAGCGTGGTTGTCTTGTGGATGGGTGATCGTTCGTGCGCCTTGGCTTCATTACAGTCCCCCAGTTCACCCAATAGATGCCTGCCCTCTTTAGGGTCAGGGAAGGTAAAAGCAGCGAGGGAGAGGAGATGGGCGCCGCCCTCAATATGCTGGCCCCTAGAGAAGTTAAGGTCTCTGAAGCCTCGCTCCTCTACGTCCACATAGGTAATGAAACTTTTTTTTTTTTAACATGGTTTCTGACAGAGAAAGAAATCACTACATCTAGCAGCCATTTTGTTTATACGGGAAGTTCCGGTTTTGTCACTTTCATCTCATTGTAAAAACTAAGGCTTCATCATGTCCTGAAAAATATATTTGCAAGCAAATAATTATAACGCCCGACTGTGGAAAACTTTTACATCTCTTCCTTACGTTCCAACGATTTAGATCTTGCTGATATTATTTTTTTGCAAAGAAGTGATAGTGTCCGACTGTGGAAAATGTTGTACATCTATTCGTGACCTTACAAAGATTAAGATCTTGCCATGTTATTACTTTCCAGTTAAATCATGGACAAAACGTTTCACAACTTCCAAAGAACTGTTTTCGGCCTGAATAGAGGTCTACATGCTTTTCTCCATCAGTGAACCTTGGAGCTCTAGCCGAGGAACAAAAACACACACACAAAAGTTTTCCATCAAGACAAACTCACACCATCTTACCAAAAAACCCTGACATTGCAATCTCATACATTTTCCACAACCTCCGCAAACTAAGACTTCATAAAACCTACCCAAAACACATTTCCAGCCATGATACACACACACACACCTTTTAACAGAAAAATAAACCCAAACTGAACTCTACAAAACATCAAGTCACCTTTTCCAAGAAAACCAAAAAAACCCCAAACCTAAACCAAACTGACTGGTAAGGTTTTTCCACAAAAACCTCCGTCAGCCAATAATAATCATACACAATGACCTATAACTAATTTACGCACCACACCACACAGCGTTTCGCATCAACTCCCTTATCAAACCATCTCCGCATCTCTCTAACCTAACTCTGCTTGGTTGCAGCAGCTTGGGCAGCAGCAGGTCGTTTGGTGACGCTGGGGGCAGCAGCAGCAGCAGCAGCAGCATCAGCATCTTCTCCTTTGGCCGGTTCTGTGGAAACTGCCTGGGTGCCGTTTTCGGTGTGGGCTCCACCTTCCTCGTCACCGTACATGGCGAATTCCTGGTCCAGCCCCGTGAGGGTCAGGGTGGTGTTCCACAGCTTGTGGCCCAGAGTTTTGTCTCTGGCTACCTCGTGGGTCTTTATCACCTGAATGCAACAGTGGGTCAGTGGGTCAGAGGGTCAGTGGGTCAGAGGGTTAGTGGGTCAGAGGGTCAGTGGGTCAGAGGGTCAGTGGTCTATCTATGTTAGTCCGTCGTGTTCGACGATGACCTCCAAAACAGCAGAGGAGGCAGCTGCTGTTTCGGAAATTGGGCAGAAATTTGATTATAGTGGCGATGCCTTTCCCACAGTACATCCCCACTCTCTCGGCCAAGTGGCCATAAGGACAGTCAGCGTTGGAGATGTTCTCCAAAGGCCAACTAGCCCCCCAGGGCTGCAGCACATAAGGACTGTGCGAGTCAAGCCTCCTAGTCAGAGAGTCAGAGTCGATCACTGAAGACTAAGCTGTAAAGTGGAATTCCATGAGTGGGAAAGAAAGCCATTGATCATACAGCCTCTCACTTTGCTGTTGCCCCCAGCGCCAATGGTTTAATCAAGAACTGTGATAAAGCCCAGGCGCTGATGGCATGGTCTATCTAGAGTGGTCACACGCAGCTGAGAGGAAGAAGTTTTCGATCCCCCTGAGGCTAGCTGAGTAACTAGCTAGGTTGCTGAGTAACTAACGAGCTAACTGACTGACTGACTGACTGAGGGTCTGACTGATTAAATTAAGCAAGTAAGTAAGTAGCTAAGTTTCTGAGTGATAACTCACTGGCTGACTGAATGATGGTCTGACTGACGTAACTAAGTAAGTAACTAGCTAAGTAACTAATTAAATAGCTAATTAACTGACTGACCAACTGAATCACTAAACTAAGTAACTAACCAAATGACTAAATGAATAAATAGCTAACTAACTAACTGGCTGACTGACTGACTGACTCACTCACTCACTAAAACCTCAATATCAACCAACACCAAAGCGCACAACTAACTAACTAACTAACTAACTAACTAACTAACTAACTAACTAACTAACTAACTAACTAACTAACTAACTAACTAACTAACTGACTAGCTAACTAACTAACTAGCTAACTAACTTACTATGTAACTAACTGACTAACTATGTAACTAACTGACTAGCTAACTAACTAACTGACTAAGTAACTAACTGACTAGCTAACTAACTACCAACTAACTAACTAACTAACTAACTAACTAACTAACTAACTAACTAACTAACTAACTAACTGATTAGCTAACTAACTAGGTAACTAACTGACTAGCTAACTAGCTAACCAACTAACTAAGTAACTAACTAGCTAACTAACAAACTAACTGACTAATTAACTAGCTAACTAACTGACTAACTAAGTAACTAACTGACTAGCTAACTAACTAACTGATAGCTAACTAGCTAATACTAACTAATAACTAACTGACTAGCTAACTAACTAACTGAAGCAACTAAGCTACTAACTAACTAAGTAACTAACCTAACTAGCTACAACTAGTAACTAACTGACTAGCTAACTAACTAACTAACTTACTAACTGACTACTGAACCAAACTAACTAACAACTAGTAACTACTAACTAACTAACTAACTAACTAACTACAACAACTAACTAACTAACTAACTAACTAGCTAACTAACTAACTAAACTAACTAACTAACTAGTAACAGCTAACTAACTAACTAACTAACTAATACTAACTAACTAACTAACTAACTAACTAACTATCAACTAAACTACTAACTAACTAGTAACTAATTAAACTAACTAACAAAAAAACAAACTAACGAACAAATGAATTAACTAACTAACTAACTCGTCACTCACTCACACACTCACTCACTCACTGACTGACTATTACTGACTAACTAACCAGCACCAACCAACCAACTAACCAACCAACCAACCAACCAAAACCTTAATATCAAACCAACACCACACACCACCATCACCCCCCACCCACCCCACACACACACACACACAAACACACACACACACACACACACAACAACACACACAACACACACACACACACACACACACACACACACTACACACACACACACACACACACACACACACACACATCCCCTGATACAAATCCAGCCTAGCACTGACCTTACAGTTGGCGAACAGTTTGCCGGAGAAGTCTCGAAGGCCGTCAGCCACAGCACAGTAGACAATGGTCTGGCACCCTTCCTCCGGGGACTTGAACAGCACGCGCGCCATCACGCGCAACATGTTGCCGTACATGCCCGTGAAGTTGCGCAGCAGGTCCGTGCAACACGCGCCTGGACAGACCACGTGACTTCCGGGGGTGAGTCATGTGACAGGAAGTGAGATAGAGAACGAAATGGCGGGCCAAGAAAAAAGAAGAAAAAATACAAAGGTGAAGGGAACTTTAGGTGTTTTATTTTCTTCTCATAGTCTTATAGTCCGTGTAAAAGATCATGTGACTTCCGGGGGTTAGTCATGTGACAGGAAGTGATATAGAGAAACAATGGCCCCAAAAGATGAAGGAAACTTCATAATAATAATAATAATAAATGGAACTTTATATAGCGCTATATCTTGCAAAGACAAATCAAAGGGCAAACTTCAGTGTTTTATTATTTTTTTTTAAAGTACAGTCCTTAAAGAGGAAGAATAGCAAATATCCCTCATAACCAACGAATTTGAACCAAGTGCACAACAGATGATTAAGGCCATAAACTTCATTGTTTTCAATTTTTGATTGTGAGTAGAAGTAGATCTGGATTAAGGTATATACAAAAACGCCAAATATGGCACACATCTTTATACATTATTTCATATGAAAAATAATCCGACATTTGTTTACCACATTCATTTTCTGAAAATCATACACAAAATTAATGTGAGGCTCTCCAGAGCTGATGTTTACTCTGCAGTTATGTTTAGTGTTAAACTTGCTAAATGCTTCATAAGTGAGCAGTGCAGTGCAGCGCTATATGTTCAGGTATCTTCTTGGCTTTAACCTCTTTCCACTTTTAAGTGATATTAGATGTTCAGGTACGTGAAGGGACCTGTGTATCATTTTTGATGAATATAATTATTCTAGTAACCCAATATGATTTTTAAGTCACGAATTCTTGCCATTTTTTGAAAAAAAAAAAGCTTTGTAAAAAAAAATTCTTAAGCTAGTTGCAAAGTCTTCAGCGGTGCTCCAACTGTCTTCTACACTAAGGGATAGGTGAAAGTGAATTCCTAAATGAAAATGTCTGCTAGGGCATCAATAAATCGCCACAGCCTGTATTTTCTTTCTTTGGCAAACTGTAATGGTGACCATTATTAATTTTATTCATGCCATGTGATAGTATACGATTCAAATGAGAGGGAAACAAATCTTTCCATTCGCTAACGAATCTTTGTACTGATGCATCTTCATTCTACTGGTCACAGTTTAGTAATGAAACTGAAACCAAGAACAGACATCGCCTCAACCAGCCGCCCCCCCTCCACTCCTTTTCACCATCATCATCTTTCTCGTTAAGCCCCACCCCTATCAATATTCTGTTCAAGACCTACCCCCTTTCTGTCTGTCTGTCTGTCTCTTTCAATCTCTCTCTCTTCATATGCGTCATTTTCATGATGACCACCACCACCACCACCACCACCATCACCACCACCGTTGTCATCGTCATCGTCGTTGTTATCCTCATCAACAGCAACATCATCATCATAATCATCATCATCACTACCACCCACCCACCACCACAACCACCACCCACCCCTACCCCTCACCCACCCCCAACCCCTACCCCCACTACCACCACCCACCACCCCCCAACCACCCACCACCCACCCTCATCACCCACCCTCATCACCTACCCCCACCCCACCCCACCACCACCACCCACCCACTACCCACACCCACCCTCACCCACCACCACTCACCCACCCCAACCCACCACACCCCTCACCACCGACCCACCACCCTCACCCCTGACCCACCACCCACCCTCATCACCCTCACCCCTCACCACCCCCCTCATCCCCCCCCCCCTCTTTCTGCTCACCAGGGTGAGCAGCGAAGCTCCAGACACATCCAGAGAAGAAGTGACGGTGGATTTCCATGTTGAAGACCATCTGAGCCAGCTTGCTGCGAGAGTAGGCCGCGAAACCGTCATAACCTTCCATTAGAAACAGAGCATATAATTATACATTCTGCAGGTCAGTGAAAAGAAGAAGAAGAAGAAGAAGAAGAAGAAGAAGAAGAAGAAGAAGAAGAGGAGGAAGAAGAAGAAGAGGAAGAAGAAGAAGAAGAAGAAGAAGAAGAAGAAGAAGATATGGAATTTAGATAGCGCTGAATCTTGTAAAAACAAACAAATCGAAACGCTTGTACTCAAATAATGGTAACTCATGCAACTTCCCTCAAATAAAACAATTAAGATTAATTAAGCCCAAGTCAAGTCAACACCACTTTAATTAATTATCCCATGAAGGGCAATTACAATACTGTCAGGCGCATTGGTACGTATCATTATCTCAAAAAGACACAAGAAAGCTACGTTTAATTCATATTGATTTAAACATTGCAAGATAACTTCAAATTAAACAAAATCGCAAACACACACACACGCGCACGCGCGCGCACACACACACACACACACACACACATACACGCATGCACGCACGCACGCACACACGCACGCACGCACGCACGCACGCACACACACACAACACCAATGTAGGAATACAATGTTATAACCTTCGATTTGTGATTAAAAACAGATACTTTTTAAAAATGATTAAACAGAGATGTAATACAGTATGTGGAAAACAAATCCCACCCCTTCCTTTAAAAATAACCCAACTACCCCCCCAAAAAAATACAACAACAACAACAACAACAACCCACAAACCCCACAACAACAACAAAACCAAACACCAAACAAAAAATAACAACAACAACAAAACCCAACAACCCCCCCCCCCCCCCCCCCACAACCCCCCCCCCCCCAAACAAAACAAAAACAACAAAACACAAAACAACAAAACAAAACAAACACAAATAACCACAATTCTTATTTTTAGAAAAAAGCCACTGTGATAGGGAAACAAATACAGTTGCAGACAAACAAACAAACAAAAAAACAAACCAAACAAAAAAGGGTGGCGCTGCTCTTGTGTGGCAACGCGCTCTCCCAGGGGAGAGCAGCCCGAATTTCACGCAGAGAAATCTCGTGACTTAAAGTGGTATAAATAAATAAATAAATAAATAAATAAATAACAAACTAAAACTAAACTCAAACAAAACCAACCAAACAAAACACAAAACAACAAATCCAACCAAACACAAAATAAACCAAACAAAAAAACCCCAACATCTCTTGAACGAGATTGGAAGGAGATGCTATTCATTACTGACAGTTTCTAAGGACCTCCCTGAGGAGCGAGCAGGACTTGGGACTATCCCTGTTCTTCTTCAGCAGTCCTCACCTTTTTGCATTGCCAGATCATCGAAGTCGATCTTGCCCTTCGCATAGGAGTCCGAGCAGACGTTGACCACTCGACTGGGGGCGCATTTGCGAAGCTTGTCCATCAGCAGGAGAGTCAGGTAGAAGTGGCCCAGGTAGTTCACTCCCAGACTCCGTTCGTAACCGTCGTCCGTGGCTGCTTTGGGTCCCATGTAAGCTGAGAATACAATGTAAAATGGTTTTGTGTTTTTTTCTTTAAAGAAAAAAAAAGAGTTGTTTGGGTTTGATTAATACAAAAAATGGTTTTGTTGGTGGTTGTGAAGAGAGATTGGAGGGTGTGTGTGTGGTGGGGGGGGGGGGGGGGGGGGGTGGGGGGGGGGGGGGGGTAGCTGCTTTGGGTCTCATGTAAGCTGAGAATACAATGTAAAATGGTTTGTTTTTTTTAAAAGAAAAAAAAGAGGTTTGTTTGGGTTTGATTAATACAAAATAGTTTTGGTGGTGGTGGTGAAGAGAAATTGGAGGGTGTGTGTGGGGGTGGGAGGTGGGGGTGGGGGGGTGTTGATGGTGGGAGGAAAGTGGGTGGGAGGGTGGTGGTGAGAGCGGGTGGAGTGGGAG
This sequence comes from Rapana venosa, assembly GCA_028751875.1. Taxonomy (NCBI): domain Eukaryota; kingdom Metazoa; phylum Mollusca; class Gastropoda; order Neogastropoda; family Muricidae; genus Rapana; species Rapana venosa. The sequence continues at coordinate 55,696,045 of CM054157.1, forward strand.
GAATGAGTGGGATGGGTTTGAGAGGAGGAGGGAGGGAGAGGGGGAAGAGAGAGAGAAAGGTGGAAAGGATGGAGGAAGGAGGAGGGTGGTGAGAGGGGATGGGGAGGGTGGAAGAGAGAGAGAGAGAATTCTCTGAACTCTGAACTCTGAAAGAATTCATTCATGAAAGACGGTTGGCCCACACATGAAAGGGGTTACTGATGGATGCACTGAATAATGATGATAGAGGTACACGGTGAAGCACAGCGGTGACAAACAAAACGCAAGCAAATCCACTGGGGAAAACATTCTTGCGATCTTACGACAATTAATATCTCTTATTTTTAAGGCTTTGAAGAGAGAGAGAGAGAGAGAGAGAAGAGAGAGAGAGAGAGAGAGAGAGAGAGAGAGAGAGAGAGAGAGAGAGAGAGAGAGAGAGAGAGAGAGAGAGAGAGGCATCTGCATTTTTGAACACAATTATCGTGTGTGACAGCAGTATTAATCTTACTATGGATTCCCAGGGCTTTGTTTGATGCTCATTAATAGAAACCATACTGTTACTGACATACGCAGAGACACAGAGACACGGTCACAGATAGACAAATGGACAGACAGGTTTCTTTTGAGGGAAGGGGAGGGGGTTACACACATTAAGATAGGTTTGGTTTTTTTTTCACGTGAAATTCAGTAGTTGAAATTTTATTTACATTTTTCATTGGAATTACTGATTTTGTTAGAAATTGTTAGAATTGCATTTTCCTGTTGATTATTGTAGTTCAATAGGTTAGTAATGTAACGGTGTTGTTTTTGTTTTTTTCTATAATTTTGGTTGTTGTTTTTCTATATATTTTTATTTTTAAATTTTGTTTATCATTTCGCATGCATTGATCCCCTGAAATTCCTTCTCCTGTACAGTACCAACTATACTCTCCTCCCTTGACACTCATACACCCTCCTCCCCCTGCTGTCCCCCCCCCCCCCCCCCCCCCCCCCCCCCCCCCGTCTAATATCACAACTGTGAAAAGACGTTAAATGAATTTGAACAGACACAGACACAGACAGACAGACAGACAGACAGACAGACAGACAGACAGACACACACACACACACACACACACACACACACACACACACACACACACGCGCGCGCACACACACGCACGCACGCAAGCAAACAAGCAAGCAAGCAAGCAAGCAAGCAAGCAAGCGCGCAACACACACACACACACACACACACACATACAGAGGCACGCACACACGCACTCTCTGTCTATCTGTCTGTCTGTCTGTCTGTCTTCTTGCCTGTCTGCCTGCCTGCCTGTTTGTCTTCCTGCCTGCCTGCCTGCCTGTCTGTCTGTCTCTGTCCATCATCAATATATAATGTATTTTTTCTTTCTTTCTTTCTTTCGATTATTCTTCATGTCATGTATTGCACGTTAATTACTTTCGTTTGCTTTTTGCTTTTCTTTTTTTTCGCAGAGGGCTGGATGTAAAAAAAAAGAAGCTATTGTTATGCTTATTCTATAACCCTCTATAAGTAAAATTTGTTCATTGTTCATTGTCTGTCTGTCTGTTTCCATATCTGAGTCTGTCTGTCTGCCTGTCTGTCTCTCAATTTAATGTGTGGATGTTTACAAGAACAGAGTGTAAGGTCAGCCTAAAGTTTGTATCCTAATGACGTATTGAATATCATTCATTCATTCATTCATTCACTTATCCAACCATTCAAAGAATCAGTCCGTCAGTCAGTCAGTAACCCATTCATTCATTCATTCTTCCAATCGTTTACTCATTCGTGCATTCATCATCCATTAATTAATTCATTCATCCATTCATCCATCCGTTTGTTCGTTCGTTCCTTCCTTCCTTCCTTTCTTCCATCTTTCCTTCCTTCCTTCCTTTCTTCTTTCTTTCTTTCTTTCTTTTCTTTCTTTTCTTTTTTTCTTCTTTCTTTCTTTCTTCCTTCCTTCCATCTTTCCTTCCTTCCTTCCTTCCTCCTTCCTTCCTTCCTTCCTTCCTTCCTTCCCTCCTTCCTTCCTTCCTTCAGTCAGTCAGTCAGTCAGTCAGTCAGTCACTCACTCACTCACTCACTCACTCACTCACTCACTCACTCATCGATTCCTCAATTAAACCAACCCTTCGTGCACTCCTTCGTCCATTCTTTCAACAATCAATGTCCTCAATAGTCGAGGCATTTCACAGCGATAAAATAACGGGAAAGAACTGAACTGCAGCTTCACTCAGACCAGCCCTTCTGGATTCTGGATTCCATGTCATAGGTCAGCAGATGAGGGAGACAG
>CM054157.1:55708323-55710823 GCA_028751875.1 Rapana venosa
TGTGTGTTTGTGTGGTTTTTGGTGTGGTTGTGTGGGGTTGTGTGTGTGGGGGGTTTGTGGTGTGTGTGTTTTGTTGTGTGTGTGTGTATTAGGGTTGTGTGCTGTGGAGTGTATGTGTTGTGTGTGTGTGTGTGTGGTTGTGTGTGTGTGTGTGTGTGTGTTCATGCATTTTTCAAAAATTTCCTTTTGGTTTTGGGATAAACTTTTTGGGGTTTTATTCTATAATATTTTCCTTGGAAAAGGGGGAGGGGAGTAGGCAGGTGCAAAGAAACGGTATTTTATCATTTCCCTACAACAAGTTTTTAAAGCGTTTGTAATTCTCCGTTTATCTGTTTTTCTGTACCTGTCTTAACTCCCCTATCCTGCTCTGCCTGTCTTTTGCCCCTCTCTCCCCCCCCTCCCTCCCTCCCTCTCCCTTTTTCCCTCTCCCTCTCATTGTCTCTTTGTTTTCATCTAATAATAGTAGTTTTTCATTACATGCTCATTTAATTTTCTTTGGAATGTATCTAAAACTGCTGATTTTTACTTTTTGCATACTTTGTTTACTTGAAGGTTTTTTTTTGCATTCTGGTTTTTTGTCTATTTGTTGCTGCTAGGTTTTTGTTTTTAGTTTTTGTTTTTATGTTGTGTGTGTGGGGGGGGGGGGGGGGGGGGGGGGGGGGGGGGGATGTAGTTTTTTCTTATTTTTCCTTCTTTCATTGGGTTTTTTTTTCCCGTTTTTTTTTGAGAGCTGGTGTAAAGAACCCTGTGCTTATCCAAAACTCTCAAAAAAATGTCGAGTTCGGTTCGAGTTTTCTACCCCCCCCCCCTCTTCCATCCCCTTTCTCCCTCTCACACCCCACCCCCCTTCCTCCTCCCCCCCCTCTTTTTCTCTGCCCCCCCCCTCCCACCCTCCCTCTCCTCTCTCTCTCCACACGCACACACACAACATTCAAAAATACACACACTATCTTTACCTCTCTCTTTTTACCGTCCTCTCCCCCCCCTACCTCCCCCCTCTCTCACTCCCCCCCCCTTTTCTCCCCCCCCCCCCCTGCACTCTATCTCCCCCCAACCCTCCCCCCCTCCCTCTCCCACTGACCATACCACACACACCTCCTCCAAAAAACACCACGCACAAAAACCAAACCCCCACACACCAAACACACACACACACACGGGAAATTAAAAATTTTTGTTTTTGTTTTGTTGTTCACACACACACACACCACACACCGTTCTCTCTCTCTTCTCTCTCTCTTTTTCTCTCTCTCTCCTCTCTCTCTCCCTCCCCGGGTCTCCTCTCTCTTCTCACCCCCCTCCCTTTTCCCTCATCTCTTGCATCACTCCCCCTCCCTCACCTGTTTGTCCTCGTTTTCTTCTTTCTCCCCCCAACTCTGTCTTTCCCCCCCCCCCACCCCCCTTTTCCCCCTCTTCCTCCTCTATTTCCCCCTTTCCACTTTCCTCCCTTTTCCCCTATCTCTCTCCCCCATCCCCCCTCACATCCCACCTTCCCACTTCTCTCCTTTTTCCCCCCCCCCCTCCTCCCTCCTCTCCCCACTACAACCCCCCCCCCCATCCCCCCACCACACAAACGCACTTTTCAACAAAAAAAACAACCCCCCCACAACACCAACCCTTTTTGCTCTTGTTCTTGCTCTTGTTCTTGTTCTTCTCCTTCTTCTTCTTCTTCTTCTTCTTCTTCTTCTTCTTCTTCTTCTTCTTCTTCTTCTTCTTCTTCTTCTCCTTCTCTCTTCTTCTTCTTCTTCTTCTTCTTCTTCTTCTTCTTCTCCCCTCCTCCTCCTCCTTCTACTACTACTACTACTACTACTACTACTACTACTACTACTACTACTACTACTACTACTACTACTACTACTACTACTACTACTACTACTACTACTACTTCTTCTTCTTCTTCTTCTCCTTCTCCTCCTCCTCCTCCTCCTCCTTCTCCTCCTCCTCCTCCTTCTCCTCCTCCTCCTCCTCCTCCTCCTTCTCCTCCTCCTCCTCCTCCTCCTCCTCCTCCTCCTCCTCCTTCTCCTCACTCCTCCTCCTCCTCCTCCTCCTCCTTCTTCAACTTACCGGCATTGTTGATAAGCACGTGCAGCTTGGACTCCTGCTCGTTGAACTCTTGCACAAACTCGCGGATGGAGCCCAGACTGGCTAGGTCCAGACGATACGCGAAGACGTTCTGGTTGCCAGTCTTCTTGCGGATGCTGCGAGAGACAGCCTCTCCTTTGGTCCTCTCCCGGCACCCAAGGATCAGTCTGGCACCTCTGCGAGCTAGTTCTGTGGCGGTAGCTTTGCCCAGACCCGAGTTGGCACCTGGATGTGTGAAACAGACAGAGAGAGAGAAGGAAGGAGACAATGTTGGTTTGGTTGATTCAAGACGTTGGGGAAGAGAAATGTAGTTTTGAAGTGTGTGCAGAGACAGAGAGAGATATACAGGCGTCGCGCGCGCGTAAATACACATATACATGCATGCACGCACATCTACCTATGTATGTATGTATGTATG
>CM054157.1:55715823-55718323 GCA_028751875.1 Rapana venosa
GTGAGTGTGTATTTTGCGTTGTGTGTGTAGTGTGTGTAGTTGTAGTGTTGTGTAGTGTAGTGTGTGTGTATACATATATAGTGTGTGTATGTGTGTAGTGTGTAGTGTAGTGTGTGTGTAGTATAGTGTAGTGTGTGTGTTGTGGGGTGGGAGTGTAGTGAAGTGAGTGTGTGTGTAGTGTAGTGTAATGTAGTGTAGTGTAGTGTGGTGTAGTGTGTGTGTGTGTGTGTAGTGTAGTGTGGTGTAATGTGTGTGTGTGTTGTGTTTGTGTAGTGTGGTGTAATGTGTGTGTAGTGTAGTGTGGTGTAATATGTGTGTGTGTGTGTGTGTGTGTGTGTGTTGTGTAGTGTAGTGTGGTGTAATGTGTGTGTAGTGTAGTGTGGTGTAATGTGTGTGTGTGTGTGTGTGTGTGTGTGTTGTGTAGTGTAGTGTGGTGTAGTGCGTTGTGTTGTGTAATGTAGTGTTGTGTACTGTGATGTAGTGTAGTGTGTGTTGTGTAGTGTGTGTTGTGTAGGGTGTGTGTTGTGTAGTGTAGTTTTGTGTTGTGTAGGGTGTGTGTTGTGTAGTGAGAGTGTAGTGTAGTGTATTGTGTGTTGTTGTGTATGTGTGTGTGTTGTGTAGTGTGTGTTGTGTAGTGTAGTGTGGTGTAGTGTAGTGTGGTGTAGTGTAGTGTGTGTATGTGTAGTGTATGTGTTGTGTACTGTAGTGAGAGGTGTAGTGTAGTGTAGTGTGTGTTGTGTAGGGTGTGTGTTGTGTAGTGTAGTGTAGTGTGTGTTGTGTTGTGTAGGGGTGTTGTGTAGGGTGTGTGTTGTGTAGTGTAGTGTGTGTTGTGTAGTGTGTGTTGTGTAGTGTGTGTTGTGTAGTGTAGTGCAGTGTAATGTGTGTAGTTGAGTGTGTTGTGTAGTGTAATGTGGTGTGTTAGTGTGTGTAGTGTAGTGTTGTGTTGTGTAGTTTAGTGTATGTGTAGTGTGTGTAGTGTAGTTGTGTATGTGAATTGTAGTGTAGTGTAGTAAGTGTAGTGTGTGTGTGTGTAAAGTAGTGCAGTGTGTAGTGTAGTGTTGTGTTGTGTGTGTATGTGTGTGTAGTGTAGTTTTAGTGTAGGGGTGTAGTGTAGTGTAGTGTAGGATGTAGTGTTGTTAGGTAGTGTGTAGTGTGTGTAGTGTGTGTAATTTTATAGTGTGTGTGTGTGTGTGTGTGTGTGTGTGTGTTGTGTTTGTGTGCAGTTGTGTAGTGTAGTGTATGTGTTTTTGTGTTTTGGGTGTGTGTGTGTGGGGTGGGGGGGGGGTTTTGTATTTTTGTTTTTTTGTGTGTGTGTTGTGTGTATGTGTATGTGGGGGTGTGTGTGCGCCGCGCCCCGCTGTATGTAGGCATACGTGAGTCTGTGCGTGTGTATACACACACGTGAGCATGCATGCCTGCGCGCATGAGAGCTTTTGTATGTGCGGCGCTTGTGTACGAGTGTAGTATATGTACGCACGCACGCACGCACTTGAAACCTTTGCCGTTTTCGCATTCGATCGCTCCGTATGTAAGTGAGTTAACAGGCATGTAAACGATCATTGACATATGTTCCTGATAACCTGGCAAGTGTAGGTAAGTACGGTTGACCCGGGGAAAAATATCTGTAGGTAAAAGTTTGGTATTTTCAGAGGCTAAATTAAATCACTTCACCTATTTTTTTTTTTAGGGGTCTTGCTTTCTGTGAAGACATAAAGAAAATTGAGTGTGGTGGGGGGGGGGGGGGGGGTGGGATCGAGGGCAGAGAGAGAAAGAGGGGGGAAAGAGGGAGATAGGGGGGGAGAGAGAGGGGAGAGAGGAGAGAGAGGAGAGAGAGGAGAGAAGAGAAGAGAGGAGAGAGGAGAGGAGAGAGAGGAGATGAAGAGAGAGAGAGAGAAGAGAGATGAAGAGATGAGAGAGAGAGAGAGAGAGAGAGAGAGGGAGAGAGAGAGGGAGAGAAGGAGGGGGGGGGGGGGGAAAGGAAAGAATGAGAGAGAGAGAACTCGAACTCGAAATATTAACAGAAAAGGTCATTGGCCCATACATGAAGGGGGTTGCCGAACTGCTTAGTATTTTAGTTGGTGTGTGTGTGTGGGGGGGGGGGGGAGGGGAGGGGGAGGAAAAGCAACAACAACATAATGTTATTGTGTAACCACAACCACCACCACAACAAAAAATCAGTTACAAAAACTATGACTTAAGAAACCAAGATATGAGAAAGAGAGAGAGAGAGAGGGAGAGAGAGGGGAGAGAGGGAGAGAGAGAGAGGAGAAGAGAGAGGAAGAGAGGAGAGAGAGAGAGAGAGAGAGAGAGAGAGAGAGAGAGATAAAGAGACAAACGAGGGTGGGGAGAGGGAGAGAGAAACAGACAGAGCGACAGATATATAGACATAGACAGACACAGACAGACAGACAGACAAACAGGGTGAGGAAAGACAGATAGACAGACAGACACACAGACAGACAGACAGATAGACACAGACAGACAGACAAAAAGAGTGAGG
>CM054157.1:55723323-55733323 GCA_028751875.1 Rapana venosa
TGTGTGTCTGTCTCTGTGTGTCTGTCTCTGTGTGTGTGTTTTGTCTCTGTGTGTCTGTCTTGTGTGTCTGTCTCTGTGTGTCTGTCTGTCTGTGTGTCGTCTGTCTCTGTGTGTCTGTCTGTCTCTGTGTGTCTGTCTCTGTGTGTCTGTCTGTCTCTTTCTTGTATGACTGCAAAGCAGCAGTTGGTGTGTGTGTGTGTGTTTATTTATTTATTTATTTATCTATTTATTCTTTTATATCGAGGATAATGGAATAAGCACTCATGTGTTTTTTTAAAAATCCTGTCCCCGTGTGTATGCGGTTTTGTAAATTATGTCATCTGTTCCCAACGGCACACAATGGCCTACTCTTACGAAAAGCGGAACAGGACTTAACGTGTGCGCAAGACGTTCTGCGTGCGTTCGCACACGGGGCCTCGGTTTATAGTCTCATCCGAAGGACTTTTGGGGAGAGTGGAGTCTGCACTGATGTTAACTCCAGGGGAAAATATCCCCTTGAACGGGAATCGAAGCTCTCTGTGTGTGAGTGAAAAACTCGTGAAATATGTGTAGACGACTCATGATAATGGTAAAACAGGAATAGAAGAGTTTTAGAAGTTTCCTGTAGCAATACACGATTCATCAGGTTCTTACCCAACATGCAATGCAGATAAACTATGGATGATAGAAGGGGAGAGGGGTGGGTGATGGGGAATAGGGAGGGAGGGAGGGAGGGAGAGAGAGAGAGGGAGAGAGAGAGAGAGGAAACAGAGGAGACCCAAAGGTGAGAGAGGGGGGGGGGGGGGGGGAGAGAAGGGGGTCAGAGAGACAGAGCAGAGAGACAGGCACAAAGAGAAAAAACAGAGGAGAGACAGAGACAAACAGACATACAGACAGACACACAGACACACATGGGAGAGAGAGAGAGAGAGAGAGAGGAGGAGAGAGAGAGAGAGAGACAGAGACGAGACAGAGAGACAGACAGACAGACAGACACACCTCACACACACACAGAGGGAAATAACCAGAGAAGACAGCAGATTTGGCACAACACACACACACACACACACACACAAACACACACACACACACACACAGAAGCGCCTTTTAATTTCAGTTGAAGAGAAAGAAGAAGAAGAGGGATGGGGTGAGGGGTGGGTGGGGGTGTGGACGGAATCTGTGATTCACGAGTTTGCCAATTGGCACAGCAGTTATTGCAGAGGCTGGAAGGATGCCACTCCTAGCTTGTTCTAGAACACAGATGCACAGGAAAGCACGCGCGCACGCATCACGCGCGCGCACACGCACCAATACACACACGCGTATTTTATTTATTTATTTTATTCTTTTATTTATTTATTTTAATTTATTTTATTTTATTCTTTGAGATCGAGGATAATGGAATAAGCACTTAAGTTGTTGTTTTTTTTACCCCCAGTCCCCGTGTGCATGCGGTTTTGTAAATTGTGTCATCTGTTCCCTCCGGCACACAATGGCCTACTTTTACGAAAAGCGGAACTGGGTTTAACGTGTGCGTGCAAGATGTTCTGCGTGTGTTCGCACACGGGGCCTCGGTTTATAGTCTCATCTGAAGGACTTTGGGGAGAGTGGAGGCTGCACTGATGTTAACTCGTACGCATACACAAACACTAATACACACACTCGTACACATACACACACAAACACACACACGTGCGCGCATACACACACATACACTGATACGCATGCACACACACACACACACACTAATACACACACTCGTACGCATACACACACAAACACACACACACACACTAATACACACACTCGTACGCGCACACACACACACACACAAAACACACACTGACGCACATGCACACATACACATTCACACACTCGCGCAAATGCACACTTACATAATTATACACACACACATACACACATATTAGACACACTAGCACATGCAGAGACACAAACACAACACACACACACACACATTAATTAATACACACACTCGTATGCATACACACACACACACACACACACACACGCACGCACGCACACACACAGATTAGACGCTCCAGCACATACAGAACTACAGACACAAACACAGACAGACAGACACAGAGACAGAGACACACATACAAGCACACATGCAAGCATGCACACACGCACCCAAGCACGCAGGCGCGCGCGCGCACACACACACACCACACATTCACACACATTTATATATATATATATATATATATATATATATATATATATATATATATATTATACACACATATACATATATATGCATACATAAATGCGTGCGTGCATACAATACTATGCGTGCGTACGCGCGCATTCCTGCGCGCTTGCCTGCACATGTAAGTTGTAATCTACCCACACCGTTTTTCAGCAGTCAGGTTTTCACTATCTTTCCCTTCACCCTTGGTATCTCAGCTCTCAGGAAGCAGGAATTGCAATCCTGGCTTCTGGCACAAAGTTATTTTTGCTCTCAGAAAACTGCTTCCATCAGTTTAAATCAAAACTGTTGACAGTGCTTATCTTTCGAGTTTTAAAAAACACACACACCAAAAAACAGCAGAATAAAAGATTAAGTTACATCGTAGGTATCGTAGGACGAGAGAGGAGAGAGAGAGAGAGAGAAGAGAGAGAGAGATGAAAAGAGACAGAGACAGAGACGAAGACAGAGAGACGAGAGAGACAGAGAAGAGAGAGACAGACAGACAAAAAGATGCACAACTGTCAAAGGGGGGGCCTCGGGTTTTGGGGGTTATTTGGGGTTGTTCGGGGTGGGTTTGCCTGTGTTAACCCCGGGAAAAAATTTTTGGACTGGTTCTGGTTTTTGTTTTTTTTTTTAATTCTTTTTTATTCTTGATTCTTTCTTTTTCGGGTTTTTTTAAAAGCATTTCTTTTTCCTTTTTTAAAAATAAAAGTCCCCCGGGGAAGAAAAAACTTTTTGTCAAATTTTGTCTTCCGGGGTTCCCACCGGGGCCTCTTTCTTCCAAAACGGATCCTTTTACGGGAGCGCGTTTCCCGCCCCAAGGGGGAACCCCGGGTTTAAAAATCCCCATCAAAAACCAATTTTTGGGGAATTTTTTAGACCCTTTTTTTGGAGGTTAATAATAAAAACCCCTTTTTTTTAAATTCCGAACCCGGGTAGCTTTTTCACTTTGCACCCCCACCCCAAACCCCAAAAAGCAAACCCTTTTCCCGGGGAAAACCTCCCCAAGGGGACCCGGAACCTTAAAATTTTGGGGAAAGGTGGCCAATTTCTAACCCAAAAAAAAACCCCAAACCCCCAACCCCCCAAGGTCCCAACCCCTCCCCAAAAAAACCCCCGGGTACCCGGGTTTTTAACCCCCATCTTTCCCGGCCTTTTAAAAGGGAAAGGGCTTTCCAAACCATTTTTTCTTTCCCCCCATTTACCCAACCCCCCCCAAAAAAAACAGAATAACTGGGATTTACCTTTTCCAACAAACAACCGGAAAAATCTCCCTTTTTTTTTCCACGCCCGGCACAAAACGGGGGTTAAAAAACCCAAAAAAACCCACACCCTTTTTTCCCCAATTTCACAGGGCCCCGACCACCCCAACACCCCCATACAAACACACAAACAACCACACACAAACACACGCAAAAACCAATTCACCTGGCACGCACGCAAAAAAAAAACCCCTCCCCCCACAAGACCCCATTTTAAAAAACCGGGGAACACACGCACAGAACGCAGAAACGCTTTCCCCCCCCCCCAAAAAACAACCACACTTTTTACAAGGAAAACCCAAATTTTAAAAATTTTTAAAAAAGGGGAAAACTTTTACGCCCCACAAATGGAATTCCCCTTACCCCCCCCCAACCACAAAACACCAACGGAACACAAAAAAACACAAACACAAAAAAAAAAACACAACCACAAAACACAAAACACACACCCACAAACACCACACCCACAAAACAAAAACCAAAAACACCCCCAACAAAAACAAAAACACACACACAAAAAAACACACACACACAAAACACACACACACCCCACACACAAAAAACACCACACACACAACACACACACAACACACACACACAAAACACACACAAACCCCCGAAGAAAAAAAACAAAAAAAAAAAAAAACAAAAACAAAGGAATTAGAGAAGGGGAAGGAAGGGGGAGGAGAAGAGAGAGAGAGAGAAGAGGGGGGGGGAAAAGAGAAGAAGGAGAGAGAGAGAAAGAGGGGGGGGAAGAAGAGGAAGAAAAGAGAAAGAGAGAGAGAGAGAGAGAAAGAGAGAAGAGAGAGAGAGAGAGAGAGGGGGAAAAGGAGAGAAGGGGGGGAAGGGGGAAGGGGGGGGGGGGGGGGGGGGGGGGGGGGGGGGGGGGGGGGGGGGGGGGGGGGGGGGGGGGGGGGGGGGGGGGGTGGGGGGGGGGGGGGGGGGGGGGGGGGGGGGGGGGGGGGGGGGGGGGGGGGGGCATGGGGGGGGGGATGGGGGGGGGGGGGGGGGGGGGGATAGCTGAAAGGGGAAAAGAAACTGAAAGTTCGCAGCTGCTGTTGTGGTGGTGGGGGAAGAAGCGGAGGAAAGGGCAAAAGGAAGCCAAAATGAAGGACAAAGCTTTGTCGGGCATTATGATTTTTTCCCCTCCTCCTCCTCCTCCTCCCTTCTTTTTCTTCTTTTTTCGGGCCTTTTTCTTCTTCGGAATTTCTCTTTTCGCAATTTTTTTTTTTTTTTTTTTTTTTCCCTTTCTTTTTTTTTTCTTCTTTTCTTCTTCTTTTCTTTTTTTTTCCTTTTTCCCAAATTTCCCTTAAACTTTCCCCTTGGGGGATCCATGGGGCCTGTCAAAATAAACAGCATCCCCTCCACTTTTTTGGAATTCTGTCCCCGGAATTCCCTTTTTTCTATCCCTTCCCTTTTGTTTCTGCCTTGTTCCTTTTTTTTCTTGTCACCTCCTTACTGCCTTTTTGGGTCCAGTCCTCCTCCCTTTTTTTCCCCCCAGAAAGACTTAAAAATTTTTTCCCTGTCCCAGCCGAAGCCCGGATGTGCGGGGGGCCTGATTTGGCGGGCGCTTAAAAGGGCAGCGCAACGCATTTTCGCTCATAAACAAAAAATAAAAAGGTTGTTGTCTGAGGGGTTTCGACGACGATGAAACAAGAAGAAGAAAAGAAGAAGAAAAAAAAGAAGAAAAAAGAAGAAGAAAAAAAAAGAAGAAGAAGAAGAAGAACAAGAGGCAAAAAATTGTCTGTCAAAAATGAGCGAAAATACGTTGTGTTGCGCTGCCGTTAAGGGGCCCTTGACAAGTCGGGCCCAGAAACATCCGACTTCGGCGGGGGGACAGAAAATTTTAAACCCTTTCTGGAAAAAGGAAAGGGAAAAGGGACCAAAAAGGCGAAAACAGACGGGAAAAAGGAGGTGACAGGAAGAAAATGGAAGAAACAAAGAAAGGGATAAGAAGGGGGGAAATTTCCTAGCACAAAATTTCCAGATGGCTGTTTATACAACAGTTCCCGGAAAAACCAAAATCCAATTTTTTAAAAACATTTTACCTTTTCCTTTCCCCCAAAAAATCTATTTTTTATTCTTTATCTATCAATCTTAATCTTATCTATCTATCATCAATCTATCTATCTATCTATCTATCTATCTTCTATAACTATCTATCTATCTTCTATCTATCTATCTATCTCTCTCTTTTAATCTATCTATCTCTACCCTATCTATCTACTATCATCTCTATCTATCATCTATCTATCTATTATCTATCTACTATTTTTCCCTATCTATCTATCTATCCTACCTACTATCACCCCTAAAAACAAAAAAAATCTATCTATCTCTATCTTTCTATCTATCTAAAAACTATCTATCTATCTATCTATCTTTTCTATCTATTATCTATCCCCCCCTTAACCTATCTTTTATCTGCCCTATCTATCTATCGCTACCCCTACCTATCTTTTCAAACTATCTTTTATCAATCTATCATCTATCTATCTATTTTTATCTATCTATCAAATCAAACGTTTAAAAATCTATCTCTATCAAATCGATCGATCTATCTACCCTATCTACTATCTATTTTATCTACCCTTCTATCTATCTATCTATCTATCTCTATCGACCCTATCTATCTATCTTTTCTATCTTTCTTTCTATCTATCTATCTCTTTTCTATCTATCTATATCTTTTTATCTACTACTATCTCTTTTGTACTATCAAACTATCTATCCCCAAATCTAATCTACCCTATCCTATCTATCAAATCTATCTATCTCTATCTATCAAATCAATCTACCCTATTTTTTCTATCAAACTATCATCTATCTATCAAACCTCTCTCTCTCACCAATCTTTCTACTACTAAATTTCAAAATCTTTTCTACTATCTATCAAATCTATCTACTCTATCTATCTTCTATTAACCCATCTCTATCAATCAAATCTCAAATTTTATCTATCTATCTTCTCTACTATCTACTATCAAACTATTTTCTACCAAACTATCTATCTTCTATCAATCTATCTATCAAATCATCTCTATCTATCAATCTATCTATCATCTATCTATCTATCTATCAAACTATCTATCTATTTTCCCTATCTATCTTCCTTTCAAACGATCTATCTACTATCTACCTTTTCCCTATCTATGGGGTCTATCTATCATCAAATCTTTCTTTTTTTCTACTATCCTATCTATCTATCAAAACACTCTAATCTTTCTACTCTATCAATCAAACAAAATCAAATCGATCTATCAAACTATCAATCTATTTCTACTCTACCCAAACTATCTATCAAACTATCTACAAATCTATTCTATCTATCTATCTATCTAACTATCAAACTTTTCTTTCATTTTCTGCAAACCCTATCTATCTATCTACCACTTTTCTATCTATCTATCAATCTTTTCTATCTATCTATCTATCTCAGCTTCAATATATATACCCAATGGGCGGGAAAGAGGGAGAGAGAGAAGAAGAAAAATACTAAAAGACACCACACACACACACACACACACACACCCCCCAAACACAAAACCCCACACACCACACCCACACACAAAACACACAAACAACACACACACACAAAAACAACACACAAAACAAACACAAACAAACACACACAAACACACAAACACACCACACACACCCCAAAACACACACCCACACACACAAACCCCACACACATATACACCACACACCACAAAACACACACACAAAAAACACACACAAAACATTTTAACAAACACACACACAACACACACAAACAGACAAAAGAGAAAGAGAGCCTCCAAAAATTTTAACACCCACTTGGTTTCCCTGCCTAATTCTTGCCCCACTCTTAAAAAACACCCCGAAAATATACAGGCACACACCGGTTTTAAATTTGGGGGTCAAGTAGTATCTTGTATAAGGGGCGAGTGGAAAAAACTGTTGGTGAATTTTTACAATTTTTTAAAGCCTGAAAATATGCACGTGCACTTGGTTTTTGGGTTTAGGACATAGAGCAATACCAGGTTTGTCCAAAAAAAGTTGGGAAAAAAACCATAAAATGAGGTTTTCCTGTATTCCTACACGTTTACCCCCCCCCATGAAAATTTTTGGGGGGTAAAAAACTAGCAAACACAAAGGACCCGAGGGGGAAAAGTTTTGGGGAAAAATAAAAAAAATTTCAAACCTAAAAAAATTTGTTTTAAAATCACATGAGTTTTTAGTCAGAGGCATCCCTTTTACAAAAAGTGGTTTTTATTTCTGTGGATGCCTTAGTGCGTGCGGGATGAAAATAAGAGTTACATAGAAAAACAGAAGGAAAAGAGTGATTTTTTAAAACCTTTTGTAGCCTAAGCAACCAAGGTTTGGTTATAACCCGGCCCCCACAACCAACATCTAATTTTTTAAAAACCCCTTTTTCCCTTTTATTTTTCCCAAAAACCCTTCTTCCCCATTTTATAACGCAAAGTCCCCCCCCCCCCTCCCCCCCCCCCCCCCCCCCCCCCCCCCCGCCCCCCCCCCGTTTGGGATGCCAGAGGGCCTGTCACTTTAAAAAAGCATCCCCTGTTGGAAAATTTTGTGCTAGGAAAATTCCCCTCTTTTCCCAACCCTCTCTTTTTTTTGGCCCTTTTTCCTTTTTCTTTCCCGCACCTTTCCCTCTGTCAATTTTCTGCCCTTTTTGGTCCAATTTTCCCTTTCCCTTTTTTTCCCCCCCAGAAAGTCATAAAAAACAACAATTGGGCTCCCACAAAAAACGAATGGGGTTTTGCTGGGCCTGAATTTTTTTCAGGGCCCAAAAGGCAGCGCAACACATTTTTTGCTCATATGACAGAGATCATAGTTGCTGTCCCAAGTGTTTGAAGGGGATTAATACCCACGTACGAAGGGACCCCAGAAAAAAACCCCAAAAAAAAAAAAACCCCAAATCTTTTTTTGGGGAAAAACCCACCTTTGAAATCCAAACTTTGTGAATTTCCTCCAATTTGGGGGAGGTTTTAACTTTAAAAAATTGTTTTTAGCAAAAGCGTACCCCCTCATCCTTTGTCGTCGCTGTTTTCATAAACACGATAAGCATGCGGGGGGGGTTCCCAAAGCGTAAATACAACAAAAACCCCCATTTTATTTTAAAGACATTTTTCCCAAATTCTTTATGACTACCCCCGGGGAATTTCCCATTCCCTTTTCTTTGTTTCTTTTTTCTTTGGGGTTTTTTTCCCTTTTTTTTCTTTTTTTCTTTGTTTCTCTGTTTGGTTTCCTTTTTTTTTTTCCTTTTTCTTCTTTCTTTATTTCTTTTCTTCTTTCTTTCTTTCTTTTTAAAATTTTTTTTCTTTCTTTCTTCTTCTTATTTTAAATTTTTTTCCTTCCTTCCCTTTTTTCTTTCTTTTTTTTCTTTTTCCTTTTTCCCCTTTTTTCCCTTTCCCTTTCCCCCTTTTTTTCTTCCCCCTTCCTTTCCCCCCCTCCCTCCCTTCCTTCCTTCAAATTTCCCTTTCCTTTTTTTCTTTCTTTCCCTTTTCCTTTTTTTTCTTTTTTTTCTTCCTTCCTTTCCCCATTTTTTTTCTTTTTTTTCTTTTTTTTTTTTTTTCTTTTTTCTTTTTCTTTTTCTTTTTCTGTCTTTCCCGGGCTTTTCTTTTTTTTCCTTTTTTTTCTTTTTTCTTTTCCCTTTTTTCTTTCTTTCTTTTTCCCCGTCTGTTTGTCTGTCCCTTTTTTTCGTCTGTCTTTCTTTTTTTTTTTCTTTCTTGCTTTTTTTCTTTCTTTCCTTTTTTTTTTCTTTCTTTGGTGATCCGTTTTTTTACAGGCACAAAGGCCTACTCTCCCCAAACGAGAGGGGGTGTGTGTGTGGTGTTTTTTGCCGCACCGCGTGTGTGTTTTAAATTTTTGTGTGTGCATCCCTGTGTGTGGTGGTTTTGGTCTGTCTGTGTAATGCGTACATTCGTTTTTCATGCCCCCTTTTTCCTACCCGCCGGGCCCGCCTGCCTTTCCATACTTGGCCCGCATCGCGCGTGGGCCCTGCCCCTATAATTAAAATCTTTTTTTATTCCTCACATACCTGTCTACATGCAGCATTCCCCCCTGCAAAATGGCGTGTGGGCTGACCTCCCAAAGGTTACTGAAAAGGGAGAGAACCCTCACGTCTTAAGGGGAAAGGGAATCGTTTTCAAGCCGAAGAGCCATACATTTAGAACAGGGGGTATCGTTTTAAACAGAGCAGGCAACCTTTCGCGATTAAAAGGGAATTTTTGGAAAAAAAACAGGGTACTCCCGGCCTTGGGTAAAAAAAAAGAATTCCTTCGGCCCCTTTTGTTGTCTTTTTTTTTAAATAAAGGGAGTTTAA
This sequence comes from Rapana venosa, assembly GCA_028751875.1. NCBI lineage: Eukaryota > Metazoa > Mollusca > Gastropoda > Neogastropoda > Muricidae > Rapana > Rapana venosa. Next base: position 55,733,111 of record CM054157.1, read on the forward strand.
AAACGGGGGTTTTTTGGAGAACAAGTTGACGTTTGTTTTATTGAAAGGGAAAAAAAGACCGGATATTGCTGCGCACACGAAAAGGCAAGCTAAAAAAAAAAAAAAGGGTTTGAAATCGTTTTCAAATTCCCTTTATTTTTTCGTTTATTTGAATTTTTTCCTGAAAGTTGTTTTTTTTTGTATAAATGGGGTTTTTTCATTCGTTTTTTTAAA
>CM054157.1:55740823-55763323 GCA_028751875.1 Rapana venosa
GAGAGAGAGAAGAGAGAGAGAGAGAGAGAGAGAGAGAGAGAGAGAGAGAGAAAAACACACACACACACACAACACAAAGTGGACGGAAAATGAATGAATGAATGATCTTTACTTTTTCAAGGGTTACTGATAAGCATTCATATACTTTTTTATCGGCCCTTCCCTGATTAAGGACTAAAAAAACTCCCCCCCCCCCCCCCCCCCCTCCCGATCCCTCCCCAAAAAACCCAAAAATAATAATTAATAAATAAATAAACGATAACGAACAAACAAACACTCCTCCCCCACAAACCAAAAGAAACAAAAACCAAAAGTAATAGCAACCCCCTTCCCTACAAGAACCACCACCACCACCACCCCCAAACCCAACAACAACACACACAACATAACAACAACAAAAACCAACTTCGACCTTTGATTTAAAGAAAGGAGATAAGTATTTTAGCAAACACATAATCCAGATACATAAACATATAATCAGAGAGAGAGAGAGAGTGAGAGAGAGAGAGAGAGAGAGAGAGAGGGGGGGGGGGAGGAGAGACAGGCAGACAGACAGATAGATAGATAGACAGACAGACAGATAGCTAGATATCTAGATAGACGACAGACAGATAGATAGATAGATAGATAATTATATAGATAGACAGACAGACAGACAGATAGATAGACAGATAGATAGACAGACAGATAGCTAGATAAACAGACAGACAGATAGACAGACGGTCGGAAAGACAGACAGACAGACGGAAAGACATACAGACATGTAAACAGACTGATTACAGAAAGACATGCAACATTTCAAGCTCTAATACTGGAAAATTAAAGTATGGCCTAATATTTTTTCTTTCTTTTCTGAATGGTAAAACTATTTCATAGATGAATCTCATCCCTACCACATACAAACTTGTATGGGGGACCGGAAAGTAATGACAATAATGTCTAAAAAAAAAAAAAAAAGGTAAAGGTGTCCCATAACCTATAAGGTCGTAGGGGAGCGAGGCGTCAGAGACCTCAGCTTCTCTAGGGCCAGCATATTGAGAGCGGCGCCCATCTCCTCTCCCTCGCTGCTTGACCTTCCCTGACCCTAAAGAGGGCAGGTACCCATTTACAGCTGGGTGAACTGGGGGAACTGTTCTGAAGCCAAGGCGCGCAAACGGTCACCCATCCAACTGGTAACCACGCTCGACGCTGCTTAACTTGGCTGGGGGAAAGCGAGTGCTCTGACCACTGAGCTATCCCGTCCCCTTTATAATGTCTACAATAATATTAATCAATAGAACTACCCCCGCGTGAATGCCAGGGAAACAAACATGCCAGTATAAATAGCATCTCCACCTTCTGGAAATTCTGTGCTAGAAATTCCCCTCTTTTCTATCCCTCTCTTTTTGTTTCTGCCTCGTTCCTTTTTCTTCCTGTCACCTCCTTCTTGTCTATTTTCTACCTTCTTGGGTCCATCCTTGAAGGAAGGTGGCAGGATGGTTAAGACGTTTGCCTGCCAACAAGTAAACCGTGAGGTTCTGGGTTCCATTCCCAGCCTCGCCCTTTCTTCACAGTTTGACAAAAAATCGAACTGAATGTCAAAATCCTCCGGGTGAGACTATAAACCGAGGCCCCGTGTGCGAACGCACGCAGAACATCTTGCGCACACGTTAAATCCTGTTCCGCTTTTCGAAAGAGTAGGCCATTGTGTGCCGGTGGGAACAGATGACAAAATTTACAAAACCGCATTATCCTCGATAAAAAAAAAAAATCATGTCATCTGAGCGCTTTGATTTGTTGCTTTACAAGATTCAGCGCTATATAAATTCATACATTATTATTATTATTATTATTATTATTATTATTATTATTATTATTATTATTATTATTATCCTGCCTTTTTTTTTTTGACAGAAAGACTTTAACATATCTCCTCCAAGCCGAAGTCAGACGCGCTGGGCCTGACTTGTCAGGCGCTTAACGGCAGCGCCACGCATTTTCGCTCATATGACAGACAACAATAGTTGCTGTCTGAGCGTTCGACGACAACGAAGAAGAAGAATATGAAAACAACAAGACATTCAAACTTGAGTACGGGTGTATGTTAGTCCGTCGTGTTCGACGATGACCTCCAAAACAGCAGAGGAGGCAGCTGCTGTTTCGGAAATTGGGCAGAAATTTGATTATAGTGGAGATGTCTTGCCCACAGTACACCCCCACTCTCTCGGCCAAGTGGACATAAGGACAGTCAGCGTTGGAGGGCTGCAGCACATAAGGACTGTGCGAGTCAAGCCTCCTAGTCAGAGAGTCATAGTCGATCACTAAAGACTAAGCTGTAAAGTGGAATTTCCAGATGGGAAAGAAACCCACTGGTCATACAGCCTCTCACCTTGCTTTCCTTTTGGCAAAAATCATCGTAAGTTCGCACCCAAAATCATTGTCATTTATAGCTGCACACCTTCACTTTCTGACTTTTAAAAAAAAATCAATGGTTACGGACATTGAAGCGGCAGGCTGCACTCCAATTCTCATTTATGAATAGTTTTTTATAATTTACGATGCTACTTAGAACTTTTCTTTTTTGCCCCTTTCCCAATTTTTCTACAAAATTTTTTTTTGTTGTGTTTGTTTTGTTTGTGTTTTGTTTTGTTTCGTTTTGGCTAAAGTCGGGGTTTTCAAACAAATAAAAAAAAAACAAAACAATACAAAAAAAAACAGAGAGGCAAGTTTTGCGGCTTTTTCCTTTAACGCCTATCGGCCCGAAAAAAATCACCGACCCATCAAGCCCACTTACCCTAGCGGCCACGGTTTCAGTTATTTGTTCGTCTACCTTTATAGTATCCAAACTTGCTTCAAAGCCACCCGGGGAGATTCAGATGGGCCCTACCCTGCGGGGTTTCCCTTTCTTTTCCCGGCTGCGTGGCAGGGGGCAGCGTGGGGCCTTTCCCGGGGGGGCACCTGATGACCTTTTGTGGTGGTTTATCTCCCTGTGGGGGCCATACCACCCCCCCCCCAAAAAAAAAGAAAAAAAAAAAAAAAGAAAAAAATCGGGGGGTCAAGTTTACAACGTTTTTTTTGTAGGGGTTCTGGAAAAGTTTTTACTTGGGTGAGTGTGTTTGAGGGGAAAAGGGGAGGGGGGGTGGGGGGGGGGGGGGGGGGGAGGTTTGGAGAGAGAGAGACAGACGACAGAAGACAGAGACAAAAAGACAGACAGAGAGAAGAAAAGGGGACAGGACAACGGGACAGACGGCAGGCAGCAGCAAAAAGTGAAGGAGGGGAGGGAGAAGAAGAAAATTGCGAAGAAAAAGAAGAAGAATTGTGAAGAAAAAAAAGAAATTGCGAAGAAAAGAAGAAAAAAGAAAAGAAGAAGAAAAAAAGAAGAAAAGAAAAAAAGAAGAATCAAGAAGAAGAAAAAGAAGAAAAAAAAAGGGGAAAAGAAAAGAAAAGAAAAAAAAGAAGAAGAAGAAAAAGGGAAAAAAGAAAACCCAAACAACAAAAAAGACAGAAAGTAGAAGCCCTCAAAACCAAAAAAAAACAACAAACAAAAACCCCAAAAAAAATTTTTTCAAAGAAAAAAAACAGAAGAAGAACAGAATTGCAAAATAACAACAAAAAGAAATTAACCCCCAAAAAAAGGCCCCAAAAAATAAAAAAATCCCCGGGTCCCCCCCCAACTTGGGGCCAAAAAATTTTAAAAAAAAAATTTACCCCAAAAAAAAAAAAAAAAAAAAACAAATTAAAAAAAACAAAATTTTTTAAAAATTTTAAAAAAAAAGAAAAAACCCAAAAAAAAAATTTAAAAAAAAACCCCCTAAAAAAAAAAAAAAACAAGGGAAAACCCAATTTAAAAAAAAATTTAAAAAAAGGGGGAAAAAAAAATTTAAAAAAAAAAAAAAAAAAAAAAAGCAACCCACAAAAAAAAAAACCCCAAAAAAGGAGAATTTAAAAAAAAGGGGGGAAATTTAAAAAAAAAAAAAAAAAAAAAAAAAAAACCTTTTAAAAAAAAAAAAAAAAAAAACAAAAAAAAAAAAAACCCCCCCCAAACCCAAAAAAACCCAAAAAACCACACCCACCCCAAAAAAATCCAAACCCCAAAAACCCTTTCAAACGACCCCCAAACCCCAAAAAACCCCAACCCCCCCCAAAAAAAAACAAACCCTCACCAAACCCCCCAAAAAACTCCACCCCGCCCCCCCACCCAACCCCCCCCCCCGCCCCCCCCCCCCCCCCACCCCCCCCCCGCCACCCCCCTCCCACCCACCCCCCCCCCCCCCCCCCTCACCCCCCCACACCCCCCCCCCTCCCCCCCCTCCCCCAAAAAAAAAAAAAAAACCCCCCCCCCCCCCCCCCCCCCCCCCCCACCCCCATTTCCCCCCCCCCCCCCCCCCCCCTCCCCCACCCCCCCCCCCCCCCCCCCCCAAAATTTTTTTTATTTTTTTTTCTTTTTTTTTTTTTTTTTGGGGGGGGCCCCCCCCCCCCAGCCAGCAAAAGGGGGGCAACCACAACTCTTCAAATAAAATTACCTTTTCCCCGCCCCCTGCGGGTTATGACCCGTTTATTTAAAGGGAAATTAAGGGGAAAGGGGAAAAAAGAAAAAGGGGGAAAAAAAAAAAAATGGGAAAAATGAAGGGAGGGGCGACGCCAACGCTGCAAACAAACAGGCGAAAGGGAAAACCAAAAAAAGGGCAAAAAGGGATGCAAAAAGTCAAAGGAAAAAGGTCAAGGGGGTTTGCAAAAAAGTTCAAAGGAAGTTGCAAAGGAAAAAAACAAAAAAAAAAAAAAAAAAAGGAAAAAACAAAAAAGGTAAAAAAAATGCAAAGAGGGAAACAAAGGGAAAAAAAACAAAGCAAGGGCAAAAAAGGTTGAAAAAAAATCCAAAAAAAAATGCAAAAAAACCAAAAAAAAATGCAAAAAGGGAAAGCAAAAAAAACAAAAAAAAAGTCAAAAAGGAAAATGCAAAAGGTTGCCCGAAAAAGAAAAATTAAAAAGGGGGAAAAAATGCAAAAAATTTTAAAAACCCCAAAAAAAAAGCGAAGAACAGCTCTACACTGCTCTGCACTGCTCGCATGCCAGCCACACTGCTCTACATGCTCTACACTGCTCTACATGCTCTGCATGCTCTAACACTGCTCTACACTGCTCTGCCAGCTCTGGCGGCTGTCTGTAAGCTGCAGTCTACAGTGGTGTACACAAAATAATGTATAATATATATATATATATTATATATATACCTGACTCCTCTTTCTTGTCTTTTTCTTCTGGAACCATTCCAGCATTGTCTGTACATCTTCTCTCTCTCACCCTCTCTCTCTCTCTCTCTCTCTCTCTCTCTATATATATATATATATATATATATGTGTGTGTGTGTGTGTGGTCTGTATATATATATATATATGTTGGTTTTGTGTGTGTGTGTGTGTATGCAGCTTACGCAGCAACAGCAGAGGCAGCAGCAATCCTGACAACATCTTGCAAGGTGAAAATGACTACTGCTGTTGCTGCTGCTGCTGCTGCTGTTGCTGATATTGTTACTGTTGCTGATGATGGAGGGAGAGGGAGGGAATAGGAAGGGAGAGAGGGAGGGAGGGAGGGAGAAAGAGAGAGAGAGAGAGAGAGGAGAGAGAGAGAGAGAAGAGAGAGAGAGAGAGACAGACAGACAGACAGACAGACAAACAGAGACAGAGACAGAAGAAGAAGAACAACAACAAGGGCAAGAAGAAAAGTATGCAAAGAAGAATGCAAAGAAGAAGAAGAATGCAAAGAAGAAGAAGAAGAATGCAAAGAAGAAGTATGCAAAGAAGAAGATTGCAAAGAAGAAGAATGCAAAGAAGAAGAATGCAAAGAAGAAGAATGCAAAGACGAAGGATGCAAAGAAGAAGAATGCAAAGACGAAGGATGCAAAGAAGAAGATTGCAAAGACGAAGGATGCAAAGAAGAAGATTGCAAAGAAGAAGAATGCAAAGAAGAAGAAGAAGGATGCAAAGAAGGATGCAAAGAAGAAGAATGCAAAGACGAAGGATGCAAAGAAGAAGAATGCAAAGAAGAAGAAGAATGCAAAGAAGAAGAATGCAAAGAAGAATAATGCAAAGAAGAAGAAAATGTAAAGAAGGAGAAGAATGCAAAGAAGAAGAATACAAAGAAGAAGAATGCAAAGAAGAAGAACAAGAAGAAGAACAAAAATAAAACAAGAGCAGAAGCACAAAAACTGTAAAAAAGGGTAAACTGCAAAGAAGAATTGCGATAAACAATAATTGCAAAGAAGAAGCAGTAGCAAAAGAAGCAAAAAAAAAATGACCCTCAACAAAAGACCTCCTCAAAGCCTCAATGCCAGACGCACAGCGGACTCAGCAGCAGAACAGTGATGGTCTCAGAAGCTGCTCTGCACTGCTCTACACTGCTTACAATGATTCTCTGCTCTACACTTGCTCCGCACTCTGCTCTAACACTGCTCTTCATGCTAACAATGCTATTGCAATGCTCTACACTGCTCTACATTGCTTCCACACTGCTCTTCAACTGCTCTACCACTGCTTGCACTGCTCTGACACTGCTCTTCACTGCGCTCTACACTGCTTTCAATGCTTCCACACTGCTCTACACTGCTCTACACTGATCTGCACTGCCTCTACCCTGCTATACACATGCTCTACACTGCTATGCACTGCTCTGCACTGCCCTTCACTGCTCTACACGGCGCCTCTACACTGCTCTACACTGCTCTGCACTGCTCTACACGCTCTTCACTGCTCTGCTCTGACTATACACGGACTCTACTCTGCTATAACACTGCTCTTACACTGCTCTACAACTGCTCTGCACTGCTCTCACTGCTCTACACTGCTCTTACACTGCTCTACACGGCCTCATACACTGCTCTACTGCTCTACACTGCTCTGATGCTCTACACTGCTCACACTGCTTACACTGCTTCACATGCTCTGCACTGCTCTACAATGCTATACTCTGCTCTACATGCATTGTCAATGCTCTAGCAATGCTCTACACTGCTTCTCTGCTCTGCACTGGCTCTACACTGACTTACACTGCTTCTTCACTGCTTCACACTGCTCTGGCACTGCTTATAATGCTCTACACTGCTCTACATGCTCTGCACTAGCTCATGCAACTGCTTCTCACTGCTCTACACTGCTTACAGCTCACACACTTCTCTCACTGCTCTACAATGCTCTGCAAAACCTCGGCGGCTGTCTGTAAGCTGCAGTGTACAGCCGGTGTACACAAAATATTTATAATATATATATTTATATATAATATATTTTATATGTATATTTTATATATATTATATATATATATATATATAGTATATATTCCTGACCTCATCTTTCTTGTCTTTTTTCCCGTCTGGAAACATGCCAGCATCTGTCTGAATGATTTATATATATATATATATTATATATATATATATTTATATATTATATATATATATTATATTTTATTATATATATTTTATATTTATATATGTGTGTTGTTTTGTGTGTGTGTGTGTGTGTGTGTGGTGTTTTGTGGTATGCAGCTTCAGCAACAACAGCTGAGGCAGCTGCAATCCTGACAACATCTTGCAAGTGAAAATGGATAATGCTTTTGCTGCTGCTGATGATGGTGGGGGTGATGAGGATGAGGTAGAGGGAGGGAGTAGGAAGGGAGAGAGGGAGAGATGGAGGGAGTGAGGAAATAGAGGGAGAGTGAGTTAGGTGAGAGGAAAAGAGGATGGAGTCCGGCTGGGAGAGTACGACGAGAGAGATGGACGATGAGATCGAGAGACGAGAGAAACAGAGAGAGGGGAAAGAGAGATCGAGGAGAGAAGAGAGACACTCAGGGAGAGTTAGAGGAGAGAGAGAGAGAGAAAGAAGAGAAAAGATCAGACCCAACGCCCTACACCCCCCCCCCCCTCTCTCCCCCCCCCCCCCCGCCCCTTCCCTTCTTCCCATAAAATCTTATTTTATGAGAGAGAGATGAGTGACGAGATGAGAGACCTGTGAAGAGAGAGAGAGGACGGAGAGAGAGGGTAGTGATGAGAGTTGAGAGAGGAAGTGTCGAGGAGAGAGGAGATGAGAAGAGGTTCGAGATGAGAGGAGAGAGAGAGAGAGCACTCGAAATTTGATATATTTATTTCACAAAGATGGCCATTGGCCCATACTGAAGGGTTGTCCGAATGCTTAGTATTTTGTGTGGGGGTAGTGGGGGAGGGGGGTGGGGGGGGGGGGGGGGGGAGCAGGGGCGGAGGGGGTGGGTGGGGGAGGGGGCGGAAGCGCGCGGGGGGGGGGGGGGGTCGGCAGGGGGGGGGGGCGGCTGGGGAGGCAGGGGGGAGGGGGGGGGGAGGGGCTGCGGAAGGGCGGGGGGGGGGGTGTGGGGGGGTGGGCGGCGGAGGGGGGGGAGGGGGGGGGGGAGGCGGAGAGGGCGGGGGGGGGGGGCTGGGGGGGGCGGGGGGGGGGGAGGGGGGGGGGGGGGGGAAGGGGGGGAGGGGGGGGGGGGGGGGGGATAGTGTGGGTGTGGAGCGGGGGGGGGGGGGGGCGGGGGGCGAGGAGAGGAGGGGGGGTGGGGGGGGGGGGGGTCGTGGAGGGGGAAGGGGGGGGGGGGGGGGGGGTCGAGGGGGGGTGGAGCATGGAGGGGGGGGGTGGGGGGGAGGGGTGCGGTGGGGGGAGGGGGGCGGGGGGCGGGGGGGAGGGGGGGGGGGGGGGGGGTGGGCGGGGGGGGGGGGGGGGGGGGGCGGGGTGGGAGTCAGGGGGGGAGGAGGGTGGGGGGGGGGGAGGGGAGGGAAGGGGGGCGTGGCGGCGGAGGGGGGAGGGAGGGGGGCTGGGGGGGGGGGGGGGGGGGGGGGGGGAGGCGGGAGGGGGGGGGTGGGTGTGTTGGGGGCGTGAGAGGGTAGTGGGCGGGTAGGGGGGGCGGGGGGGGGGGGGGGAGGGGGAGGGGGGGGGGGAGGGGGGGGGGAGGGGGGGGGCGCAGGGCGGTGGGGTGCGTGGGGGTGAGGCGGGGGGGGGGGTGAGGGGGGGGGGTGGGTGGGGGGGCGAGGAGGGGGGGGGGGGGGGGCGGGAGGGGGGGGGGGCGTGGGGGGGGGGGCGGGGAGTTGGGGCGGCGGGGAGGGGGGTGGGGGGGCGGGGGAGGGGGAAGGGCGCGGAGGAGGGGGGAGGGGTAGGGGGGTGGGAGGGGGGGTGGTGGGAGGGGGAGGGGGGGGAGCGGAGGGGGGGGGGGGTGTGGAGGGGGGGGGGGGGGAGGGGGGGGAGGGGGAGGGGGGGGGGGGGGGGAGGGGCTGGGGGGGGGGGGGGTGGCGAGGGGGCGGGGGGGGGGGGGGGGGGGGGGGGGGGGGGGGGGGGGAGGGGGGGGCAGGGGGGGGGCCGGGGGGGTGGGGGGGGGGGGGGGGGAGGAGGAGGGGGGGAGGGGTGGGAGCGGGGGGGGGGGGGTGGAGGGGGGGGGGGGGTGGGGGAGGGGGCGAGGGGAGGGTGGCGGGGGGGAGGAAGGGGGGGGGGGGGGGAGGAGGTGGGAGGGGGGGGGGGGGGGGGGAGGGAGGGGGGGGGGGGCGAGGAAGGGGGGGGGGGTGACGAGCGGGATGTGAGGGGGGGGGAGGGAGGGCGGGGGGGGGGGGGGGGGGGGGGGGGGGAAGGGATGGTAGGGGGAGGCGGGGTGGACGCCCCCCGCCCAGTCGCCCCCCCCGGGGGCGCCCACACCCGCCGGGGGAGGAGGGGCGGGGGGGGGGGGCGGGGGGGGCGGGTATCGGAGCGGCCTCCCCGAGAGGGGCGTGGGGGAGGGAGGGCGGGGCGGATGGGGGGGGGGGGGGGGGGGGGGTGGGGGGGGGGGGGGGGGGGGGGTGGGGAGGGGGGGGGGGGGAGGGGGGGGAGGGGCGGGGGGGGGAGGAGGGAGGGGGGGGGGGGGGGGGGTCGGGGGTGGGGGGGGGGGGGGGGTGGGCGGGGGGGGGAGGGGGGGAGGGAGGGGGGGGGGGGGTGCAGGGGTGGGTGAGGGGGGGGGGGGGGGGGGGGGGGGGGGAGGCGAGGGGGGGGGAGGAGGAGGGGGGGGGGGAGGGGGGGAGGGGGGGGGGGGGGGGGAGAGGTGGGGTGTGGAGGAGGGAGGATGTGAGGGGTGGAGTGAGGGGCTGTGGGGTGTGTTATGTAGTGTGTTTGTTTTCCGGAAGGCTGTAGAAGGTTAGGTTGGTTGGGGGTGGATGTTGGGTGTGAGGTGGGGGGTGCGGGGGGGGGAGGGGAGGGGGGGGGGGGGGTTGGGGGGTGGGGGAGGGGGGGGAGGGGGGTAGGGAGGGGAGGGGGGGGGGGAGGGGGGGGGGGGGGGTGGGGGGGAGGGGGGGGGTGGGGGTGAGGGGGGGGGGGGGGGAGGGGGGGGGGGGGGGGGGGGCGGGGAGGAGGGGGCGGGGGCGGCCGGGGGGGGGGGGAGGCGGGGGGGGGGGGGGGAGGGAGGGGGGGGGGGGGGCTGGGGAGAGGGGGGGGGGGGGGAGGAGGAGGGGGCGGGAGGGGGGGGGGAGGGGGGGGGGTAGGGGGGGTGCGGGGGGGCGGGGGGGGGAGGGGGGAGGGGGCGCGGAGGGGGGGAGGCGAAGGGGGGAGGTGGAGAGGGGAGGGGGGGGGGGGGGGGGAGGACGGGGAGGGGGTTGGGGGGGGGGGGGGGGGGGGGGGGAGTGGGCGCGGCGGGGGGCGGGGGGAGGGAGGGGGGGGGGAGGAGACGGGGGGGGGGGGGGGGGGTGGCGGGGGGGGAGGGGGGGGGGTGGGGGGGAGGGGGCGCGGGGGGCGGGGAGGGGGGGGGGGGGGGGGGGGGGGGGGTGGGGAGGGGAGGAGGGGGGGGCGGGGAGGAGGGGGGGGAGGGGGGGGGGGGCAGGGGGGGGAGTGGGGGGGGGGGGGGAGGGTAGGAGGGGGGTGGGGGGGGGGGGGGAGGAGTGGGGGGGAGGAGGGGGGGGGGTGGGGGGGGGGGGGGAGGCAGGGGGGTGGGGGGAGGAAGAGAAAGGGTGGTTTTTGTTCTGGGTTTTTTTATTTTTTTTTTTATTTTTTTTCTTTTTTTTTTATTTTTCTTTTCCCCCCCCCCGCCTCTTTTTGGCCGGGGGGGGGGGGAGGGGGGTGCGGGGGGGTGGGGGTGGGAGGAAGGGGAGGGGGGACCGGTGGGGAGAGGGGGGGGGAGGGGGGGGGGGGGGGTGGCGGGGGGGCGGGAGGGGGGGGGGGGGGAGGAGGGGAGGATGGGGGTGGGGGGAGGGGAGGGGGTGGGGGGGGGGGGGGGGGGGGGGGGGGGGGGGGGGGGGCGGGGGGGGGGGGGGGGGAGGAGGGGGGGGGGGGGGGGAGGGGGGGAGGGGGGGGGGGGAGGGGGGTGGGGGGGGGAGGGGGGGGGAGGGGGGGGGGGGGGGGGAGGGGGGGGGGGGGGGGGGGGGTGGGGGGGCAGCGGGAGGGTGGGGAGGAGGGGGGGGGGGGGGGGGGGGGGGCGGGGGGGGGGGAGAGAAGAGTGGGGGGGGGGGGGGGGGGGGGGTGGGGGGGGGGAGGAATAGGGGAGGAAGGAGGAGGGGGGGGGGGGGTGGGGATGGGAGGTGGGGGTGGGGGGGGGGGGGGAGGGGGGGGAGGGTGGGGGGGGGCGTGCGGGAGGAGGGGTGGAAGAGATGGAGGGGAGGGGGGGAAGGGGGGGGGGTGGGTGGGAGGGGTGGGGGGGGGGGGGGGGGGGGGGGGGCGAGTGAATGGGGGGGGGGAGGCAGGGGGGGGGGGGGGGGGGGGGGGGGGGGGGGAGGAAGAGGGGGGGGGGGGGGGGAGGGGGGGGGGGGGGGGGGAGGGGGGGGGGGGGGGGGGGGGGGGGGGGGGGTGAAGGGGTGGGGGGAGGGGGGGAAGGGGGGGGGGGGGGGGGAGGGGGGGGGGGCGGGGGGGCGGGGGTAGGGTGGTGGGGGGGGGGGAGGGGGGGGGGGGGGGGGGGGGGGGGGGGGGGAGGGGGGAGGAAATGGGGGGGGGGGGGGGGGGGGAGGGGGGGGTGGGGGGGGGGGGTGGGGGAGGGGGGGGGGGGGGGAGAAGGAAAAGGGGGGGGGGGGGGAGGGGGGGGCGGGGGGGGGGGGAGGGGGGGGGCGGGGGGGGGGGGGAGGGGGGGGGGGGAGGGGGGGGGGGGGGGGGGGGGGGTGGAAGGGGGGAGGGGGGGCGGGGGGGGGGGTGGGGGAGGAAGGGTGGGGAGGGGCGGGGTGGAGGGGGGGAGGAGGGGGGGCGGGTGGGGGGGGGGGGGGGCGGGGGGGGAGGGGGGGGGGGGGGGGAGGAAAGAGATGGGGCGGGAGGAGGGGGGGTGGGGGGAAGGAGGGGAGGGGGGGGGGGGGGGGGGGGGGGGAGGGGGGGGCGGGGGAGGGGACGGGGGATGGATTGGGGGGAGGGGTGGGGGGAGGAAGGGTGCGGAGGGCGGGGGAAGGGGGGGGAGTGGGGGGGTGAGGGGGTGGGGGGGGGGGGCGGTGGGGGAGGAGGTGGGGGGAGGAAGGAGGGGGGAGGCGGGGGGGGGGGGGGGGGGGGGGGGCGGGGGGGGGGGTGGGGGGGGGGGGGAGGGGAGGGGAGTGGGGGGGGGGGGGGAGGGGGGGAGGAGGGGAGGGAGGGGGGTGAGGGGGCGGGGGGGGAGGGTAGGGGGTGGGGGGGGGGGGGGGCCGGAGGAGGGGGGGGGGGTGGGGGGGGGGGTGGGGTAGGGGGGGCGGGGGGGGGGGGGGGGGGGGGGGGGGGGGGGGGTGGGGGGAGGAGGGGGGGGAGGGGCGGGGGAGAGGTGTGGGTGGGAGGAAGGAGGGGGGGGGGGTGGGGAGAGGGGGGGGGGGGAGGGGGGGGGGGGGGGGGGGGCGGGGGGTCGGGGGGAGGGGGAGGGGGGGGTAGGGGAAAGGGGGGGGGGGGGGGGGGGGGGAGGAGGAGGTGGACGGGGGCGAGGAGGGGGGGGGGGGGGGAGGAGGGGTGGGGGGGAGGGGAGGGGCGGGGGGGGGGGGGGGGAGGAGGGGGGGGGGGGGAGGGGGGGAGCGGGGGGGGGGGGGGGGGGGGGAGGGAGGGGGGGGGGGGGGGGGGGGCGGGGGGGGGGGGGGAGGAGGGGGGGGGGGGGGTGGGGGGGGGAGGAGGGGGGGGGGGGAGGAGAGGGGGGGGGGGGGGGGGGGGGGGGAAGGGGGGTGGGGAGGGGGGGCGGGCGGGGGAGGGGGGGAGCGGGGGAGGGGGGGCGTGGTGGGGGGGAGAGGGAGGGGGGAGGGGGAGGGGGGGGGGGGCGGGGTGGAGGGGGGAGGGGTGGGGGGGGGGGGGGGGGGGGTGGGAGGGAAGGGGGTGGGGGGGGGGGCGGAGAGGGGGGGGGGGGGGGGGGGGGGGGGGGGGCGGGGGGGGGGGGGGGGGGGGGGGGGGGGGGGGGTGGGGGGGGGGGGGGGCAGGAGGGAGGGAGGGGGGAGGGGGGGGGGGGGGGGGGGGGAGGGGGGGGGGGAGGGTAGGGGGGGGGGGGGGGGGGGGGGTGTTGGGGCGGGGGGGCGGGGGGGGGGGGGGGGGGTGGGGGGGGGAGGGCGGAGGGGGGAGGCGGGGGGGGGGGAGGGGGGGGGGGGGGGGGGGGGTGGGCCGGGAGTGTCGGGAGGGTGGGGGGGGGGGCGAGGGGAGGGGGGGTGGGGGGGGGGGGCGGGGGAGGGGGGGGGGGGGGGGAGGAGGGGAGGAGGGGGGGAGGGGGGGGGGGCGGGGGGGGGGGGGGGTGGGGGGGGGAGGGGCGTTTTGGGGTAGGGGGGGGGGGGGGAGGGGGGGGGGGGGGTCCACAGGGGGGGGGGGGAGGGGGGGGAGGGGGCGACGTGGGGGGGGGTGGGGGGGGGGAGCGGTGGAGAGGGGCAAAGCGGGGGGGGGTGGGGGGGAGGCGGTGTGGGGGGGGGGGGTGGGGGGGGGAGGAGGGGGGGGTGGGGGCGGGGGGGTTGGGGGGGGGCTGGGGAGGTGGGGCGCGGGAGGGGGGGGGATGAGAAGCATGCAGTAACGACAAATTAAGATAAACAGTATCTCTCTTATTCTGGAAAGCTTTACACCATATTAAGTGAGGCTGCGCACATACTCAGGATGACTTGATGCCAGGAGGTAAACAGGTTACATAAATTAGGTTGTATATATATTTAACAGGGATGTTGTCTGGCGTAAAATCCTCTAATCCTGGACAGCAACCAACACAAAATGTACTTCATCCTCCTATGCTTGCTTACATAATGGCATAGCGCTGAGGTCTTCAAAATCGTGTGTGTGTTTGTGTGTGTGTGTGTGTGTGTGTGTGTGTGTGTTGTGTGGTGTGTGTTGTGTGTGTGTGTGTGAGAGAGAGAGAGAGATGGAGTGGAGAGAGAGAGTTAGGAGAGAGAGAGAGGAGAGAGGGGGGGGGGGGGATGGTGATAGAGAGGAGAGACACGTCGACTTGAATGTTTTGAATAGTTAAAGATTTCGTTTATCAAAAGCCATTTGCAAATGTCTTGTCTTTTTATTTATTTATTATTTGTTCTTCTTTTACTGTTCCTTTTATTCCCACTTTTTCTTTATTTATGGTATGGGTGGGAAAAGCAAAGATCAGAGGGGCTCTCCAAGACCCTTACTGCAAGGAACAAGTGCAGTGGGAAAGAGAAAGAGAGGCAGCCGAAGAAGAAGAAATGGGCAGACAACCATCCACGAAATGGACCGGGCATGGCTTCTCACAAACAGGCACTTGCCACAACCGCCGCAAATGGAGCCAAATGGTGCAACGTCGTCAAGCAGTGCCCATACGACCCCACCCCCCGGGGGGGGGGGGCTTGGGTGTGGAGGTAGGGGTGTGAGAGGGGGTCGGGGAGGGGTGGAGATGGGGGGGGGGGGGAGAGGGTTACAGGAACAGCTGAAATGATGAGAAATGCAAATTCTGGCATTTTTTTTCTGTTTTCTTTCTCTATTATTTTGTTGTTTCCTCGGACTAGAGCTCCGAGGTTCACACATGGTGAAAATTTTGGCGTATGCGACCGTTTTTGCCCACCATGAAGTTGCCGCATTCCGATATCAAGTATTATACTTACCCCCCCACCCTCCCCCAAGTTAGGACAGTGCTTTATTTTATACAAACTGATGTGTCTTTTTTCTTCGGGGTGGGGGGGAGTGAGAGAGAGGGGGGGAGGGGAGGGAGTGGGTGGGAGGGAGGGAGAGGGGGAGTCAGTTATTTTCTTGCATTCTCACCTATGAATCTTTATTGTGTTTCTTTCTATTCGTTTTTGGACAAGACCAAAGCGTTTGTTGTCTGTTATTGTTGTCTGCTAAATTGCCACGGACTGAGTCTGATATTTGTTATGATGTAAAAATGTTGTGTTGAGATGCCTTTGCCATGAAAAGCTCTTTACATAACATCCTGCACTACTTCCTTTAATGGGAAGGGGAAAATTTCCTTGATAGTAGAGTTATGGATGCCTTATGGGAGGTACTTAAAAAAACCCAGTCATACATGCAAACTTCTCACGCAGTGTTGCATTTTCAGTTCTCACAGTGATTCCAGGTAGGATTGATGAGTGAGTCAGAATGATGCACTTTCTGGGTGACCCAAGAGTGTTCAAGTGGAGGAAACGCTCAACAACAACAAAAACAGATCACCGTTGCTAGACTGAAAGGTGTTACACAGAAAACCGAGGAGTAGAATGAAGGTCGTTTGGGGGGCGGGACGGGGGTGTGATGGGTGGGAGAGAAGTAGGCAGGGGTAGGGGGGTTGGGGTGTTCGAGAAAAGAGAAGAAAGTGGGAATGAAAAAGTCACGTACAGACGATCTCTTTCAAGATGTTAGATAAACAAGCATAAAACAGAGGAAGGAGACGAGAGATGAGGGAGGATGCTCACACGCACGCACACTCTCGCAGAGCTGTTTGTGAGGAGAGAGGAGAGGAAGATGGAGAGAGAGAGAGAGAGAGAGAGAGAGAAGGAGAGTGAGAGAGAGAGAGAGGGAGGAGAGAGAGAGAGGAGGGAGAGAGATAGAGAGAGAGAGAAGGAGAGGGAGAGAGGAGAGATAGGATAGAGAGAGGGAGAGATGAGAGAAGAGGGAGGAGAGGAGAGAGAGGGGATTGAGAGTGGAGAGAGAGATGAGAGAGAGAGGGGGAGGGAGGGAGAGAGAGAGGGGGGGGAGGAGATTGCGAGAGAGGAGGGTGGGAGAGAGAGAGGGAGGAGAGGGAGAGAGAGAGAGGAGAGAGAGATGAGATAGATGGAGAGAGAGTGAGAGGGAGAGCGGGAGAGAGACGGTGGGAGAGAGAGAGGCGGGAGGAGAGAGACACCCCCCCTCTCTGTTGTAGGCTAGAGGCGAAGGAGTGTTGGAGAGGAATGTGTGGAGTGTGAAGAGAAGGGGAGGAGTGTTGAGACAAGGGGTTATGTATACGTGTGTATGTGTACTGTCTGAATTTATGAGAGGCTAGTATCGTTAAGGATGTTGAGTAAGGTGAGATGAGAGAGAGATGAGAGGAGAGTATGTAAGAAGAGTGAGAGGAGAGATGGATGAGATGAGTGTGAGAGGAAGGGAGGATGAGAAGGATGAAGAGAGGACTGAGTAGAGTGATGAGATAGAGAGAAGGAGGATGAGAGAAGAGGAGTAGAGAAGGAGAGAAGGGAGAGTGGTGATCGAGGAACAGGAGACAAGAGAGAGAGATAGAGATGATAGTAGACGAGGAGAATAGAGAGAGTGAGGAGAGGGAGAGAGAAAGGAGTAGAAGAGAGGGGGGAGGGGGGGGTTGAGTTCAGAGAGCGAGTAGAGCGAGGAGTGAGGAGAGAGAGTTTGAGAGAAGACGAGTGAATAGCAGTTTTGAAGAGAAGAGGAAGAAAGGGGAGAGAAGAGAGAAGAGGAGAGAGAGTAGATAAGAGGAGAGGAGAGAGGAGAGGAGAAGAAGGTGAAGAGAGGAGATAGAAGAGAGGTAGAGAGATAGAGAGGGAGAGAGAAGAGGAGAGAGAGTTAGAGAGATAGTAGAAGTAGGAGAGAAGAAGAAGTGAGAGAGGGGAGAGCCGAGAGAGAAAGAGAGAATAGGATTTGAGAAGGAGAGAGAGTAAGAGAGATAGAGAGTAGTGTAGAAGAAGGAGAGAGAAGAGGAGAGTACGATATGAGGAGAGAAAGAAGAGAGAAGAGATGGAGAGCAGAGTCTAGAGAGAGGAGATGAGAGAGAGGGGGGGGTAGGGGGGCGAGAGAGGAGGAGGGAGGGAGGGAGGAGGGGAGAGAGAGGGAGGGAGAGCGAGTGAGAGTGAGGGAGGGAGGGAGAGAGGAGAGAGGGGTGAGGGTGAGGAGGGAGGAGGGAGGGAGGGGGTGAAGGGGAGAGAGAAGGAGGGAGGGATGAGGAGAGATAGAAGGAGCGGGAGAGAGAGAGAGAGGGAGAGAGAGAGAGGAGGAGAGAGAGAGAGAGTGGGTAGAGATGAGATGAGAGAGAGAGAGAGAGAGAGAGAAAGAGAGACGAGATGAGAGACGAGAAGAGAGAGAGGAGAAGAGAGAGAGAGGCGGGAGAGAGGAGAGAAACGAGGAGGGGAGTGAGGTGAGATAGAGAGGAGAGACCGGACAGACAGACAATCACAATATTTAGACACCGACACAGAGGACAGAAAAACAGAGTGAGACACATACAGAGACAGACAGACAGACATAGACACAGGACACGGAGACAGAGAAACCAAAGTGACAAGAGACAGGACAGACAGAAAGGACATAGACACAGACACAGAAGAGACGGGAGTAAAACAGATAGACAGAGACAGAGAGCATTGACAATGACAATGACAAATTCTTTTATTTTGAGAGGAGAGAGAGAGAGAATGCGGTGGGGGGGGTGGGGGGGGGGGGGAGGGGGGGGCGAGGGGGGGGGGGGAAGAAGGAGCACACAGACGGACAGAACAGATTAAAGACAGAGTTGGGAAACATGAAACGACACCACACTGACATTTTCTTAACAAAAATCAAAACCAAACAAAGACAGACCTATGGAGTCCAGACATACGCTCTACACAGAACAACCTAAACTGTAACACACACACACTTCCCCAAAAGTCCTTCGGATGAGACTATAAACCGAGGCCCCGTTGTGCGTACGGGGCAGGCGAAACATCTTGCGCAACGTTTAAATCCTGTTCCGCTTTTCGTAAGAGTAGGCCATTGTGTGCCGGTGGGAACAGCTGACAGAATGACCAATTACCGCATATACACGGGGGACTGGATGTTAATAAAAAGCCACAATGTGCGTATTCCATTATCCTCGCCTTTAAAAGAATAATATAAATAAAATAAAATTAATTACACACAACACACATCTCTCTCTCTCTCTCTTTATCTCTCGCTTCTCTCTCTCTACTCTCTCTCTCTCTCTCTATCTCTCTCTCTCTCTCTCTTCTCTTTCTCTCTCCTCTAATATTTCAACTTGTGAAAAGACGTTAAATATATTTTAAAAACACAACACACTTCACCCTCCACTCCCCCCCCCCCCCCCCCCCCCCCCCCCCCCCCCCCCCCCACCCCCACCCCCCCTCCCCCCCCCCCCCCCCCCCCCCACACACACACACACACCACCACCACACACCCCACACAATTCCCCAAACCCCCACCCCCCCCCCCATATCCCCGAATCCCTATACACCACCATCCACTCAACCAAGCCTTACCCATCCCCCACCCCATCCCCCAACCTCTCCCCACCCCCACAACCCCAAAAAACAGCCCCAAAATATCTAAACCCGCTAGAAACGGTCGACACTAGGCCCTAACTGATTGCGCAGACACACACACGTGTACATAAGGTCAGAGCTTTTTGGCAGAGCGAGAACAGCTCCCGTGCGTATAGTCACTCGCTGAGGCAGTACAGGTGCAACACACACACGCGCACACGCGCGCGCGCGCGTACAACACACACACACACATACACAAACAAACACAGCGATATACACACACACAAACACACAACACAAACACAGATTATAATACACACACAAACACACACACACACCACACACAAACACCACACCAAACACACACACCAAACACACACACCAAACACACACTCACAACAACACACGCACACTCACCAAAACCACACAAAACACCACAACACACAAACACACACTACAAACACACGCACTCACGCACACACAACCAAACACACACACACATACACACACACACCGAAAAAATGCAGTGCTTATTCAATACATCATCTGGAAATGCAAATTTGACTTTACTTCACACACACACACAAACACACAGACACACACACACAAACACACAGACACACACACACAAACACACACACACCACAGAAACACACACACAAACACACACATAAACCCATACACAAACACAACACACACACACCACACACAAACACACACACACACACAAACACCACACATAAACCCACACACAAACACACACACAAGCACACACACACACAAACACACACACACGGAGAAAATGCATTGCTTATTCAATACACCATCTGGAAATATTACTTGACTTCACACACACATCACACCACACTCACACACCACACACACACACACACACACACAAACACATACACAAACACACAAACTAACACACAAACAACACACACACCAAACCACACCACACCACACCACACACAAACACACACAACACACTCACACACACACAAACATCAAACACACATGCACACTCTCACAACACACAAAACACACACACACACACACACACACACACACACACACACACACACACACACACACACACACTACCACACACAACAAACACACACACAAACACACACACAAACACACACCAACCACAAACAAACACACACACACACTCACACAGAACAAACACTCACACACAACAAACACACACACACACACACCACAAAACACACACACACACACACACACACACCACACACACACCACACACACACACACACACACACACACACACACACACACAGGGGAGACAAGTCGATAAGAGGCAATAAGTTTGTGTCTTAACCCTCTATGGCAACTGATAAGAAATAACAAGCTTGTGTCTTGGCACTGGCAGCAGCAGCAGCAACAACAGCAGCAGCAGCAGCAGCAGCAACAGCAAGAGCAGCAGCGCAGCAGCAGCAGCAGCAGAAACAGCTAGGAGGCTGAAGGTTAAAAGCTTCTTTTGTCAAGGAGATTCGTTTGGCTGTCGTCACTGTGGTGGTGTGCTGTGTGTTGTGGTGATGCTAGTTTCTTTGGCTTCTTACAAACAAACGTACACACATGCATGAACTTATGGTCGGAGCACTCGCTTTTCCCCCCCAAGCTAAGGTTAAGCAGCGTCGAGCGTGGTTACCACTTGCATGGGTGACCGTTTGCACGCCTTGGCTTCAGTACAGTCCCCCCCCCCCTCCAGTTCACCCAGCTGTAAATGGGTACCTGCCCTCTTTAGGGTCAGGGAAGGTAAAGCAGCGAGGGAGAGGAGATGGGCACCGCCCTCAATATGCTGGCCCCTAGAGAAGCTGAGGTCTCTGATGCCTCGCTTCCCCCTACGACCGCATAAGTTATGGGGACACCTTTACCTTCTAGATGTTCTGCGTGTGTTCTCACACAGGACCTCGGTTTATAGTCTTATCTGAAGGACTTTCACGGGAGTGGAGTCAGCACTGATGTTAACTCCAGGAGAAGAAAAAAATCCCCTTGAACGGGTGTCTGGGTGGTGGCTCGAACCCGGGCCGTCAGATCACGAGCTGAAGGCTCTAACCACTAGGGCACCCTTGTCCCCCTGTGCATCTTCAGTTCTCTGTCTGTCTGTCTGTCACCTCTCACCTTTCTCTTCTCTTCTTCTCTTCCATCTCACGTCACGTATGTTTCCTTTCTCTCTCCCTACCCCCCCCCCCCCCCCCCCCCTCCCCAATCCCCAGGCATCATTCCTGTCCTCCCCCACCTCCCTCCCTCCCTCCCCTGTGTATCCTTTCCTATCTCTCACCCAAGCAACCTAAAAACAGACATGTTAAAACCCCCTCCCTGCCCCTCCTTCTCTCTCTCTTTGTCTCTCTCTCTCTTCTCTGTCTGTCTCTGTCTCTCTTCTCTCTCTGTGTCTTTCTAACTATCCCCTCTCTCTCTGTGTGTCTGTCTGTCTGTCTGTCTCTTTCCTTCTCTCTCTCTCTCTCTCTCTCTCTCTCTCTCTCTCTCTCTCTCTCTCTCTCTCTCTCTTCTCCTTTTCTCTTTCTCTCTCTCTCTTCTCCTTTTCTCTCTCTCTGTCTGTCTCTCTCTTTCCTTCCCTCTCTCTCTCCATCTCTCTCTCTCTCCCTCTCTCTCTCTTTCCATCTCTCTCTCTCTCTCTCTCTCTCTCTCTCTCTCTCTATCTCTCTCTCTCTCTCTCTCTCTCTCTCTCTCCGGATCTCCAATAGACAAGGACCATTTGCCATTCTCGTCTGGCAAACAAAGCATAGTGTTAGTGGAATGCTGCTCCGGTGATGTGTCTGGGAGTATAAAGAAAAAACCCACCCCAAAAAACCCGGCGAAAAGAGAGAGAGAGAGGGGGGTGGGGGAGGGGGGGGGAGGAGAAGAAACTGTACATACCGTGAAGAGCCGGAAAACTGGATTTGATTTGAATCGATTTTTTTATTTGATTTGATTTTTTATTTGGTTTGATTTGGTTTTGGGGTTTGATTTATATTGATTTTATGTATTTTGATATATGATACGATATGATTTGATTTTGATTTGATTTGATTTGATTTGATTTGATTTTGATTTCATTTCGTTTCATTTTATTGTGAATCGATTTGATTTGATTTATTTTGATTTGTGTTGATTTGATTTGATTTGATTTTGATTCGATTCAGGTTGAATTTGATTTGATTCATGTTGATTTTACTTTATTTGATTTACCACTTTGAGTCAGAGCAGATTTCTCTGCGTGAAATTTCAGCTGCTCTCTTTCCGAGGAGAGCGTGTCGCCACAAGGGCAGCGCCACCCATTTTGTTTTACCAATTTTTCCTGTTTGCATGTTTGTTTTCCTGTCAGAGTGGCTTTTTCTTTTGGAGGGGACAGAATCTTGTTTCGTACAACTCTCGTGTTGCCGTGGGTTCTTTTATGTGAGGAATTGCAGAGAAATGGAAAAGCACTGCTTATTCAAGATACCATCTGGAAATAAAACATTCACTTTAATCGCGCGCGCGCGCGCATGCACGCACGCACGCATGCACACACACAACAACACACACACACTCGACTTTCAAACAGAAACTGGATCAAAGTGTCTCCTTATAAATACACAACATACACACACACACACACACACACACACACGCACGCACATACACACACATACACACACACATACACACACAATACACACACACATACACACACATACACACACATACACTCTCACATACACACACATACACACACATACACACACAAACAAAACACACACACACACACACAAAACACACAGCACACACACACACAACACACACACACAAACAAAACACACACACACAACAACACACACACAAAAACACACACACACACACACACACACACAAACACACACACACAAAACACACACACATAGACACACACATAGACACACAAACACACACACAAACACACACAGACACACACA
>CM054157.1:55766698-55783861 GCA_028751875.1 Rapana venosa
AGGGGGTTTTTTCTTTGGAAGTGAATGTCTTGCACTTATAGATTGGTTGGACAGACAGACAGAGAGAGATGACAATAATTTATTCAAAAAGAGGCCATGGCCCCATTTGAAGGGGTATACATCACTGGTATTGGTTTGTCCATTCCACACCTGAGAGGGAGAGAGAGAGAGAGAGAGAGAGAGAGAGAGAGAGAGAGAGAGAAGAAGAAGAAGAAGAAGACGGAGAAGGAATGATCCACTAGACTTCAATGGAGACACGTCTCACAGCGTGAGTCAAGCCAGGAAGCTTTGACAGTCACAGTCAGTCACTCACACAATGAATGACAATAATAATCATCCTTTTTTTTCCATTGGGTCGTGTCTGTCTCTGTCTGTCTATTTTTTATCTGTCTGTCTGTGTATGTGTCTCTGTCTGTCTGTTTGTGTCTCTGTCTCTCTTTGTCTGTTTCTCTCTCTGTCTTCTTTGTCTCTGTCTGCCTCTCTCTCTCTTTCTGTCTGTCTCTCTGTCTGCCTCCCTCTCTCTCTTTCTGTCTGTCTCTCTCTGTCTGCCTATCTCTCTCACTCCTCTCTCTCTGTATGTCTCCCCCCCCCTCTCTCTCTCTCTCTCTGTCTCTCTGTATGTCTGCCTCTCTCTCTATTTGTCTCTCTCTCTCTCTCTCTCTCTCCTCTCTCACTCCTCTCTTCTCTCCACTCCTTCTCTCACTCCTCTCTCTCTCTTCCTCTCTCTCACTCCTCTCTCATCTCTCTCACTCCTCTCTCTCTCTCTCCTCTCTCTCTTCTCACTCCTCTCTCTCTCTCTCACTCCTCTCTCTCTCTTCGCTCTCTCTCTCTCTATTTCTCTCTCTCTCTCTCTCTCTCTCTCCTCTCTCTCTCTCTTCTCTCTCTCTCTCTCTTTCTGTCCCCTTTCTGTCTCTCTCTCTCACTACTCTCAACGGGAAACAAATATCTTAATGGTAGGCAGAAGAAGATTCAGTCTGTTTTGTTCATTGAAGGACGCGATAGCCGATGTGGTTAAGATCACCCCACTTCATCCCATGGGTCCATGAGGTCGTGGGTTCAAATCTCCACGGCGTCTGGTGAATATTGGGCGGGGATGTTGACGATCTTCCAGGTCAACTTCAAGCGCAGACCTGCCAGTGCCTTCATTCCCTCATACACGCAGAAGATCAAAATATGCACGATTAATAATTCATGTCGGTGTTTGGTAGGTTACAGAAACAGGGACGTATTCAGCATACATACATCCCTGAAATCGGAATGCGGCTACCTTCATGGTGGGTAAAAAAACGGTCGCATACGTAAAATCTCATCATTGGTAAACCTCGGAGCTCTAGCCGAGGAACGAAAAAAAAACCCTCATTAAACAAGGGGGGGGGGGGTAGCTGAGTGGTTAGAGCGTTGAGCTCGTGATCTGACGGCCCGGGTTCGAGCCACCACCCAGACACCCGTTCAAGGGGATTTTTGTCCTCTGGAGTTAACATCAGTGCTGACTCCACTCCCCCTAAAGTCCTTAGGATGAGACTCTAAACCCTTGTCTTGTGTGCGCACACACGCAGAGCATCTCGCGCACACGTTAAAGACTGTTCCTCCTTTTGGAAGAGTAGGCCATCTTTTTTTTTTACTACTTTAAGTCACGACAAATTTCTCTGCGTGAAATTCGGGCTGCTCTCCCTGGGGGAGAGTGCGTCGCCACAAGAGCAGCGCCACCCATTATTTTGTTTTTCTTTTTTTACTGTCTGCAACTGTATTTGTTTCCCTATCAGACTGGGTTTTTCCTATAGAATTTTGCCAGGGACTTGCCGTGGGTTCTATTACGTGCGCAAAATAATTGTGTGTAACACACAAGAGACCTCGGTTTATCCTCTCATCCGAAAGACTAGCACCCAGACCACCACTCTTGGTCTAATAGATGGGGGGGGAAAGTTTTGGCCCCGAACGGGGGTTGAACCACCGCACACTTGCGACCCGGACTTTTCGCTTTCTAGGCAGGCGCGTTACCTCTAGACCACAGATCCCTGCTAGCGGGGATGGATGACAAATTTTGAAAACCACAGGCACACTGGCGTTGTGTTTAGACACCATCCCCCAAGTTGGTATGCAGCTACCTTCATTGTGGGGGAGGGGGGGGGGGGGCGGGAGGGTCTCATGCATGCACACACAAAAATCTCACCGTTTGTGAACTTTAGAGCTGCAGTGGAGAAACACAAAACAAACAACAAAAATATATATATAAAAAAGAATTAATTTTAGCTTTTTCTTTGGGGTGGTGTAGCCTTTTCTTTCGGGTGTTTTTCTTTCGGGTGGTGTAACCTTTTCTTTCGGGTGGTGTACCTTTTCTTCGGGTGGTGTGTCTTTCTTGGGCGGGTGTAGTATTGTCTTTCGGGTGTTTTTCTTTCGGGTGGTTAGTCTTTTTTTCGGGGGGTGTAGTCTTTTCTTTCGGGTGGGTAGTTTTTTCTTTGGGGGTGGTGTGTTTTCTTTTTCGGGGGGTGTATTTCTCTTTCGGGTGGGTAACCTTTTCTTTCGGGGGGTTATTTTTCTTTGGGTGGTGTAGCCTTTTTTTTTGGGGTATTTTTGTTTGGGTTTTTTTCTGTTGGGTTGTAGGGGGGGGGTTGTCTTTTTTAATTTTTCTCTGTTTTCCGTCTTTCTCCTTTATTTTTTTTTTTTTAAAAAAACCCCCTTATAAAAAAAAGGTGATAGCTCAGTGGTCAGAGCATCGCTTTCCCCCACCCAAATTAAGCACGTCGAGCGTGGTTACCCTTGGATGGGGGACCTTTTGTGCGCCCTTGGCTTCAGTATAGCCCCGTTCAGCCACTGAAAAGGGGGTACCCCCTTTTTAGGGTCAGGGGGGGTAAAGCAGCGGGGGAGGGAGATGGGCGCCCCCCTTCAATATGCGGGCCCCTGGAAAAAGCTGGGGTCTCTGACGCCTCGCTTCCCCCTACGCCTTATGGGTTATGGGACACCTTTCCCTTTTTACCCCCCAAAAAAAAAAAAAGGAAACGTTTTTCTTTCTCCTAAAATACAGACATTATGGGTTTTGTTGGGGACGCATTCGTGGGGGATACATTTTTCTCTTTCTTTTCCCCCCGGAGTGCGTGTTGTGCCCTTTTGTGTTTACTCTCCCCAAAAAAAAAAAGCGCCATACCATGGGCCCATTGGACGTGAGGGGTGAATGGGGGGGGAAAATTTGTTGGTGACCAACTGTTCCCCCTTGCCCACTTTTTGGACACTGCCCCCCTGTGAGGAGGGGGGGGGGGGAGGGGGCTGTGTCTTTTTTTTGTTGTTGTTTTTTGTCTGTTTGGATGCACGTGTTTTGTGTTGCCCCCTATTCTGTCTGTTTGGGGGGTAGGGGGAAGATTTGTTTGGTTTTTTTTTTTGTTTCTGCTGTGTTGTCTGTCTCCCCCCCTCTATCCTCTGTCTCTTTTGCCCCTCTCTCTTATTTTCCCCTTTCCTTGCCCTCGCCCCGCTCGCTCTCTCTCTCTTTTGGCCCTCCTATTCTCATTTTCGTTGTCTGTCTGCCTGTCTGTCTGTCTCTCTCTCTCTCTCTCTCCCCTCTCTCTCTCCTCTCTCTCTCCTCTCCTCCTCTCTTTCTCTCATTACATTACTATATCTCTCTTTGGTTTCCACTCCCTCTTTTCTCTCTCTCTCTCTCTCTCTCTTCTCTCTCTCTCTCTCTCTCTCTCTCTCTCCCTCCCCCCCTCTCTCCGGTCCTTCCTTCTTTCGTCGTCTTGCTCTCTTTCTCTGTCTCTTTTTCTCTCTCTCTCTCTCTCTCTTCTCCTCTCTCTCTCTCTCTCTCTCTCTCTCTCCTCTCCCACACACACCACCACCAACACCCACACGCAGCACGCAAACCCTAACACACCACCCACACAAAAAATTTTTTCTCTTTGTGTGTTTTAGTGCGCGTGCTGCGTGCGTGTGTATGCCCCAAACGGCGGGCGGGCGTGCTGGGGCGGGGAAAGAGAGTGACGAAAGTGCACATGTCGGCTGGGCCACCTGCGCAGATAGCCCCTCACACCGTGTGTCCAGGTGACGCTGACCCGACGCGCTGTGGTCGCGAGAGACAGAAGACAGAGAGAGAGAGAAAACCACACAGAGAGAGAGCAAGAGAGAGAGACAGAGAGAGGAGAGAGACCAGAGAGAGAGAGACGAGAGAGAGGAGCCCAGAGAGAGAGAGGAGACAGACAGAGAGAGAGCACAGGAGAAAAGAGAGACACAGAGAGGAGCACAAGAAAAGAAAAGAGAGAGAGAGAGAGACAGACCGAGAGGACAGAGAGAGAGAAAACAGAGGAGGAGACAGAGACAGAGAGAAGAGAGAGACAGAGAGAGAGAGAAAGGAGAGGAAGACAGGAGAGAGGGACAGAGAGAGAGAGACGAGAGGGGAGACAGAGAGAGGAGAGACAGTGAGAGGAGAGAAGAGAGAGAGGGGTTGACAGAGAGAGGAAGAGTGCAGAGAGGGAGAGACAGGGGAGAGACAGAGAGAGAGACAAGAAGAGGAGGGAGGAGAGACGAAAAAGGAGAAGACAAGACGGGAGAGAGACAGAGGAGAGACGGAAGAGAGCGACAGAGACACACGAGACAGACAGGGAGGACAGGAGAGAGACGGGGAAGAGAAGCAGGACAGACAGAGGAGAGACGGGGAGAGAGACAGACAGAGAGAGACCACAACACAACACAGGGACGGAGAAGAGAGACAAAGCAGGTGACGGAGAAAAGGACAGCAGAGGAAGAAGAGAGAGAGCAGCAGAGACAGACACAGAGAAGAGGACGGAGGGAGAGAGAATTTTTGGAAGTTTTTTTTTATAGAAGAGGGGTTTTTGTGTGTGTGTGTGTGTGTGTGTGTGTTTGGGGTGTGTGTGATTGTGTGTGTGTATGTTTTGTTGTAGTGTGTGTGTTGTGGTTTGTGTGTGTGTATTGTAGTGTGTGTGTGTGTTTGTGTGTGTTTGGTGTGTTTGGCGTGTGTGTGGGGAGGGGGTGAGTGTGTTTTTATTTTAATTTTATTCATTTTTTATTTTTTTATTTCGAGGATAAGGGAATTCGCACCTTTTCTTTTTTTTTTTTTTTCTGTGTGTATGCATTTTGTAATTTTGCATCCGTTCCCACTGACCCCAAATGCCTTTTTTCCCAAAAAGCGAAAAGGGTTTAAACGTGCGCGTAAGATTTCTGCGTGCGTTTGCACACGGGCCCCGGGGTTTTGTCTCATCCAAGGATGTGTGTGTGTGTGTGGTGGGAGGGGGGTTGGGGAGGGTGTGTGTTGTTGTGTGTGTGTGTGATAGTAGGGTGGGGGTTGGTGTGTGTGTGTATGTGTGGTGTGTGTGTTTTTGTGTGGTGCGTGTGTGTGTATGTGGGTGTGGTGGTGGGGGTGGGGGGTTGATTGTGTGGTGTTTTTTGTGTGTGTGTTTTGGTAGGGGGGGGTTTGGGTTGAGTGTGTGTGTGTTTTTCTGTTTATCTGACTGACTGTTTGTCTCTCTGTCTGTTTTTGTCTCTGTTTCTGTCTCCGTCTATTTGTCTGTTTTGTCTCCCTCCCACCCCCACCCCTTCTCCCTCTCTCTCCTCTCTCCCTCTCTCTCTCTCTCTCTCCCCTCTCTTTCTCTCTCTCTCTCTTTTCTCTCTTCTCTCTCTCTTCTCTCTCTCTCTCTCTCAGTACTAAAAAACCAGCCTTTATCTCACTCACACTGGAAAAATCAAGAACACAGACCCAAAACACACTTCCCCAACATGTTATGGCAGTGGACATTGTTCACATAATGTCCTCTCCATTTTGCATTTGCAAATTTCTTTTTCTCTCCCCATTCGAGGAACTATCTAGTTGGCATTTCTGACAGTGTTGTCATTTTAATAGTCCCTCACCCAGTTTGTGTCAAATCCTTTGGGGTTGGAGGTTCACGGGGGACGGTCGTTGGGGGGACGTTGTGGTGGTTGCCACCTCGGGTGGGCGACTCACTCAGTCTGGCTCCGCGACTGAGCTAATACTGTCGTTAGTAGGGGGCTTAGTAGGTGGTGTCCTGCGTATGTTAGCTCAGAACAGGCACCACTGAACACCACTAAAGTGACCCAGCAGCAGTGCAGGGCCTCTCTGGCTGGTGGCCCCACGGCGGCCTGATAGTGATAGGTTCCCTGTAGACTTCCAAACCCTGGGGATGAGACATAACGAATCTGGGTATGGCTGTGGCGGGGAGATTGGGATGAGCGGCGTGGGAACAGCGGGACGGGGACGTCACAGGAGATGAGGCAGCAACCACAAAAAACTATATACTATATATGTATACCACACAGAGTGAAAACGTAACAACCAACATATATTTATATAATATATATATATATAATATATATATATATTATATATATATATATAATATATATATATATGGAGAGAGAGAGAGAGAGATAGTATTTGGGCACAACAGTTTCTTCCATCTTTGAACGGAATGACAAAAAATGTATCTGGATAGATGAATATTGTGTTATCTACTTGATGATCTAAGTAAAACAGAGGTATTTTGATACACTGAGTTACCAACACAAAAAAAACCTCTCTCACAGGGGGAAAGGGGTCAGGATACCCTTGTGGCTAGCTAGAGTCCTTATTCTGATTCCTACCCGTCATTTGCTTATTATTGTTGTAATTGCCCTTCCTGGAATAATTACAAATATATTGACTTAGTTTAACTGATATTGACTTGGTTTGACTTGAAGAACGTTTACATTGAAATAAGCATAAACATTTCGATCTAAAGGGAGTCAACCCAGCACGGCTCTGCACTCTGTCTCCCTCATCCCACACTGTGAGGCTGGAAGTGCACACTGGATGGGAAGTTTTGCATGTGAGGGTGTTGTCAAGGACTTTTCCCATACAGGCAGCCATACTCTGACTTCAGATTAAAAAAAAAATTCTCCTTGAGTGGAGAGCACAGGTTTGTTATGCTAAAAGCTTGTGATGGCTGAAAGACAATCTCAAATATGACATTTTACAACATAAGAAACATATTAATGTAAAAAAGGTAAATGTAAGAGTGTCCCATAACCTATCAGGTTGTAGAGGAGCAAAGCATCAGAGACTTCACTTCTCTAGGGCCAGCACATTGAGGGCGGCGCCCATCTCCTCTCCTTTGCTGCTTTACCTTCCCTGACCCTAAAGAGGGCAGGCACCCATTTACAGCTGGGTGAACTGGGGGACTGTATTGAAGCCAAGGCGCACAAACGGGCACCCATCCAAGTGGTAACCACGCTCGATGCTGCTTAACCTTGGCTGGGGAAAAGCGAGTGATCTGACCACTGAGCTATCCCGTCCCCCAGCAATGTTAATGTAGGTCTTGACATTTCGCTTACAATAATAACTGACACAGCTTTTGGCTTGAACCAGACCTCAGTAAAAGAAACAACAACAACAACAAATTAAACCCTCAAAAAAAACCCAACCCAAAAAAAATTACACACCAAAACAACACCCAAAAAAAAACCAAAAAACTGAAGTGGTAGGGGCACGTCACACGAACATGTGAATGGCCAAGACTGTCCTACAGGGAACAGTACAAGGAGGGAGACGAAGAGGCAGACAGAGAAAACGATGGGAAGACAACATCAGAGAGTGGACTGGTAGCCTTGAGTGGAAGGACCACATACTAAATAAGGGAAAGCTGAAAACAACGCGGGTAGAGTGAAGTAAGCTGGTTTGTAAAGTCTTCAGTGGTGGTGGGTGGACCCCCAACGGTGTGGGTATGATTACCGTGAAGGTGAGGAATGGATGTTTTCTTTGCGCCTTTATAACTCTTTTTTCTTTCTTTTTCTTTCTTATTTTTTTTAACAACAGCAAATCTAGGTCAGGTTAAGTGGCGTAACGTGTCCTAGTTTTCACCGAGAGATCCCAATAAGGCTGACAGGTCATGACCCCGTCCACCACACCCACCCACCCACACGCACGCTCACACATGCACGCACGCACACACACACAACACACACACAACATACATACATACACACACATGCACACCACTCCACAATCCCACACACACCACAACACACCACAACAGAACACAACAACACAACAAACACACACCACAACAAACACACCCCAAAACACACACACACCACCACAACACACACACACACACACCAAACCACAACACACACACACAACCACACACACACACAAAACACACACCACTACAACACAACAAAAACACACAAAACACACACACCACACACACCACTACAACACACACACACACAAAAACACACACACACACACCCCACACACACACACAGATTTTCTATTTTAGTTTTTGTTTGAATGTTTGCACTCCTCCCCCCCCCCCATCCCCTCCTCCCTCCCTCCCTTCCCTTTCCCCTCCAGATGCTCGTTTTTCATCTGTTCGCTGGTTTGTTTGTTTGTTTGTTTGTCTTTCTGTTTGTCTGTTGTTCTGTTGGTTGTTGGTTTGTTGTTGGTTTAATGGTTTTTGGTTGGTTGGTTTGTTGGTTGGTTGAATGGTTGTTGGTTGGTTGGTTTGTTGGTTGGTTGAATGGTTTGGTTGGTTGTTTGTTGGGTTTGTTTGTTGGTTTGTTTGTTGGTTTGTTTGTTGGTTGGTTTTGGTTTGTTTGTTGGTTGGTTTGTTTGTTTGGTTTGTTGGTTTGTTTGTTTGTTTGGTTTTTTGTTTGTTTTGTTGTTGGTTGGTTTTGTTTGTTTGTTGGTTTTTTTGTTTGTTGGTTGGTTGGTTTGTTTGTTTTGTTTGTTGGTTTGTTTGTTGGTTGGTTTGGGTTTTTTTGTTGGGTTTTTTTGTTTGTTTGTTGGTTGGTTTGTTTGTTTTTGGTTGGTTTGTTTGTTTGTTGGTTGGTTTTGTTTTTTTGGTTGGTTGGTTTGTTTGTTGGTTGGTTTGTTTGTTTGTTGTTGGTTTGTTTGTTTGTTGGGGGGTTTGTTTGTTTTTTGGGTTGGGTTTGGGTTTTGTTTTTTGGGTTTGGGTTTTTGTTTGTTTGTTGGTTGGGGGTTTGGGTTTTTTGGGTTTTGGTTAGTTGGGTTTCTTGGTTTGTTTTTTGGGATTTTTTGTTTTTGTAATTTTATTGTTTTTTTCCTTCCTCAGCTAGACCTCTGAGATTCACCAAAATGGCAGTTTTTTGCCTCTGCAGCTGTAGTTGGCCACTGTTGAGGTAGTTATTCTGATTTGGGGGATGATGTCTAACAGGACTCCCGTGGCATGCAGGGGTTTTCTTTTATATAGTCAATCATCTGTTCTTACCCCACGAATGGCCTTCTCTTCCCAAATGCAAACAGGTTTTCAATGGGGGTCACAAGATTTTTGGTTTTGTTCCTGTCCAAAACCTTGTTTCTTGTCCAATCCAAAGGGGGAATAGTATTGATGTTGACTCCAGGGGGAAAAATCCCCCCTTTAAAGGGAATTCCCAAATTTTAGTTGAATCCCAACTGGGAGGCAAGTCAAAACCCCTATGTGCACAATAAAAGAAGATGATAGATAATAGATAGATATTAAAAATGATAGATAATAGATAGATAGATGTAGAGGAGGAGGAGGAAGGGGCGGAGGGGACAGACGGCAGGGGCGGGCCCGGGGGCAGGCAGGCAGACAGACAGACAGACAACAACAGACGAAAAGAAGAAAAGAAGAAATATAGATAGATAGTAGATAAAATAGTAGATGATAAAAAGATGAAGAAGATGAAGCACACGGAAAAGAAAAGAAAAACCACCCCAACCCCCCCCTAAAAAATAGAAGATTGGCTGTGCGTCCCCTTCCTAAAAAAAGGAGAACAACCCTTTTTGAAGACGGGAAGGGGGGGGGGAAAGGGGGTGGGGATAGATAAAAGATGTGAAAAGAAGGAAAAGGGTTGAAAAAAGGGGTAATTAGGTGTTAGCTTTACCGTTGAGGGATGTTAAATTTTCACAATTCCTGGTGAAAGTGGCTACTTCTACCAAAAATTGAAAAATCCATTTAACGAAAGGAGCAGGGGTTTTTTTTTGTTTTTTTTTTTTTTTTTTTTTTTTTTTTTGAAAGGAGGGAAAGGTGTGTGGGTTTTTTTTTCACCTTTTATTTTTTTTTATTTTTTTAAATTTCAGGTAATGAAATCAATCGGGCTTTTTTTTCACATCACCCCTGGATGCATTTTTTAAAAAAAAAAAATTTTTCCTTTTTTTTGAAAAGGGAACAGGTTTTGGAGTATTCTAATTCCAAAATATTTTCTTATCCAAGGTTGGTGTTGGGGTTTTTTTATGTTGGGGTTGGTTTTTTGGGGTTTTGTTGGCCCTTGGAAAAAAGGGAGGTTTTTTTGGGTTTGTGTTGGTTTTGGTTTGTCCATTGGGAGGTGTGTGTGTGGTTGAAAAGGGGATGTGTGTTTTTGGTGGGGGGGGGTTTTTGGGTTGGGGTGGGTGTTGCCCCAAGCCCGGGTTGTGTGTTGTGGCGGGGTGTGTGTGGTGTGTTTTTTCGCCCCACACCCTTTTGGGTGAAACAGCCATCCATGCTGACAATAATATCTGGCCCTATCTCCTATGAAGGGTCGCGATAAAAAGATTTAAATTTTGTATGCAAGATTTCTGGCACTTTTGCATAATTTATGGGCCCTTGGTTAGAGTCCCCTTTGTAGGGGTTCAAGGGTAAATGTTTTCTATTGGATAGGAAAGACACGTGGGGAAAAATAACAGAAAAAAAACCCCAAAAAAAAAGTGCCCCAAAAAAAAAACCGAATAGAAGAAAAAACATTTGAAGAACTATTATAAAAACGCTGAAAACTACCACCACCATCACCACCCCCAAAAAAGTACCCAACCAAAAGTAATTTTTTTTTAAACAAACCCAAAACAAAAATAAACCTTACCCCCACCATCCCACTACTACACCCCACCACCACAAAGACCCCCTACTCCCACACACCCCCCACCATCAAACACCACCATTATCACCCCCAAAACCCCCACCCACCACCACCCCCCACCCCCACCCCCCACCACCTCACCATCACCTTTTCCCACCAAACCCCCCAACCCCCCCACCCCAACCCCCCCCACCAAAAACGAAATCCCAAAAATTAACCCCCCCCCAAAAAAAAAAAAAAAAACCCCAAAAAAACCCAACCCCCCAAAAAAACCTTAAAAAAAACACCAATTAAGTCAAAACCCAAAACAAACCCAAAAAAAACCCAAACATCCCCACACTCGTGGTCGGAGCATCGCTTTCCCCACCCAAAGGGTTAAGCAGCATCGAGCGGGTTACCATTGGGATGGGTGACCGTTTGCGCCCTTGGCTTCGTACAGACCCCCATTCACCCAGCGTAAATGGGTACCTGTCTTTGGGGTCGGGGAAGGGTAAAGCACGGGGGAAAAGGAGATGGGGCCCCCCCTAAATATGCGGGCCCCTGAAATTGGGGTCTTGACCTCGCCCCTTTTGACCACATGGGTTTAGGGGACACCTTTACTTTCATCACCACCAACCCCACCATCACATCAATACCTCCCATCTTTCCAAACCACCCCACCCCCCCGCCCTTCCCCCCACCCCCCCTTACCCCCCCCCCCCAAAAAAAAAAACACAAAAAAAAAAAAAACACCAAGCAAAAAAGAAAAAAGGTTTAAAAACAAAATATTTTGCAATCGCCTCAGAGTCTGCGTCAATAGCTGAGTTGTATGGGCCCGGGGAGGGCGGGGGGTGAGGGGCCCTGGCTGCAGAGGGGTTTGTTTGCCTCCCTGTCTCTCACACCCGGGCCCCGCGTCAGTCGCCAAAGCGCCACACTGGCGCCACCCCTTTTCCCGTCTGTTTGGGCAGTCTGTCTGTCGTCTGTCTCTGATCTCTGGTTTTTTCTCAGGCCAGGGTGTGTGTGTGTTTTGGGTGTGTTTTTTTTTTTTTTTTTATTTTTTTTTCTCTCTCTCCCCCCTCCCTGTGGTGGGGGGTTTTTTTGTGGTGTTTGTTGGGGTTTGTGTTTTTGTGTTGTTTTTCTTTAATTCCCCTGTTTTGGTGTTGTGTGTTTGGTGTTTGCTCTCTCCTCCCCTTTTTTCTTCCCTCCCTTTTTGTGTGTTGTGTGTGTGTTTTTTTTTTTTTTCCCATTCCCTCCATCTTCCTTTCCTTCTTCTCTTTTTCCTCTTTCTTTTTTTTTTTCCCTTTATTTCTTTTGAAGTGTGTTTTGTGTGTGTTGTCGTTGTTTCTGTCTCTTTCCCCCCCCTCCTCTTCAAACCTTTTCTTCCAAATTTTTCTCTCCCCCCTCGTATTTTTGATGTTGGGGGGTGGGTTTTTCGAGTACATTTTTTTTGGTTTTGCCCTAGTTTCCTTTGAATTAGTTTTTTTCTTTTTTTAAATTTAACAAAGATGGGTTTTTTTAAAAAGGGAAAATGTTTGTTTTTTTTTTCTGGGGAAAAACAAGATTTACCGGGCGTTTGCAAGGATACAAAGATGAACAAAAAAACCAAGGATAATTGCTCCGCTGTCGTTAAGCGCCTGACAAGTCAGGCCCAGCACATCCGATTCCGCATAAGAAGAGAATAGTTATTTTTTAAGCCCTTTCTGGGGGGAAAAAAGGCAGGAGAATGGACCAAGAAGGCAGAAAAAGACAAGAAGGAGGGTGACAGGAAGAAAAAGAACAAGGCGGGAAAACAGAGAGAGTGAAAAAAGAGGACATTTCTAGCACAGACTTTCCCAAGGGGGGGATGATTATTTACTGACAGCCCCCCCCCCCCCCCCCCCTATCCCCACAAGAGATTTGTGTTATAACTAAAAACTGAAGTCATTCACCGTGAATATGGTCCAGGCCAAGAGGTGTGTCAGTTGTTGAGTCAGCTAAGTGTCAGGTCTACATTGACATGTTGGTTATTTTTGTAGTTGTTTACGTGATACTGTCTTCTTCATCCATGCCCAAACTCTTAGCATAACAAACCTGTACTCCCCCCCAAAAGGGAGAGGGGAAAATTCCTCTGAAGTTGGAGTATGGGTTGCTCAAATGTGGCGAGGTACTTGAAACAGTCCTACACTGCAAAAACTTCTCATCATCCAGTGTACAAAACTTACAGTCTCACAGTGATTCATTCCCAGGTGGGATGAAGTGAGACAGAGTGTGGCATGTTCTGGGTGAAGACCCCCAAACAGGGTTTTTAAGCGGGGGAAAACCACAACAACAATAACAACAACAACGCCCAACAACAACGCAACAACAGTTCGCTCTTAATAAACCCAAGATTGGCCAGTTAATTGAACTTGATCGCCGTCCAAAAATCTTTTGATGAACATGTTAATATCCCTCCTCCCCCCAAAAAGGCCCAACAAATTTCCAATATCCAGCGCACACGGCCTCCTGTTTATGCCAAGCCCTCACCAGCCTCTCAGGCTTGGCCAGGAAAACCGCCATTGACGGCGCCATGTGTCAGCCCCGCACAAAAGGAAACGGCGCTCTCTGATTGGCTTTTAAAATTTGGGACTTGATCGTGGCCCACAAATGGCAGGAAGCAATCGATGTTAACAATGGGGGAACAAAAGGGACAATGGGTCTGTAAATTTTTCGGAAAACTATCGACACCGGGATATTTAGCGTGAAGGAGGAAGCTGGTTTTTGTTATGGTGGGATTTTTTGTGATTAGCGATTAGCTCTATAAAAAAAATTTTCATTCCTTGGATAATTTAGGTAGCCACATTCCGACTTCGGGGATGGCGTCTTAACACGACACTTGTGTGCATGCTGGGTTCCTTTCTTTGCTTTTTTTTTTTTTGGGGGGGGGGGTGTATCATCCGTTCTCACCAGCACACAATGGCCTACTCTTCTGAAAGGCGGAACGAGTTTTTAAAGTGTGCTCAAGATGTTCTGCGTGTGTTCACACACGGAGCCTCGGTTTATTGTCTCAACCGAAGGACTTTGACATTCAGTTCGAAGTTTTCATCACACTGGGAAGAAAGGGCAAGGCTGAGAATGGAACCCAGAACCTCATCACGGTTTACTTGTTGGCAGGTGAACGTCTTAACCATCCTGCTACCTTCCTCCTTAGCTCTAAGAATAGTTTATATCAATCATGATCATCCCTAATCTTTTTTTTTTTTCAAAAGTCGGACATGATCCGTATAAATCAAAGTTTCTTGATTTCAGAAACTGTATGGAGTAATCTCTAATTAAATTCAAGGAGAATTTCAAACAAAAATAGGGTGAAGAATTTTTGAAAGCTACTTTCACAAGCTAAAGAGTATGATAAAGTGTCACGACTTTTTAAATATTATTATTATTATAAAGTCGATTTAATGTAAATGCAGAGGATTAAATTATGGACAGTTTTTGCGTGGTCAGTGTGTGTCTGTCTGTCTGTTTGTCTGTGTGTGTGTGTGTGTCCATCTGTTGGTGAGTTTGTGTCAAAGCCTTTGGGGTTGGGGGTTCGCGGGGACGATCGTTGGAGGGACGGTGTGGTGGTCGTCATCTCGGGTGGGCAACTCACTCAGTCTGGCTCCGCGACCGAGCAATGTGTCGTTATTAGGGGGCTTAGTAGGTGATGTTCTGTGTATGCTAGCTCAGAACAGGCACCACTGAACACCACCAAAGTGACCCAGCAGCAGAGCAGGGCCCCCTCTGGATGGTGGCCCCATGGCGGCCTGATAGTGATAGACTTCCTGTGGACTTCTGACCCTGAGGATGAGACATAACGAATCTGGGTATAATTATGGACAGGGTGGAGAGATTGAAATGAGCGGCGTGGGAACAGCAGGACAGGCACGTCACAGAAGATGAGACAGCAAAGATTAAAAAATGAAAAAGAACACAGGCACACTGAGGGGGGAGGGGTAGCCTAGTGGTTAGAACATTGCGCTCGCAATCGAACGACCGGGTTCGAATCCCGTTCAAGGAATTTTCCCTGGATTTAAACCCCATGCCGACTCCACTCTCCCCAAAAAGTCCTTCGGATGGACAATAAACCGAGGCCCAGTGTGCGAACGCACGCAGAACGTCTTGCGCACACGTTAACTCCTGTCCCGCTTTTCGTAAGAGTAGGCCATTGTGTGCCGGTGGGAACAGATGACAAAATTTACAAAACCGCATACACACTGGGACAGGATGTAAAAAAAAAAAAAAGCACATCAATGCTTATTCCACTATCCTCGATATATTATAATAATAATAATAATAATAATAATAATAATAATATAATAATAATATTTATTCACAGGAAAATCACTTCATGAACAGTTCAACTGATGACTAATCGGTGGATCGGTGGTCTAGAGGTAAGGCGCCTGCCTAGAAAGCGAAAACTCCGGGTCGGTGGTTCGAATCCCGTTTGGACCCGAAACTTTCCCCCCATCCATTTTTTTTTTATATTGAGGATAATGGAATAAGCACTCATGTGCTTTTTTACATCCAGTCACCGTGTGTATGCGCTTTTGTCAATTTTGTCATCTGTTTCCAGCGGCACACAATGGCCTACTCTTCCGAAAAGCGGAACAGGATTTAACGTGTGCGCAAGATGTTCTGCATGCGTTCGAACACGGGGCCTCGGTTTATAGTCTCATCTGGAGGACTTAGACTATGTGTGGTGGTCTGGGTGCTAGTCTTTCGGATGAGACGATAAACCGAGGTCCCGTGCGTTACACATAATTATTTAACGCGCGTAAAAGAACCCACGGCAACAAGAGAGTTGTCCCTGGCAAAATTATATGGAAAAAAGCCACTCTGATAGGGAAACAAATACAGTTGCAGACAGAAGAAAGAAAAAAAAGAAAAGGGGGTGGCGCTGCTCTTGTGGGGAGCTTTTATCCCTGGGGGCGCCCGAATTTCACACAGAAACGTGCGACTCACAGGGTTTATAAAAATAAAAAAAAAATTTAAGTCCTTTTTTCTCGTCAAAGCTAACGCAACTATTTTTGTCCTCACAAAAGCGAAAAAGCTTTTCCTGCCCTTTGGGGCCTGACAAAATCAGGCCCCGCACACATCCGACTTCAGCATGGGGAGAGTTGTATATATTTTTAAGTCTTTGTGGGTGAAAAACAAAATGCGGGGAAAGACCCCAAAAAGGCAGAAGATCGACAAGAAGAAAAAAAAGGAGCAAAACAGAAACAACGAGAGGGAAAAAAGAGGAATTCCTGGCACAGATTTTCCAGAAAGGGGGGGGTGCTTTTTTTTTTCAGGCTCCCCGCTTTCCCCCAGGGGGTGCAGAAACGAGGAAAGTTGTCAGGGGTTAGCATCCAAGGGGAGAAAATGGGCAATTTTTTTATCCCTTTTTGTTAGTCCCCCTTTCAGGATTGACGCAGCCCGTTTTTATTTGTTTTATTTTATTTTATTTTTTTTAAAAGTCGAGGATAACGGAAAAAGCCTTATTATTTTTTTCATCCCCCCCCCGTTGTATGCGGTTTTGTAAATTTTGTCATCTGTTCCCACCGCACACAAGGCACTCTTCGAAAGCGGAAAAAAGGGTTTTTAAAGTGTGCGCAAAATGTTTTGCGGCGTTCGCACACGGGGCCCGATTTATAGTCTCACCAAGATTTTGGGGAGAGGGGTCGGGCCTGTGTTGTGTGTGTGTGTGTGTCTGGTGTTGGTGGTGGTGTTGTGTTGGGGTGTGTGTGTGTGTGTGTGGTGTGTTTGGGGTGTGGTGTTGTGTGTGTGTGTGGTTTGTATGTGTGTGTGTGTGTGTGTGTGTGTGGTTTTTTGTGTATGTATGTGGTGTGTTGTGTATGTGGTGTGATGTTTTGTGTGGTGTTGTGTGGGGGTTGTGTGTGTTTGTGTTTTTTTTTGGGGTTTTTGTGGGGGTGGGGGGTGTTTGGGGGGGGGGGGTAGTGTGTGTGTATGTTGTGTTGTGTGTGTGTGTGTATGTTGTGAGTGTGTGTGTGTGGTGTGTGTATGTGTGTGTGGTTTTGTGTGTATGGTGTGTGTGAATGTGTTGTGTGTATGTGGTGTGTGTAATTTTGATTGTGTGTGTTTGTATGTGTGTTTGGGGGTTTTGTGTGTGTGTTGGCTTTTTGTGTGTGTTGTGTGTATGTGTGTGGGTGTGTGTATGGTGGGGTTTTGTGTTATGTTTGTGTTTTGTGTGTTTGTTGGTTATTTGGTTGTTATGTTGTTTGGGGTGTGTGTGTGTATGGGTGTGTGTGTGTGTGTGTGGTGTGTGTGTGTGTGTGTGTGTGTGGTGTGTGTGTGTGGTGTGTGTTTTTGTGTTTTTGGTGTGTGTGGGTGTGTGTATGTTGTTTTTTGTGTGTTGTGTGTGTGTGGGGG
>CM054157.1:55789361-55801861 GCA_028751875.1 Rapana venosa
AGAGAGAGAGGAGAGAGAGAAGAGAGAGGGAGAGAGAGACAGAAAGAGAGAGGGAGAAAGAGAGAGGGAGAGAGAGAGACAGAGAGAGAGGGAGAGAGAGAGAGGGGACAGGGAGAGAGGAAAGACAGACAGAGACAGACATACAGGGTTATACATATGCACACATTTATATATAGAGAGAGAGACACACACACAACACACACCAACACACACTTTGCGCGCGCGCGCACACACACCACCAACACAAAAATACCAAAACACACACACACACCCCGGGCGGCGCACGCACGTACAGAGAGACAGACAGACGGGGACAGAGAGCCAGCCATCCTTGGTACTAAAAAGTGACCTTTTGAGTTTCGAGATTGCTCTCATTAAAAACCCGGCTATAAACACACAGCAGATACCCCAGGGGAAAAAAATAAACAAATGAGGAACAATTAAATAGATAAATAAATCAATATATAAATAGATGAATAAATAAATAAATAAGAAATGATTGAAGTAATGATTGCGTGTACGTATTCAACACATTTTGCGTTCAGACCTTAGGTAAAGGTTAAGGTGTCCCATAACCTATGTGGTCGTTGGGGAGCGAGGCGTCAGAGACCTCAACTTCTCCAGGGGCCAGCAATTTTGAAGGCGGTGCCCATCTCCTCTCCCTCGCTGGTTTACCTTTCCTGACCCTAAGAGGGGCAGGTACCCCTGGCAGCTGGTGTGAACTGGGGGACTGTACTGAGAAGGGCGCCAAAGGTACCCATCAAGGGTAACCACGCTGACGTGCTTAATTGGTGGGAAAAGGAGGCCCACCACGAAATACCCGTCCCAGCCCTCAGGAAGAAATGTTAAAAGGTCAAAACACTTTTTTTAACGCCATTTTCTTTCAATTGTAAAAAGAAGTTGTCCCCACAAGGTTTCGTCCCGTTTT
Source organism: Rapana venosa (assembly GCA_028751875.1). NCBI lineage: Eukaryota > Metazoa > Mollusca > Gastropoda > Neogastropoda > Muricidae > Rapana > Rapana venosa. The sequence continues at coordinate 55,790,290 of CM054157.1, forward strand.
TACATTTAATCTAAAAATTCTTTTTGAATAATCTTCAAAACCTAAAATCCCCAAGGGGGTTCCCCATACCCCAAGAAAAAATTTTTTAAAAAAAAGGGGGGGGGGGAATTAACTTCTTTAAAGGGGAAATTTTTTTGGGGGGTTTTTGGGTTTTTCAAAGGGGGAGGGGGAAATGGGGGAAAAGGGGGGGGGGGTGGGAAAAACTGGGGAGGGGGGGGGAAAAAAAGGGGGGGAACCCCCCCCCAAAAGGATTTAATTTTTTGGGGGAAGGGGCTTTGAAAAAGGGCCCAAAGGGGGGGAAAAGGTAAAAGGGGGGGACTGCTAAAAATTTGGGAAACCACCATGTTTAAAAAGGGGGGAGGGGGGGGGGGGGGAAAAAAAATGGGGGGGGGAAAAAGGGGGTTTTTGGAAAGGGAAAAAAAAAACCTTAAAAAACTTTAAAAAAAAAATTTCAAAACCCCAAAAAATTTTAATTAAAAAATATTAAAAATTTAAAATTTTTTAAATTTTTTTTTTTTTTTTTTCCCCAAAAAATTAATTTTTAAAAAAAAAAAAAAAAAAAAAAAAATTTTATTTAAAATTTCTTTATCAACAGATTGTGGACAACTGACGTTCTGAAGTAGTTGTGGTGTGGAGGTGATATTTATAGGCCTAGCCTAGTGCCAACGCTACCTTGTTGAGAGGAAGTGAGTGGGCCGTTTGAAGAGTTTGTGAATGAAAGAGTGAGAGTTAGGGGAGAGGAGGGAGGAAGATGGGAGGGAGGGAGGGGAGAGGGAGGGAGGGAGGGAGGGAGGATGGGAGAGAGGGAGGGAGGGAAGGGGGGGAGGGAGAGAGAGAGAGAGAAAGAGAGAATGACAATTTCTTTTATTTCGAGGATAATGAATAAGTTTTTTTTTTGGACAATGACAGATTCTTTTGGAAGAGAGACAGACACAGAGAAGGGAAATTGTATTTGAAGATGGTAGTAGGTTAAGTACAGTGACTTTTATCATCTAGCCCTAAAAAAAAATTAAACGTTAAAGCACAAGCAATACGTTTCAAAAGTAAGAGAGAGAGAGAGAGAGAGAGAGAGAGAGAGAGAGAAGAGAGAGAGAGAGAGAAGAAGAGAGAGAAGAGAGATGAAGAGAAGAGAGAGAGAGAGAAGAGAGAGGGAGTGGCGGGGCAGGCAGGCACATAGACAGAGAGAGACAGAGATAGACATAAAAGCAGAGTCAGAAACACACACACACACACACACTCACGGCATGCATATATATATATATATATATATATATATATATATATATAATATAAATATATATATATATATATATATATATATAATATAATGTCATACAACAACACGTAAAAGGAAAAGGTAAAGGAGTTCCATAACCTATAAGGTCGTAGGGGAGCGAGGCGTCAGAGACCTCACTTCTCTAGGGCCAGCATATTGAGGGCGGCGCCCATCTCCTCTCCCTCGCTGCTTTACCTTCCCTAACCCTAAAGAGGGCAGGTACCCATTTACAGCTGGGTGAACTGGGGGAACTGTACTGAAGCCAAGGCGCGCAAACGGTCACCCATCCAACTGGTAACCACGCTCGACGCTGCTTAACTTGGCTGGGGGAAAGCGAGTGCTCCGACCACTGAGCTATCCCGTAACAGACAACAGACAAAATCCTCACACAGGTAGGTTAGGAGAAAGGGGAGAGAGGAAAAAAAAAAAGGGGGGGGGGGGGAGAGGAAAGAAAGGGGGGAGGGGGGGGGGGGGGGAGGAGAGAGAAGAGGAAAAGTGGAAGGGGAGACAACGCACACAACACCACTGACCAAGTACCAAAACCAACACAACAACAGACCGGCACTTGTGTTCAGTGCGTCGCCCCTCCTCCTCTCCCTCCTCCTCCCCTCCTCCTCCCCCTCAAGCATTACCGTCACCTGTCAAAAGACTCACAACCCCCCCCCCCTCCCCTTCACCTCCAATCCCCCCTCCCCCCCCTCCCCAGCCTTAGGCAGTGGCTTTACGTCATCGTCCCATCTTGCGTCACACCGGCATAGCGTCACTCTCCAGTCCCTGTAAGAGAGAGAGAGAGAGAGAGGGGGGGGAGAGAGAGGGAGAGAGAGAGAGGGGGAGAGAGAGGGGGAGAGAGAGAGGGGGGGGAGAGAGAGAGAGGGGGGGAGAGAGGGGGGGAAGAGAGAGGGTGGGAGAGAGAGAGGGAGAGGGGGGGGAGAGACAGGGGAGAGAGAGAGGGTGGAGAGAGAGAGAGAGGGTGGGAGAAAGAATGACAATGACAAATTCTTTTATTTCGAGGATAATGAATAAGCACTCATGTGCTTTTTTACATCCAGTCCCCGCCCGTAGGAATACATCTTAATAATAACCCAACACACCCAACAGAGAGGGTGGGAGAGAGAGAGGGAGAGGGAGAGAAAGAGGGGTGGGGAGAGAGAATGACAATGACAAATTCTTTTATTTCGAGGATAATGAATAAGCACTCATGTGCTTTTTTACATCCAGTCCCCGCCCGTTAGGGGTACATCTTAATAATAATAACCCAATACTTATACAGTCTCACAATAAAAACAAGGGGAAATAACCAGAGAGAGAGAGAGAGAGAGAGGAGAGAGGGGAGAGAGAGAGAGAGAGGAGAGAGAGGAGAATGACAATGACAATGACAAATTCTTTTATTCGAGGATAATGAATAAGCACATATGTGCTTTTTTACATCCAGTCCCCGCCCGTTAGGGATACATCTTAATAATAATAACCCAATACTAGAGAGAGAGGGTGTGAGAGAGAAAGAGGGGTGGGGAGAGAGAATGACAATGACAAATTCTTTTATTTCGAGGATAATGAATAAGTACCCATGTGCTTTTTTTTTTTACATCCAGTCCCCGCCCTTAGAGAGAGAGGGGGGGGAGAAAGAAAGAGAGAAGGAGAGAGGGGGGGAAGAGAGAAGGTTGTGGATGGGATCTGATCTTTCTCCTTTCTGCCTATGTATTGTTGTCACGTTCATTATATTGTCAGTAGGGCCACATCAGAGAACATCAAGAAAAACAATAGCAAGAAAGCATATCAGCTGGTGAAAGACCTGACTAGCACGAAACAGAGAAAAGGTTTAACAATCCAAGACAAAAATGGGAAGTGTCTCACTGACGACCAGGATATTCTGAACAGATGGACAGAATACTGCTCCGACCTGTATAACTATAGAACCGCAGGAGATCCAGAAGTCCTTAATGTACCCGAAAGCAAAGACACAGACAGTCACCCTATCCTCCGAGAAGAAGTGGAAACAGCAGTCAGATCGCTGAAAAAGGGGAAGTCAGCAGGGGCTGACAACATCCAGCTGAGTTGGTCCAAGCTGGAGGGGAAGCCATGATCAGCGCCCTACTAAGAATATGCAACAAGATCTGGCAGACAGGAAAATGGCCAACACCATGGACGCAGTCACTCATCATCACCCTCCCAAGAAAGGAAATCTACAACAATGCCATAATTACCGCACATCAGCCCATATGTCACCCAAGCAAGGTCATGCTGCAGATAATATTGAATAGACTGAAGCCACAAGCAGAGACCATCATTGCTGAGGAACAAGCAGGTTTCAGAGCAGGGCGCAGCACAACAGAACAGATATTCAACCTCAGAATACTATGTGAGCGGTACCTTCAACATCAACAAGACCTTTACACGTATTTATCGATTTTAAGAAGGCATTTGACAGGGTGTGGCATGCAGCTTTGTGGGCAACCATGAATTTGTACAGCATCAATGCAAACCTGATCAGAGTCATCAAACAGCTGTACAGCGAGGCCACCAGTGCAGTGTACTACAACAAACAACATTGGAGAATGGTTTCGAACAACAGTTGGAGTAAGGCAGGGCTTCTACTCTCACCCACTCTTTTCAACATCTTCCTTGAGAGAATCATGGCTGATGCACTGGAACATCATGAAGGATCAGTCAGCATTGGTGGCAGAACGATCACAAACCTCCGCTTCGCAGATGACATTGATGGAATAGCAGGATCAGAAAAAGAGCTTGCCAGCCTAACAGAACACTTGGATAAGGCCTCCAAAACATACGGCATGGAATCAGTGCAGAGAAGACCAAAACTGATGACTAATAACACCAACGGCATTAGCACTGATATCATGGTTTAATGACAGAAGCTGGAAATAGTTCAAAGCTTCAGTACCTGGGAGCCATTGTATCCGACCAGGGATCCAAGCCAGAAGTAGTATGCAGGACTGCACAGACAATAACAGCTTTGTCAAAACTAAACACCATCTGGAGAGACAAGAATATCTCAACTTATCTCCAAGATCAGACTAATGCGCTCCCTTGTCATATCCATATTTCGTATGCTGTGAATCATGGACCCTGACTGCGGATTTGGAGAGAAGAGTACAGGCAGTGGAGATGAGATGCTTTCGGAGACTCCTTGGCATCTCTACAAAGACCACATAAGCAACGAAAGCGTGCATAACAGAATCCAGCAAACCATGGACCCTATGAAACCTTCTAACGATTGTGAAAAAGCGTAAACTTAAGTGGTATGGGCATGTCACAAGATCCCAAGGAATTACAAAGACAGTTTTGCAAGGCACTGTCCAAGGAGGAAGAAGAAGAGGCAGACCAAGGAAGAGCTGGAGGATAACATCAGCGAATGGACAGGCCTAGAACTCAACAAAAACCCTGAGAAAAGGCAGAACAGAGAGAGGAATGGAGGGAACTGGTTGCTGAGTCTTTGAGGGTGCCCCCACGGTCGTCAGACTACGGGACAGATAGATAGATAGATAGATAGGGCCTATAAGGACTGGTTTCTGTCTTGTGTGAGGTGAGGGGGGGGGGGGGGGGGGGGGGGTGCTGGGACGGAGATGGGGGAATGAGGGGAGAGGGGATGGGGGGTGGGGGAGGTTGTGTACGTGAAGTGGAGAGAGGTAGGGGGATGAGTGTGTGAGGGTGGTCAGGAAGTATGTGTGTGTGAAGTGTGTGAGGGGGAGGGTGGAAGTGAGGATAGAGTAGAGATGGAGGAAGAAGTTATGGGGAGGGGGGGAGGGTATGTGTGAGGGAGTGTGTGATTGGGAAGAGGGTGTGTGGTGTGTGTGTGTGTGTGTGTTTTGTGTGTGTGTGTGTCACTCTGTGTGTGTGAAGTCAAGTGAAAGTTTTATGTCTAGATGGTACAGTGTGTGCGTGCGTGTTCGTTCGTTCTTGTATTTAACGTCTGTTCACTGTAAGTGATATTAGACAGGGGGGGAGGGGGGGAGGGGGGGGGGGGGGGGGGGAAGACCTATAGCAAAAACAATAGAAGACAGAGGGAAAGAGAGTCATGTAACAGATTGGTGTTCAAACATCAATGTAACGCCTGAAAATGCAAACAGGGAAAACAATATCAAAGAACTTTAAAGAAACGCGAAAACTGGGCTACGTACAAGAGACTTCGAAATAGCAAAAAGAATGTTTTTCATAAAATGTGCGTGTGTGTGTGTGTGTGTGTGTGTGTGTAAGCGTGTGTGCGAGTGTGTGTATGTGTGTGTGTGTGTGGGGGGGGGGGGTCAGCTGGCATCAACAGTTTGCAGCGCCAACAGCCATTTTTCCCTAACCCTGTCCTATAAATCAGAAGACTAGCAGGCATTGAAGATCTTATTTCTAATCCCAACATCACGCGCATGTGTATGTGTAGTGTAGTGTGTGTGAGTTGGTGTTTGTGTGTGTGTAGTGTGTGTGCTTATAATCCCAGCATCGTGCGTGTGTGTGTGTGTGTGTGTGTGAGTATGTATGACTGAGAGAGACACAGACAGAGAGAGAGACAGACAGAGAGACAGAGACACAGAGACAGAGAGAGAGAGAGAGAGGGGGGTGCTGAACAATGGGCAGGTTTGTTCAATTCATAGATACTAGATAGCTGGAGGCTGTCACTGGGTCAAAAGTTTGGTTAGAAAAGTAGACCATACTCTTGCACCCGTGCAAACACGTCGGCAGCAAACAGCTAGCATACACGCGCACGCATGTGCCCATGTGCTCATTCAGAGCGTTTGCACTTGGGAACACACACACACGCGCGCGTGCGTGGACACACAGACACACACATTCTATCTATCTATCTATCCCGTAGTCTGACGACCGTGGGGGCACCCTCAAAGACTCAACAACCAGTTCCCTCCATTCCTCTCTCTGTTCTGCCTTTCTCAGGGTTTTGTTGAGTTCTAAGCCTGTCCATTTGCTGATGTTATCCTCCCAGCTCTTCCTTGGTCTGCCTCTTCTTCTTCCTCCTTGGACAGTGCCTTGTAAAACTGTCTTTGCAAGTCCTTTGGATCTTGTGACATGCCCATACCATTTAAGTTTACACACACATTAAAAGAATAGATAAGTAAAATAAACACACACACACACACACACACACACACACACACACACACACACACACACATGCACACATAGTCATACACATACGATGAGACTATAAACCGAGGCCCCGTGTGCGAACGCACGCAGAACATCTTGCGCACACGTTAAAACGTGTTCTGCTTTTCGTAAGAGTAGGCCATTGTGTGCCGGTGGGAACGGATGAGAAAATTGACAAAACAGCATACACAAGTACTAGATGTAAAAAGCACATGAATGCTTATTCCATTATCTTCGAAATAAAAAGTCAAATAAAAAATAAAGACACGCACACACACACACACACACACACACACACACGCGCGCGCGCGCGCGCGCGCGCGCGCACGCTTACAGAGGAACGTCATACTATCATCAATAGTTATAGGTCTTGGTCTAAGCGATGGAGACAAAGCGTCAGTCAATCGGTCAGTTAATCAGTCAGTCAATTAGTAAGTCAGTCAATCAGTCAGTAAATCAGTTAGTCAGTCAGTCATAATCAGTCAGTCAGTCAATCATTCAGTTAATCATTCAGTCAATCAGTATCAATCATTCAGTTAATCATTCAATCAGTCAGTTAGTCAATCAGTCAGTCAGTAAATCAGTTAGTCAGTAAATCAGTTAGTCAATCAGTCATAATCAGTTAGTCAGTCAATCAGACAGTCATAATCAGTCAGTCAATCATTCAGTCAATCAATCAGTCAGTCAGTCAGTCAATCCATCATGGGTGCTCATTAAAAAGTTGTCTGTGAGCTTTCCTCACTTGCAGAACTAGAATGACTGGAATCACAGATTTCTGCCACCCTCACTCACTGACTGGTGCCTTAGTGGCAGACAAGAGGGAACAATAACTCGCTAGCACCCCCCCCCCCCCCTTCTACCACGCCCCCCTCCCCCTGCCCCCTTTGTCAGACTCGTGTGTGCGTGTGTGTGTGTGTGTGCGTGTATGTGTGTGCGTGTGCTTGTAATTGAATCTGTGAGTATGTGTGACTCTGTGTGTGTGTTTGGTTTTATTTTGTTTATTCAATTTTATTCTTTTATTTCGAGGATAATGGAATAAACACTCATCTGCTTTTCTTTTTTCTTTTTTTTAAATAGCTAGTCCCTGTGTGTATGCAGTTGTGTGTGTGTATCTGTGTGTGTGTGTGTGTGTGTCTGTGTGTGTGTGACTAACTGAATGAGTCACACTGTGAACACCCCCCCCTCCCCCAGATGAACAAGGAACAAAACCGCATTCAGAGGACCTGACCCATTAGTACAGGGTCTGTCCACGTCAAGGGTTAACTCCTCCTGTCTCTCTCTCCCTCTGTCTCTCCTTCCCCCTCTCTCTCTCTGTCTGTCTCTGTCTCCTTCTATATCTCTGGCTCTCTCTGTCTCTGTCTCCCTCTATCTCTCTGTCTCTCGGTCTCTCTCTTTCCCTCTCTGTCTCGGTCCTCTCTCCCTCTGTCTGTCTGTCTCTCTCCTCTCTCTCTCTCTCTCTCTTCTCTCTCTCTCTCTCTCTCTCTCCTCTCTCTCTCTCTCCCTCTGTCTCTCGGTCTCTCTCCCTCTGTCTCTCGTCTCTCTCCCTCTGTCTCTCTCTCTCTCCCTCTGTCTCTGTCTCCCTCCCTCTGTCTTTCTCTCCCCCTGTCTCTCTCTCTCTCTCTCTCTCTCTCTCTTCTCTCTCTCTCTTAAGTACTGGATTATTATTAAGATGGATCCCTACGGGCGGGGACTGGATGTAAAAAAGCACATGAGTGCTTATTCATTATCCTCGAAATAAAAGAATTTGTCATTGTCATTCTCTCTCTCTCTCTCTCTCTCTCTCTCTTCTCTCTCTCTCTCTCTCTCTCCTCTCTCTCTCTCTCTCTCTCTCTCTCCTCTCTCTCTCGCTCGCTCGCTCGCTCTCTGGATTTAAAAAAGCACATGGGTGCTTTTTCATTATCCTCAAACTTAAAGAATCTCTCTCTTTCTCTCTCCCTCCCTCTTTCCCTCTCCCCCCCCCCCCTTCTCTCTCTCTCTCTCCTTCTCTCTCTCTCTCTCTCTCTCTCTCTCTCTCTCTCTCAGGAACTAGAACTTTATTTGACATGATTGTGTGAACTTGATGAATTGCTGAAGTTGTTTTGCATCTACCCATTCCCCCTTGTTTATTGACACACTGAAGTCTGAACAATAAAATCTTTTGTAACTCTCTTGCTCTCTGTCTGTCTCTCTCTGTCTCTGTCTCCCTCTCTGTCTCTCGTATTGTGATTGCCCTTCATGCGATGATTTAAGTGTTTTTGACTTGACTTGTCTTGACTTTTCTCTCTCTCTCTTCTCTCTCTCTCTCTCTCTCTCTCTCTCTCTCTCTCTCTCTCTCTCTCTCTCTCTCTCTCTCTTTTCTGTCGCTCTCCTCGTGTACACCTCCCCCCTCCTCTCTCTCTCTCTCACTCTCTCCACACATCTCTCTCTCTCCTCTCTCTCTCTCCTCTCTCTCTCTCTCTCTCTCTCTCTCTCTCTCTCTCTCTCTCTCTCTCTCTCTGGTATTGTGTTGCCCTTGCATGGGGTGATTAAGCGTTTTGACTTGACTCTTCTCTCTCTGTCACTCTCTTCTGGTACTCCTCCCCCACTCCCCCCCTCTCTCTCCTCTCCTCTTTCCCCCCCCCCCCCCCCCTCTCCCCCCCCCCCCCCCCCCCCCCCCCCCCCTCCCCCCCCCTCCCCCCCCCCCCCCCCCCCCCCCCCTCTCCTCTCCCCACCCCCCCCCCACCCACCACCCCTGCCCCCCTCCCAACCATGCGCGCCTCTTCCGCCCCCCCCAGACCGCCCCCTCACCACCCACCCGTGAGTCGCCGGAGCCGCGTGACACAGAGTCGTGCTGTTTGTGTTTCTTTTTGTCCTCTTCTTCCTTACCCATCTCACCGCTCCCTCCATAGCTCGCCATCCCCCTCCCACAATGGGGATGGGGGGGGGGGGTTAGCAGGTATGCGATTTGGAGGAGGGGTGGGTCGGTAGTGGTATGCCGATGTGACGCTTAGCCTTTGGTCTCCCCCCCTTTTTCCCCCTTTCTCCCCCCCCCCCTCCCCCCCCTCCTTTTTCCCCCCCCCCCCCCCCCCCCCCCCCCCCCCCCCCCCCCCCCCCCCCCCCCCCCCCACCCCCCCCCCCCCCCCCCCCCCCCCCCCCCCCCCCCCCCCCCTTCTCCCTCTCTCTCCCCTCCCCCCCCCTCACTCCCCTCTCTCTCTCTCCCTCTCCCCTTTCCTCCCCTCCCCCCCCCCCCCCCTCCCTCCCCCCCCTCCCCCCCCCCCCCTCCCTCCTCTCCTCTCTCTCTCCCTCCCTCCTCCCTCTTCTCCTCTTCTCCTCCTTTTTGTATCTCCCCTCTTGGTTTCGTTGCTTGACTTCCTCTCTCTCCGCCCTCTCTTGTACTCCTCCCCCCCCCCCCCCCGCCCTCCCCCCCTCTTCCCCCCCCCCCCCCCCCCCCCTTCTCCCTCTCCTTGCTCAGACCAGACCAGAGCAGACCAGACGGCCATTCAACAAGAGATGGTCTGATTCAAGGGGTCTTCATTGTCCTGCATCTCATCTCCCCCACCCCCACCCCCATCCCTCACACAAACACCCGTTGACCCCCGATCCCAACAATGCAGCCGCCATCGCTATAGAAGCAGACGACACCTCCCACAATGGGGATGAGGGGGGTTGGGGGTAGCAGGGGTAGGAGGAGGGTGGAGGATGGGGTGGGGTCGGGTAGGGGTGGGGTAGGGTGGATGGAGAGTTGAGGTTGGGTGTGGGTTTGTTTTGTTGTGTTCTTCTGTGTTTTGTGTGTTGTTTGTTCTTCTGTGTTTGTTTGTCTCTCATTCTTCTTCTTCGTCTCTTCTTGTTCTTGTTCTTCTTCTTCTTCTTCTTCTTCTTCTTCTTCTCTCTGTTCTTCCCCTCTAAGTGGTGTGTGTGTGTGTGGGGGGGGGGGTGTTAGGAGGGACTATGAAAAGTCCATTTTGCTGTTAATTTTTAAATTAACAGAGGACAGTGGAGGAGAAGGAAATCGCACATACACTTACACACATTTACACTTACACACAATTACTCACATTACACACACACTTACACACTGACTTACACACACATTTACATACACCACTTACACTCTTGCACACACACACATACACTTACACACACACACACACACACACACACACAAACACACACACACACACAACACACACACACTTACACACAGAAGGAGAGAGAGACAAAGACAGAGACACAGGCAGACAGACAGACTGAAAGACAGACAAGAGATCAAAGCTGATGTTTACAACATGGAAAAAACAGTCTTAAAATAGCTGAGTGTTTTTGTGCACAGATGGAAAGCTGTAAGATTAGAGGAATCTTATCAAGACACTGCATAGATCTTTGATCATAAAAATCAATGTGTATTAGGCATGTGCCTTGGGGATATAAAGAAACACGTCAGTGCTTATTATGAATCTGTAATCCCCAGTATTATTCTCGAAATAGGAATTTGCTTTGAAGAAAAAAGACCTCTGCCTTATGGACACAGAACATGGGTTGGAAGCCTAGACAGACAAATCATAGGCAGATGACGGTGAGAATGATGATTCTTCTTCTTCTTCGTCGTCGTCGTCGTCGTCGTCGAACGCTCAGACAGCAACTATTGTTGTCTGTCACATGAGCGAAAAGGCGTTGCGCTGCCGTTAAGCGCCTGACAAGTCAGGCCCAGCACATCCGACTTCGGCGTGGGAGAGAATTGTTATCTTTTAAGTCTTTGTGGGGGGAAACAGGCAGGAGAATGGACCAAGAAGGCAGAAAATAGACAAGAAGGATGTGACAGGAAGAAAAGGAACAAAGCAGAAACAAAGAGAGGGATAGAAAAGAGGGAATTCCTAGCACAGAATTTCCAGAAGGTGGGGATGCTATTTTGTACTGTCAGGTTTCCGAAATTCCTACGGGATTGTTTTATTTCGAGGATAATGGAATAAGCAGGCATGTGCTTTTTTCAACCAGTCCCTGTGTGTATGCAGTTTTATCAATTTTGCCATCCGTTCCCACCGACACACAATGACCTACTCTCCCGAAAAGCGGAACGGGTTTTAACATGTGCGCAAGATGTTATGCGTGCGTTTGCACACGGGACCTCGGTTTATAGTCTCATCCGAAGGTCTTTTGGGGAGAGTGGAGTCTGCACTGAAGTTAACGCCAGAGGAAACGAGATTCGAACCTGGATCAGCAGATCGTGTT
>CM054157.1:55814361-55816861 GCA_028751875.1 Rapana venosa
AAACTTGATCACATCTTCGTTCAAAAGCTCTCTGACGCACGTGCCAAGCACGGGGACTTGCTACACTGCTGCTGCTGCTGCAGCATGCTGCAAACTGCTGCATGCAGCAGACAATAGCGTCACGCGCTCGTTTGGTGGCGATTGTTACTTCAATGTGTGTGAAAGCCCTTAGGGGAAGAGGGAAGATTGATTTAAGCCACGCTAGGCTGGGCTGGGCTGGGCTGGCCTAGGTGACAAGACTGTTTTCAGGGACTTGTGGGGCAGTGGTCTTTGTTCTCTTCTGTGTCTGTCTCCATCTGTCTCTGTCTCTCTGGCTCTGCCTGTCGCTCGCTCTCTCTATCACTCGGTCTCAGCCTCGCTCTCTCGCATACACAAACTCTCTCTCCTCTATCACTCTGTCTCAGCCTCACTCTCTCACATACACAAACTCTCTCTCTCTCACACACACACAAACAACCAAACTCTCTCTCAGACACATACAAACACACAAACTCTCTCTCTCACACACAAACACACAAGCTCCTCCACCCTCTCTATCTCTCTCTCTCTTACACACAACCAAACTCTCTCACTCACACACACAAACACACAATCTCTCCTTTTCTCTCTCTTTCTCTCTCTTTCTATTATGTAAACTCCAGCATTTTGTGAAACACATAAAGAAACATTTATAATTACGCTGTAGTCTCCAGCAAGAATATTTTTTGAAAATTTCACATACAATGTCAATGGATGGTCTAATATAGCATTCTAGAATGTTCTTTTCATTATTTTAGTTACTGCTTATTGGTTCTTATTGTTCATCCTTGTTATTACTTTGTGTTCATTTTGAAACTGAGTTTACGTCACAGCTTAAAGTCGTATCCGTTCATAAGAGCTCATTTTTGGTTTTTTGGTTTTTGTTACGTTAAATGCATCATGTGATTTTTCTTGTATTTATTTGTATTTACAAAAGAAAGTCGTGTATAACCCCCCTTGTCAATAGGCCACTTTGGGCAATGACAATAAATTGGTCAAAGCGTCAAAGCGTCTTTCTATTTATCTTCTCTCTCTCTCTCTTTCTTTCTCTGTCTCTCTCTCACTCTCTCTCTCTCTGTTGCAATCTGATGCATGCAGCAGTAGCCTCAGTGGCTTCAGTCGAATGTTTGCCTTTTGTGTGTAGTAGCCCTTAGGGCAAGAGGAAGATTGATTCAACTTAGCAAGGCTAGTTGACAAGGCTCAGGATTTACAGGCAGTTCTTTCTCTGTCTCCCTCTGTCTCTCTCTCTGTCTCTCTCTCTCTGTCTCTGTCTTTGTCTCTCTCTCTCTCTCTCATACAAACTCTCCTCTCTCTCTCTCTCTCTCTCTCTGTCTCTCTCATACAAACTCACTCACTCACTCTCTCTCATAAACACACTTACACTGTGCCATGTCTTTCTGTCTCTGTCTCTCTCTCTTTCTGCTTCAGTCTCTGTCTGTCTGTCACTCTTTCTCATTCTCTCTCTCTCTCTGTCTCTCTCATACACACACACACAATCTCTCTCTCTTTCGCTCTCATCTGTCTTTCTGTCTCTGTCTCTCTTTCACACGCACAAACTCTCTCTCTCTCACTCTATTTCTCTTTGTCTCTCCCACACGCACAAACTCTCTCTCTCTCATGTACAAACTCTCTCTCTCACTCTATTTCTCTTTGTCTCTCCCACATGCACAAACTCTCTCTCTCTCATGTACAAACTCTCTCTCTCACTCTATTTCTCTTTGTCTCTCCCACACGCACAAACTCTCACTCTCTCCTCTCTCTCATGCACAAACTCTCTCTCTCTCATGTACAAACTCTCTCTCTCAAACACGCTCTCTTTCTCTCTCTCTCTCCCTCTTTCTCTCTCTCTCACTCTCTCTCTCTCACTCTGTCTCTCTCTGTCTCTCTGTCTGTCTGTCTGTCTGCTGCAATCTGGTGCATGCAGCAGTCGCCTTGGTTGGTGGTTTAGGGCGGTTGTTACCCCTATGTGTGGGAAAGCCCTGAGGGCAAGACTAGAGGACCATTGATTTCAGCCAGGCTAGGCTAGTCCAGGCTGGCTAGGTGACCAGACTGTTTTCAGGGATTTGTGGGGCAGCCAGTCTTTGTTCCCTTCTTTGTCTTTCTGTCTCTGTCTCTCTGTCTGTCTCTGTCTATATCTCTATTTCTGTTTCTGTCTGTCTCTGTATCTGTCTGCCTCTCTGTATCTGCCTGTGTCTGTCTGTCTCTGTCTCTGTCACTCCTTGTGTCTTTCTCTGTGTCTCTCTCTCACATGCACAAACTCTCTCTCACACTCTCCCTCACATACTCTCTCTCTTTTTCTCTCTCACACATGCACAAGCGCACACATACACCAGCAAGCATGTGCACACACACACACACCATGCACACGCGCGCACGAGCGCACATACACAAGAAACACCAACTTCCCCTGCAAACGTCGCATACATACATACACACTCACACACACATACTTGACAGAAACCTTTCAACCTAATTCCTCCTG
>CM054157.1:55821861-55824361 GCA_028751875.1 Rapana venosa
CTGTCTTTGTCTTCTCTCAGTCTGTCTCTTCTCTCTCTGTATTGCATATGATTTGTTCATTCTTGCTTTCTTTCCTTCCTTCTTCCCTTTCTTCTTTCTGTCTTTCGTTCTGTCTTTCTTTCTTTCTTTCGTTGGTTCTTTCTTTCTTTTTGCCTTATGGGCAACAATTGGTGGCCAGGGGGAGAGAGAGCCCTCGTGAGTGCTCTCCACTTGACGTTAAGACATGCAGTCAGAATGCCCTGGGGGCTTTATGGGGGAGGCTTTTTGTGTGGGCTTTTTTCTCCCTTCTTTTTTTTGGCGGGAACAAGACCCCTCGACATCTTTATTGTGTGCCCTAATCTGCCTGTCTAGCAGGTTGATAGGATTCCCTGCAGGGGGGTTGTCTCCCCTTGCTGTTCCCGACACCTCGTTCTCTCCCTTTACTCCACCTTTTTGGGCTCCCTGCTGGAGTGTATGTACAACCTTTATGTGTGTGCATGTGTGCGCACGTGTGTGTGTGTGTGTGTATGTGTGTGTGCGTGTGCGTGTGTGTGCGTGTGCGTGTGTGTGTGTGTTTATTTGAGTTTGTAAAAACTATTAATTGTAGCTGGCTACATGTGAATGAGTAGGATGTTCGAAAGCGTTTTGATTTGTTGGGTGGTTTTTTTGCAAGATATAGTACTATACACATTCCATGTATTAGTAGTAGTAGTAGTAGTAATAGTAGTAGTAGTAGTAGTAGTAGTAGTAGTAGTAGTAGTAGTAGTAGTAGAAGTAGTAGTATTTTTACTACTACTACTATTATATATATGGGAAGTAGGGTCTGGTCTGTGTGTGTACATGTGTGTGTGCATGCGTGCATGTGTGTGTGTGCGCACACAAAGCAAAACTCCGACATGATTATTGAGAATAAAACTCTCAACAATCCCTCAGTTCTCATGTTATTGCTATATGGACCACAGTGGCAAACAGAGCAGCCACTTGCCTGTGTGAGTGGTGAGCGGTCTCTCTCTCTCTCTCCTCTCGCTCTCGCTCCCTCTCTCTCTCCCTCCCTCTCTCTCTCTCTCCCTCCCTCTCTCTCTCCCTCTCCTCTCTCTCTCCCCCCTCTCTCTCTCCTCCCTCCCTCCTCTCTCTCCTCTCTCTCTCTCTCCTCCTCTCTCTCTCTCTCTCTCCTCTCTCCCTTCTCTCTCTCTCTCTCTCCTCTCTCTCTCTCCCTCCCTCTCTCTCTCTCCCTCCCTCTCTCTCCCTCCCTCTCTCTCTCTCTCCCTCTCTCTCTCTTTCTCTCCTCTCTTTCTCTCTTCCATCTCTCCTCTCTCTCTCCTCTCTCTCTCTCTCCCTCCTCTCTCTCTCTCTCCCTCTCTCTCCCTCTCCCTCCCTCCTCTCTCTCTCTCTCTCTCCTCTCTCTCCTCTCTCTCTCCTCTCCTCCCTCGTCTTCTCGTTCACCTCTCTCTAACTTTTCTCTTCTTTCTTCTTCCTTCTTCTCCAGATGAATCCACTCCGAGAACTGTCATGACTTAGAAGGGCTTGTGGCTTTTGTGAAGAAGTTTTCTTTTTTTTGCTTCTTCTTATTTCTATTTGGGAGGGGGGTGTCGAGGGGAACTGGATGGATCGGATGTTCATAGAGATAACACGCCTGCCTGATGAAATGAGAAAAGTCCGTTTGGAAGTGTGGGTGGTATGATCCCTGTTTGGGCCCGAAACTTTTCCCCCATCCATTAGACCATGAGTGGTGGTCTGGGCGCTAGTCTTCCATATGAGATGATAAACCGAGGTCTCGTGTGTTACACAAAATTAATTAGCGCATGTAAAAGAACCCACGGCAACTAGAGAGTTGACCCTGGCAAAATTCTGTAGAAAAAGGCCTCTCTGATAGGGAAACACAGTTGCGGACAGGAAAAAAGTAAGGGTGGCGCTACTCTTGAGCTGACGCGTTCTCCCCGGGGAGAGCAGCCGGAATTTCATGCAGAGAAATCTGCCGTGACTGAAAGTGGTATGAATAAATAAATAAAATGAATAAGAAGAGCCCTACTAGACATCGTTGTTGTGTGCCCTAATCTGCCTGTGTGGCAGGGTGGGAGGATTCCCTGTAGGAGGCTTTGTGTCCAGGTGTTGTTTCCCACACCTCTTGTTTCTCACCTGCCCGACCCTCTCCCAACCTCCTTCCTTCTGTAGAGTATGAGGAAGCCTGGTCATGGTGTGTGGATTGCCATCTCTGTAAGTCAAGTCAAGTCAAGTCAAGTCAAAAACACTTTAATCATATCATGAAGGGCAATTACAATACCGACAGGCAGATTGATAGGCATCAAAATCTCAAAAGACACACAAAAAGCTACATTTCATATTGGTTGTTTGTGTGTGTTTGTCTGTCTGTCTCTGTCTATCTGTCTGTGTGTCTGTCTGTCTCTGTCTTTATCTCTCTGTCTATATCTCTTTCTATCTGTCTCTCTCTCAATATCTGTAGGGACTGGATGTAAAAAAAACCACATTATCCTCAAAATAAAATTTTTAAATCTGTCTCTTT
>CM054157.1:55826861-55836861 GCA_028751875.1 Rapana venosa
GGAGAGAGAGAGAGAGAGAGAGAGAGGCAGACAGACAGAGAGAGACAGACAGACAGACAGAAGTAACACACACACACACACACACACACACACAGACAGATAGATAGACACACACAGACAACACACACACACACACACACACTTAAAGCAAGACAACAACAACAACAACAACAAAACCCCAACCCGTTTCGCATATCACACTAAATTATACATAAAAAACCTGAATAATATGAACCAAGAAATGGGACCTGGACTCTAAATCTATCCCACCCTCCCTGAATAATAATTTAAAAAAGAAACCCCACCCCTCAGCCTATAGATCTGTACATGGTATATACCTACATGACATGACATACCAGCACAAGACCAGACTGCCCACATAAACCAACCCCTTATCACCGACTTCCACTCCACTCCACTGCTGTTGAACAAAGGACAGACAGACAGAAGGTGGGGATATGACACACCTGTTTGAAGAAGGACTAGCACTGTCACTGTCTCGCAATATGGAAAATCCCCCCCCCCCCCCCCCCCAATACTATAGCACCCCACACCTCCCACAGAGAGAGAGACACACAGACGCACAGATACACACACACACACACACACACACACACACACACACACACCCCCCCCGAAAAAAGGTAACCCCTTCTCTCCATACATAGGATATATATATACACCACTCTTACCTCCTCCTCCTCCCCCCCCCCCCCCACCCCCACGACACCGTTATTACCCCCTTTTTATGCTCTCTGACTCTGTCTCTGTCTCTCTCTCTCCCTTCTCTCCTCCCTTCCCCACCCCTCTCTCTCCCTCCCTCCTCCCTGTGTCTCTGTCTCTCTCTCTCCCACCCCCCCCCCTCCTCCCCCCTCTCTCTCTCCCTCTCACCTCCCCCCTCTCTCTCCCCCTCTCTCTCACCCTCCCCTCTCTCTCCCCCACCCTCTCTGTCTCTCTCTCTTTCCCCTGCCCCATCTCCCCCACCCCTCCTCACCTCTCTCTCTCTCACACACACACACAAAAAAGACCACACATGCAGACCCAACCCTACTGATGCAGTGAGGTCTGTCTGTCTGTCTGTCTCTGCCGGGTTATCAATATGTTCAGCCAGTGAAGGGTTTACTCTTTCCCCCAGACCTACACTTCAGCTCCGCTCTCTCTCTCTCTCTCTCTCTCTCTCTCTCTCCTCTCCTCTCATCTCTCTCTCTCCTCTCTCTCTCTCTCCCTACCACTCACTACTACTACTACTACACAGTGTTGTGAAGGCTGTCACGTACTTAGTCTATTGTCTGCACCAGCCCTGGTATCTATAGCAGAAAAGTTGAAAAGATAATAATATGGAAGAAAATAATACGAATCGGTTTCTCTCTTCCTCTCTCCTATAAAACGCTATGCGATATGGTGTGGGGTCGAGGTTTTGTGTATGTGTTTTTTGGTTTGTTTTTAGGGGGGGAGGGGGGGGAGGGGCTTGGTGGTGGGGGGAGGGGGTTGGGGGTTTTTTGGTTGGGGTTTTATTTTGTTGTAATGGGGTGGTCAGGATTTGCTTTCTTTCAAAAAGGTTGGAGGGTTCAAAGCCCGGTCACAGTGTATAAAACTGACGCGCCTTCAGTGCCTTCAGTTTTTTCATGGTACAGTTAAATAAAGATTCTATATCCTAGAGTTCTGAGATGATAATAATCTTCATCGAGCAAATTACTAAGTAAACGTCAAACCGAATAAAACAAAAAACAAAGTAAATCTTGAAGCCAATGATAGATAGGACATAAAAAGAAGCAGTAGTAGAAATGCACGCTGTGTAATTCTAAAATGCCGCTCATATTTGTATCAAAGTATTCTCGAGTCTTAAGTGAACATCAAAATGTGATGTCTCAGTTTTCCAACTGTATTGTCAGCATACCTAAATTCTAGACAGGTGCCACTCAAAGCCTCCTAGAATGCAGCAAAGCTGACCATTCCTCTGATGAATGTCGAAAGCCACAGCGAAATCCATTGTTGTACATGTACGCGTAAGTTTTAACAACTTTACACTCTGTCGAAATGTAATAAAGTGATTCAGCACAAGCTTTATAATAAACCTTATCTTTCATTATGGCTTGGTCATTCATGTTGTTGGGTTTTTTAATCATTTTTTTAATAGTCAATGCTATCCTTGATGATTCTCATTCAGCATTGTTCTCTATCATTCTATAATCGTTACCATCGTCACCTTCTCACTCTGGGTGTATTACAACCCCCCCATATAACACTTCCAAACAAACAGCCAATCAGTGGTTACTTTACAGTTAACCCGCCAACACTAACGAACCAATCAACGCTCTTGTGGCTGAGCCAGGGGCAGAGAGAGAGAAGAAGAAGAAGAAGACAGATAGAGAGAGAAAAGAGAAGAGTGAGAGAGAGAGAAGAGAAGAGGGAGAGAGAGGGTGGGGTAGAAAGAGAAGGAGAGAGAGGGGGTGAGATAAAGAGAGAGGGGGGGAAGGAGGAGAGAGAGAGAGAGGGGGGGGAAGAAGAAAGAAGAGAACAGCAAGAGAGAGAGGAGGGAGAGAGAGGGAGGGTGAGGGAGAGAGAAAGAGAGAGAGAGAGAGAAGAGAGAGAGTGAGAGAGAGAGAGAAGGGAAGAAGAAAAAGAAGAAAGAGAAGAGAACAGCAAGAGAGAGAGAGGAGGGAGAGAGAGAGAGAAGAGAAGAGAAGAAGAAAAAGAAGAGAGAGAGAAGAGAACAGCAAGAGAGAGGGGTGAGGGAGAGAGAGAAGAAGAGAAAGAGAGGGAGAGACAGAGACAGACAGACAGAGAGGAGGGGGAGGAGGAGGAGGAGATAAACTAATCGTGGGCTGGGGGTAGGGCGAGATGGACCCGAAATTGAAGAAGAGGCGCTGAGAGGGCAGAGCGGCACAGATCCGATTTCTTAGCCCAGCCTGCCAGAGAGGAGGGCTAGTAAGAAATCAGCGATGTGATTAGGGGCTGGTGTGATGAAGAGCGGAATGGAAACATTCACTGATAGATAGAAGACCTGTACGTTCAGCGATCATCACGTAGGCTTAGGATAGATGGTGGCTTGATAGAGAACGCTTTTCACTTTTGAAGCAGTTTTTTTTTATAGTTAAGGGATGCTCCTTTTTCCTGTTTTACCACTGTAAGTTAAGGGATGCTCCTTTTTCCTGTTTTACCACTGTAAGTTAAGGGATGCTCCTTTTTTCCTGTTTTACCACTGTAAATTAAGGGATGCTCCTTTTTCCTGTTTTAGCACTTTCAGTTAAGGGATGCTCCTTTTTCCTGTGTTGCCACTGTAAGTTAAGGGATGCTCCTTTTTCCTGTTTTACCACTGTAAGTTAAGGGATGCTCCTTTTTCCTGTTTTACCACTGTAAGTTAAGGGATGCTCCTTTTTCCTGTTTTACCACTGTAAGTTAAGGGATGCTCCTTTTTCCTCTTTTACCACTGTAAGTTAAGGGATGCTCCTTTTTCCTCTTTTACCACTTTGACACGTACGTAATTCTTGAGAAAATGAAGTAGAAATTTTAAAAAATATTAGAAGGAACGAAATTTGAAGAATGAAGTGGAGATTGACAGAAAGTGAGGAAAAAAGGAAAGAAGAAAGAAATAATGGAAAGGAGAAATGAAGTCTCTCTCTCTGTCCAAACAGATTTTACCAGGAAGAAAAATGGGAGAAAAGAATAATCTTAGGATGAACATTTCCTGTTTATATTTTTTCCTGTGCTCTTTTTTTGTGTCATCCTTCATCTGTATGACTCCTGGGGTTTTTTCCTTCCAGAATGGATGTCTTTCCTGATTTAACGGCAGGGTTTTTCCTGTTGGCTTTCTTCTGGTATTACCTTATAATCAGTGATGTATTACCACTCTCAAAATAGCCTGTCCAAACAAATCAATGGACTCAATGCGATAAAGCCACCAACTCTGATGGTCTTATCAGCTGAAAACAATACGCAACAACAAAAAGTAGCAGAAATGGGTTTGTTTTTTTTTAAGTGCAAAGACAGGAACTATGTAAACCAATGAATTTTACAAAGAGAAGGAAGAACACTGAAGAACCTGAAATTGAACTTTTACCCCATTGACCTTTTTACCCCATATATCTTTTTACCTTCTTAACATTACGTTTTTGTCTGTTCGTCAGCCTTCATCATTTCTCCATTATTCTTTTACCTCCTGAAAATGACGGATAGTTAATAATAATAAGAAGAAGAATAGATGGAATTTATATAGTGCTATATCCTGCTAAAAACTAATTGTCTCATTGATGACTTTTCTGTTGGCTTTCCTCTTTCATCATCCCTCCCTGATCATCTGATGTATTCTCCTTCCCCTATCCCTCAGTCTGGTCAGCCATGGGGCCACCATTGAAGATTTTGCAACCAGCTTCCTCCACTTCTTGCAGTTCTCAGCTTTGCCTAGTACGTCATTCCTCATTAGGCCATTACACTGTCTTGATACTGTCCATGATGTAATACCACCTCCTAAAATACCACAATCAGCCAACCACCTATAAGTCGCTACAACACAATTAACCCAACGCCACAAACGAGCCAATCAGCTCCCTCCTAGCTTAGCCAAGAGGAACCAATCATTGGCTAAGGATGGGGAGAAGTGGGACAGAGATTGAAGAGACGCTAACGGCCCAGCGAGCAGCAGATCCGATTTCTTAGCTCAGCCAGGGAGAGGGGGAAGACTAATAAGAAATCGGTGATGTGATTAGGGGCTGGTGTGATGAAGAGCGGAATGGAAACATTCACTGATAGATAGAAGACCTGTACATTCAGCGATCATCGCGTAGGCTTAGGATAGATGGTGGCTTGATAGAGAACGCTTTTCACTTTTGAAGCAGTTTTTTTTTATAGTTAAGGGATGCTTCCTTTTTCCTGTTTTACCACTGTAAGTTAAGGGATGCTTCCTTTTTCCTGTTTTACCACTGTAAGTTAAGGGATGCTCCTTTTCCCTGTTTTACCACTTTAAGTTAAGGGATGCTCCTTTTTCCTGTTTTACCACTGTAAGTTAAGGGATGCTCCTTTTTCCTGTTTTACCTCTGTAAGTTAAGGGATGCTCCTTTTTTCCTGTTTTACCACTGTAAGTTAAGGGATGCTCCTTTTTTCCTGTTTTACCACTGTAAGTTAAGGGATGCTCCTTTTTCCTGTTTTACCTCTGTTAAGGGATGCTCCTTTTTCCTGTTTTACCTCTGTTAAGGGATGCTCCTTTTTCCTGTTTTACCTCTGTTAAGGGATGCTCCTTTTTCCTGTTTTACCTCTGTTAAGGGATGCTCCTTTTTCCTGTTTTTACCTCTGTTAAGGGATGCTCCTTTTTCCTGTTTTGCCACTTAAAGGGATGCTCCTTTTTCCTGTTTTGCCACTTAAAGGGATGCTCCTTTTTCCTGTTTTGCCACTTAAAGGGATGCTCCTTTTTCCTGTTTTGCCACTTAAAGGGATGCTCCTTTTCCCTGTTTTACCACTGTAAGTTAAGGGATGCTCCTTTTTCCTGTTTTACCTCTGTTAAGGGATGCTCCTTTTTCCTGTTTTACCTCTGTTAAGGGATGCTCCTTTTTCCTGTTTTGCCACTTAAAGGGATGCTCCTTTTTCCTGTTTTACCTCTGTTAAGGGATGCTCCTTTTTCCTGTTTTACCTCTGTTAAGGGATGCTCCTTTTTCCTGTTTTGCCACTTAAAGGGATGCTCCTTTTTCCTGTTTTACCACTGTTGAGGGATGCTCCTTTTTCCTGTTTTACCACTGTAAGTTAAGGGATGCTCCTTTTTCCTGTTTTACCTCTGTTAAGGGATGCTCCTTTTTCCTGTTTTACCTCTGTTAAGGGATGCTCCTTTTTCCTGTTTTGCCACTTAAAGGGATGCTCCTTTTTCCTGTTTTACCACTGTAAGTTAAGGGATGCTCCTTTTTCCTGTTTTACCTCTGTTAAGGGATGCTCCTTTTTCCTGTTTTACCTCTGTTAAGGGATGCTCCTTTTTCCTGTTTTTACCTCTGTTAAGGGATGCTCCTTTTTCCTGTTTTGCCACTTAAAGGGATGCTCCTTTTTCCTGTTTTGCCACTTAAAGGGATGCTCCTTTTTCCTGTTTTGCCACTTAAAGGGATGCTCCTTTTTCCTGTTTTGCCACTTAAAGGGATGCTCCTTTTTCCTCTTTTACCACTGTAAGTTAAGGGATGCTCCTTTTTCCTGTTTTACCACTTTGACACATACGTAATTCTTGAGAAAAGG
The DNA here is from genome assembly GCA_028751875.1 of Rapana venosa. Classification (NCBI taxonomy): domain Eukaryota; kingdom Metazoa; phylum Mollusca; class Gastropoda; order Neogastropoda; family Muricidae; genus Rapana; species Rapana venosa. Next base: position 55,833,069 of record CM054157.1, read on the forward strand.
AAGTAGAAATTTAAAAAAATATTAGAAGGAACGAAATTTGAAGAATGAAGTGGAGATTGACAGAAAGTGAGGAAAAAAGGAAAGAAGAAAGAAATAATGGAAAGGAGAAATGAAGTCTCTCTCTCTGTCCAAACAGATTTTACCAGGAAGAAAAATGGGAGAAAAGAATAATCTTAGGATGAACATTTCCTGTTTATATTTTTTCCTGTGCTCTTTTTTTGTGTCATCCTTCATCTGTATGACTCCTGGGGTTTTTTCCTTCCAGAATGGATGTCTTTCCTGATTTAACGGCAGGGTTTTTCCTGTTGGCTTTCTTCTGGTATTACCTTATAATCAGTGATGTATTACCACTCTCAAAATAGCCTGTCCAAACAAATCAATGGACTCAATGCGATAAAGCCACCAACTCTGATGGTCTTATCAGCTGAAAACAATACGCAACAACAAAAAGTAGCAGAAATGGGTTTGTTTTTTTTTAAGTGCAAAGACAGGAACTATGTAAACCAATGAATTTTACAAAGAGAAGGAAGAACACTGAAGAACCTGAAATTGAACTTTTACCCCATTGACCTTTTTACCCCATATATCTTTTTACCTTCTTAACATTACGTTTTTGTCTGTTCGTCAGCCTTCATCATTTCTCCATTATTCTTTTACCTCCTGAAAATGACGGATAGTTAATAATAATAAGAAGAAGAATAGATGGAATTTATATAGTGCTATATCCTGCTAAAAACTAATTGTCTCATTGATGACTTTTCTGTTGGCTTTCCTCTTTCATCATCCCTCCCCTGATCATCTGATGTATTCTCCTTCCCCTATCCCTCAGTCTGGTCAGCCATGGGGCCACCATTGAAGATTTTGCAACCAGCTTCCTCCACTTCTTGCAGTTCTCAGCTTTGCCTAGTACGTCATTCCTCATTAGGCCATTACACTGTCTTGATACTGTCCATGATGTAATACCACCTCCTAAAATACCACAATCAGCCAACCACCTATAAGTCGCTACAACACAATTAACCCAACGCCACAAACGAGCCAATCAGCTCCCTCCTAGCTTAGCCAAGAGGAACCAATCATTGGCTAAGGATGGGGAGAAGTGGGACAGAGATTGAAGAGACGCTAACGGCCCAGCGAGCAGCAGATCCGATTTCTTAGCTCAGCCAGGGAGAGGGGGAAGACTAATAAGAAATCGGTGATGTGATTAGGGGCTGGTGTGATGAAGAGCGGAATGGAAACATTCACTGATAGATAGAAGACCTGTACATTCAGCGATCATCGCGTAGGCTTAGGATAGATGGTGGCTTGATAGAGAACGCTTTTCACTTTTGAAGCAGTTTTTTTTTATAGTTAAGGGATGCTTCTTTTTTTCCTGTTTTACCACTGTAAGTTAAGGGATGCTTCCTTTTTCCTGTTTTACCACTGTAAGTTAAGGGATGCTTCCTTTTCCCTGTTTTACCACTGTAAGTTAAGGGATGCTCCTTTTCCCTGTTTTACCACTTTAAGTTAAGGGATGCTCCTTTTCCCTGTTTTACCACTTTAAGTTAAGGGATGCTTCCTTTTTCCTGTTTTACCACTTTAAGTTAAGGGATGCTCCTTTTTCCTGTTTTACCACTGTAAGTTAAGGGATGCTCCTTTTTCCTGTTTTACCACTGTAAGTTAAGGGATGCTCCTTTTTCCTGTTTTACCACTGTAAGTTAAGGGATGCTCCTTTTTCCTGTTTTACCTCTGTTAAGGGATGCTCCTTTTTCCTGTTTTACCTCTGTTAAGGGATGCTCCTTTTTCCTGTTTTACCTCTGTTAAGGGATGCTCCTTTTTCCCGTTTTACCTCTGTTAAGGGATGCTCCTTTTTCCTGTTTTTACCTCTGTTAAGGGATGCTCCTTTTTCCTGTTTTGCCACTTAAAGGGATGCTCCTTTTTCCTGTTTTGCCACTTAAAGGGATGCTCCTTTTTCCTGTTTTGCCACTTAAAGGGATGCTCCTTTTTCCTGTTTTACCACTTTGACACATACGTAATTCTTGAGAAAAGGAAGTAGAAATACAAAAAAATATTAGAAGGAACGAAACTGGAAGAATGAAGAAAGATTGACAGAAAGTGAGGAAAAAAGGAAAGAAGAAAGAAATAATGGAAAGGAGAAATGAAGTCTCTCTCTCTGTGCAAACAGATTTTACCAGGAAGAAAAATGGGAGAAAAGAATAATCTTAGGATGAACATTTCCTGTTTATATTTTTTCCTATGTGCTCTTTTTTTTGTCATCCTTCATCTGTATGACTCCTGGGGGGTTTTACCTTCCAGAATGGATGTCTTTCCTGATTTAACGGGCAGGGTTTTTCCTGTTGGCTTTCTTCTGGTATTACCTTATAATCAGTGATGTATTACCACTCTCAAAATAGCCTGTCCAAACAAATCAATGGACTCAATGCGATAAAGCCACCAACTCTGATGGTCTTATCAGCTGAAAACAATATGCAACAACAAAAAACAGCAGAAAGGGGTTTTTTTTTAAAGAAGCACAAAGACAGGAACTATGTAAACCAATGAGTTTTACAAAGAGAAGGAAGAACACTGAAGAACCTGAAATTGAACTTTTACCCCATTGACCTTTTTACCCCATTGACCTTTTTACCCCATATATCTTTTTACCTTCTTAACATTACGTTTTTGTCTGTTCATCAGCCTTCATCATTTCTTCATTATTCTTTTACCTCCTGAAAATGACGGATAATTAATAATAATAATAAGAAGAAGAAGAATAGATGGAATTTATATAGTGCTATATCCTGCTAAAAACTAATTGTCTCATTGATGACTTTTCTATTGGCTTTCCTCTTTCATCATCCCTCCCCTGATGTATTCTCCTTCCCCTATCCCTCAGTCTGGTCAGCCATGGGGCCACCACTGAAGATTTTGCAACCAGCTTCCTCCACTTCTTGCAGTTCTCAGCTTTGCCTAGTACGTCATTCCTCATTAGGCCATTACACTGTCTTGATACTGTCCATGATGTAATACCACCTCCTAAAATACCACAATCAGCCAACCACCTATAAGTCGCTACAACACAATTAACCCAACGCCACAAACGAGCCAATCAGCTCCCTCGTAGCTTAGCCAAGGGGAACCAATCATTGGCTAAGGATGGGGAGAAGTGGGACAGAGATTGAAGAGACGCTAACGGCCCAGCGAGCGGCAGATCCGATTTCTTAGCTCAGCCAGGGAGAGGGGGAAGACTAATAAGAAATCGGTGATGTGATTAGAAGCTGGTGTGATGAAGAGGCGAATGGAAACATTCACTGATAGATACATTGATTCCTCCTTCACACAGCACGCCCCCCCCCTCCACACACACACATACCAGTTTAGTATAGGACCTGGCTGTATAGAGAAGGATTGCAACTTTTTGTGCCATTTTGTTTAACTTGGGGTGGCCCCTCTTGCAATTTACCACTTTGCACGTTAGCCCTCAGAGGAAAGGAAAGAAGACAAAAAGGAAGAATGTTCAGCAAGAAAGAATGGAAGGAAGAAAGAGGACAAGAATAAACATGAAGTAAATAAAAATAAAAAGAGAAAAGGATGAAATAAGTAAAGAAAGAACGCTATATATAGAAAATGATAGGGAAATCTCTTGTCAACATGATTTTACACAGAGGGGAAAAAAAACCAAGCAACTTACAAACCGGAAATTGAAATGCCTCCCTTCATATTTTATCTTCTGTTTTTTCATCCTCCTGCATTGTCTGTCATCATTTTGTCTCTGTATTTCTTGTTGTTTTCTTTGTACTGCCTGGTTCCAGAA
>CM054157.1:55844361-55851861 GCA_028751875.1 Rapana venosa
GAAAGGGGGGTGGAGGTGGGAGAGAGGTTGTGCTACCTTCAGTTTCTTAACTCTTGTGAATGATGACCCCAGTCAAAAGTTGTTGACAGCTATTGGTGACGCCAGTTTAGCTTAAATGCTGCCAGGATCTCTATTATTCAAACCCTTGTCCCTCACACCGTGGTCGAGTGGTTTAGGCGGTCAACTCGTGATCCAGAGGTCGCGGGTTCGATCCCCGCTTGGCTCGGTGTTGTGTCCTTGGGAAAGACACTTTACTCCTATTTTCCTCACTCCACCCAGGTGTACAAGTGGGTACCAGCTCTGCTGGGGAAGTATCTGGCGACAGACTAGCGTCCTGTCACAGGGGTGGTGAAAAACCATCAGTTCGCTTAACGCTACAGAAACCGGGATAAGCTCCGGCTCTATGGGCCTTCTGGCTCGAAAGAACATACTTTTGCCCCTCACAGCTGTCATTCCCCCCCCCCTCTCTCTCTCTCTCTTTCAGCTCCTCTCAGCTGTCATCTATCGCATCCCAGCCAGTGCTAATTATAGCAGAATCTGACTGATTTGGACTTCGTGAAAGGAAGGGGTGTGCTGATTTTAGCTTTGGGCCCTGGACCCTTGACTGAGTTATGCTGGATTTGTGTACTGTGCCCTGAAGTCGGATTGCGGCTAGCTACCTCCTACCTTGATGGTGCTCCGCAAAAAGCGGTCGCATTCGCGAAATTCTCAGCAGTTTTTAACCTCTAGACTGTAGCAGAGGAAGGGAAACAGCATTCAAAGCGTTATTGTAGTCATGCTAGCTTAGCGTAATTAAGGGCCTTGATTTATGTTGATTCAAAATGTTATCTCTGAAGTCGGAATGCGGCTAGCTATCTTAATGGTGGGCAAAAAACGGTCGCATACGCAAACATCTCAACATTTTGGAATCTCGTGAGTTTTAGCTGAGGAGGAACGAAAACAAAATTCAGTTCGTTGTTTTTTGTATGATTTGAAAAGCTATGTTGAGATATCTCTTTTTGAAATTATGAGATACATATCAATGTGTCCGTCAGTATTGTAATTGCCCTTCTTGCGATGATTAAAGCGTTTTTGACTTGACTTGACTTGATTGACTTCGTCCATGACAAGCGTATCTCACACAACCTGTGCATTCCTTTAAAAGAGGAAAAAAATGTTCTAGAAGGCGGAGTATGGCTGCCTGTGTGGTAAGGTGCTTTGAAAACAGCCACACACCCACAAAATTTTCTCATCCTGTGTGTACTTACAGTCTCTCAGTGATTCCCAGGTGGGATGAGTGAGACAGGGTACATGTTCAGGGTTACTGTCAGGGTGTTAAGCTGGGGAACGCCCAACGACATGAACAGCATTACAGAGCAGTGGCCTTGTATTGCCAGACTGGCAGCAGCCAGACAACAGACACACCAGGTGCTGTATACAGTCCTGCCCGCTACATGAGGCAGCACTCTGAAGAAAGAGGACCTGGCCTGACTGACCCACACCACCCCAGTGGCCAAGAAGCTCTGTGGAGACTGGGAGAGTGGACCTGCAGTAGAGTACAGCTCAGGACCTGCAGTGTACAGCTCAGGACCTGCAGCAGAGTACAGCTTAGGACCTGCAGCAGAGTACAGCTGCCTTCGTCACAGAGAGACTGAGCTGTCCATCTGACAAACGCAAAAGAAAAGAGGAAAAAAATCATTTTCAACATGAGAAAATTTCTTTAGGTTTTTGTCTGTGGATAGGGACTATTACTAGTAAAATCAGAGAGAGAGAGAGAGAGAGAGAGAGAGAGAGAGAGAGAGAGAGAGAGAGAGAGGGGGACATTTTCGAAATACGAAATTTTAGTTACAGATTGTAGTAGATTAAGTACAGTAGCTTTTTTTCATCCAGCCCTCAAAAGGAGAAGAAGTATAAACACCAAAGCACAAGCGATATGTTTGGGGAAAAAATGGAAAGGACAAGAGTAAAGAAAACGACAAGAAAAGAAAATATATCAAAGAATAAACATATAAATTGAGAGAGACAGAGAGAGAGAGAGAGGGAGGAGATAGAGCAAAGTCGTAATTTACTCATTGCAGTTACTTCCCATCATAAGATTTACAGTCCCCAAAGAAATTACCTCCCATTGAGATCGTTTTTATGCTAAGTAATCGCCCTTTGTGCACCCACCGTTTATGATTATTTCCCATTATGGAATTATTGCCTTATCAAGCTCTTGGCTAGTGTACACACAGTGTACTATAAATGAATAATGTTTGTAAAGTCTGATTTTATTTCCTTTTTATTGAAGAAGGAATCTGTAACAAGAGTGAAGTATACGTTCTAGTTGGACTCTCTCCTCTCTCTCTCTCCTCATCTCTCTTCTCTCTCTTCTCTCTCTCTCTCTCTCTCTCTGAGTGTGTGTGTGTGTCTTTTTTCTGTCTCTTTGTCTCTCTCTCTCTCTGTCTGTCTGCTGTCTCTCTCTTTGTCTCTCTCTGTCTGTCTGTCTGTCTGTCTGTCTCTCTCTCTCTCTCTCCTCTCTCTCTTCTCTCTCTCTCTCTCTCTCTCTCTGAGTGTGTGTCTCTTTCTCTCTCTTTGTCTCTCTCTCTCTATCTCTGTTTGTCTGTCTCTCTCTTTGTCTCTCTTTCTCTGTCTGTCTCTCTCTCTCTCTTCTCTCCTCTCCTCTCTCCTCTCTCTCTCTCTCTCCTCTCATCTCTCTCTCTCTCTCTCCCTCCCACCCTCTCCCTCTCTCTCTGTCTCACTCCATCCGTCTGCCTGCCTGTCTGTTTATAAATTTTATTTTATTTTATTCTTTTATTTCCAGGATAATGGAATAAACACTCGTGTGCTTTTTTTGTACATCCAGTCCCCAGGTGTATGCAGTTTTGTAAATTTATTCATCCGTTCCCACCAGCACGCAATGGCCTGCTCTTCCGAAAAGCGAAACGGGTTTTAACGTGTGCGCAAGATGTTCTGCGTGCGTCTGCACACAGGACCTTGGTTTATAGTCTCATCCGAAGGACTGTGTCTGTCTGTCTCTCTCTCTCCCTCTCTCTCTTTTACCTATGAAGTAACAACAATAAGAACTATATCATGGCTTGACTATACATTTTTTTATTCAACGCATTAAAAGTTTGGGTGGTTTTTTTTTAATTCACCCTCTAAAAGAACAGTGACCAAATATTATAGGGTGATACTGGTAGCTATTTGCAATTCTCACCGTCTGTTTGTCAAGAGTATTTGCTCGGAGTCTTGAGTGTTTACTGAACGAGAGTACAATAACAAGAGAGAGGGAGAGAGAGAGAGAGAGTGGGGGGGGGGGGGGGGGTAGGTAGGCAGGCAGGCAGACAGAGAGACGGAGACAGAGACACAGAGAGAGAGACAAAGACAGAGAGAAACAGACATAAATAGATAGATAGATAGATAGATAGATAGATAAATAGGTAGATAGATAGATAGATAGATAGATAGGTAGGTAGGTAAACGGGCAAGCAGACAGACAGACAGATGATAGATAGATCGATATACAGACAGACAGACAGACAGATAGATAGATAGATAGATAGATAGATAGATAGATAGATAGATAGATAGATAGATAGATAGATAGAACAGATAACAAAATGTACAAGTCACATTCACACGGGGACTGAATGTTAAAAAAAAACACCTTAAATTCTATTATCCTGGTAACAACACCCCGTGTGTTTACGGACCTGTGCACGTCAACAGAACCCACGACAGTTGAAAATGAGAAAGAGCAGGGAGGGAGGCACCTTCAGACTGTCCTGACAAAATCAGTAGATTCAGTTCCCAACGGTATCCCCGAAGTCGGAATGCGGCTACCTTAATGGTGTAGGGGAAAAAACGGTCACATACGCAAAAATCTCACCATTGGTGAACCTCGGACTCTAGCTGAGGAACGGGGCAAAACTAGAATTATCACACGGTGCTATCGTATGTTTCTCCGTCGTGTCCGACGATGACCTCCAGAACAGCAGAGGAGGCAGCTGCTGTTTTGGAAACTGGGCAGAAATTTGATTACAGTGGAGATGCCTTGCCCACAGCACATCCCCACTCTCTCGGCCAAGTGGGCATAAGGACAGTCAGCGTTGGAGATGTTCTCCTCTAAAGGCCAACCAGCCCCCAGGGCTGCTGCAGCACATAAGGACTGTGCGAGTCAAGCCTCCTAGTCAGAGAGTCATAGTCGATCACTAAAGACTAAGCTGTAAAGTGGAATTCCATGAGTGGGAAAGAAAGCCACTGGTCATACAGCCTCTCACTTTGCTGTTGTTGCCCCCAGCGTCAATGGTTTAATCAAGAACTGGGATAATGCCCACGTACTATCACGATCCAGCAAAAGTGGTAGATTCTGTTCTCAACTGTATTCTTGAAGACAGAATGCGGCCACCTTAATGTTCGGGGGGTGGGGGGGAGGACGGGGGGGGGGGGGGGGGGTTGAACCCGGTCACATAAACCAAAAATCTCACCATTGCTGTACCTCAAGGTTCTATCCGAACCCCCCCCCCCCCCCCACCAAAAAACACAACAAAAAAACAAAAACAAAACAAAAACACACACACACACACAAAACCCAAACAAACAAACAAACAAATCACACAGTACCATCACAATCTAGTGAAACACGACAGGAAGGAAGCAGAAAATGCCTGGCGACTTTCTCTGCGCTTGCGCATATCTGGACGGAAACGGATTTGACGTTGCAATAATTCACACCTGTAGTAGACAACCTACCTGGGGGGAAAATGGACTCTGTTTGAGGTGAGATAAGTCCCCGCTGTGGAGAGGGAGAGGGAGGGAGGGAGGGAGAGAGACAGAGAGGTTCTTTTATGTTGGTGATAACAAGAACGTGAGGGAGGGGGGAGGGAGGATGGGGGTGGTGTTCTAGGTTTTTGTTAACAAAAGCATGACAATGAGAAGGATCTGTCTGCCTCTGTCTCTACCAGTCTCTCTGTCTCTGTCTCTCTCTGAGAATCCCTCTCTCTCTCTCTCTCTCTCTCTCTCTCTCTCTCTCTCTCTCTCTCTCTCTCTCTCTCTCTCTGAGAATCTATCTATCTCTATCTCTCTCTCTCTGAGAATCTCTCTGTGTGTGCATGTGTGTGTGTGCCTGTCTGTTTGTTTGCCTGTCTGTCTGTCTGCCTGTCTTTTCTCTCTGTGTGCCTGTCTGTCTGTATCCCTGTCTGTGTATCACATACATCCACGCTTGACACCTTTTGATGTCGTTTCTTTTATACTTCAACAAAACAAAACACACAAAAAGCAAAGCCAAAACAAACAAAACGCACACAAAATAAGCACCCCTCCACACCAAAAAACATCCCTCATCCCATCCCATCCATCGAAGCCCTGCTGTGTCAAGTAACTGTGTGTTAATCCTAGGGAGATCTTATTTGTGCAAAAAGGGGAGAGAAAAAAGACCTGCTGAAGTTGTTTCAAAGCCGTGTCAACTACCGCGATATAGGATGCTTTTACACAAGAGGCCAACTGTCGTTTTACACACGTACGTCTGTCCGTGACAGTGCTTGATGCGAGACAAGTGATAAAGTTTGACTGTAGTTTATAGCTAGCTCTCTCTCTCCTCTCTCTCTCTCTCTCTCTCTCTCTCTCTCTCTCTTCTCTCTAGTTCTCTCTCTAGCTCCCCCTCTCTCTCTCTCTAGCTCTCGCTCTCTCTCTCTCTCTCTCTCTCTCTCGATCTCCCCCGCTCTCTCTAGCTCTCATCTCTCTCTCTCTCTCTCTCTCTCTCTCTCTCTCTCTCTCTCTTCTCTCTCTCTCTCTCTCTGTGCCCTGAATTGAAGGGCGACTACTACTAGTACTATCATGTTATATGAAGCGGAAAGGGCGATGACTCTCTCTCTCTCTCTCTCTCTCTCTCTCTCTCTCTCTCTCCTCTCTCTCTCTCTCTCTCTCTCTGGGGCCGTACTCCACAGTTATGGCTAACCTTGCTCTAGTTACAATTCACAATTCACAGATGACAACATTGACAAAGCTGCATACACACCATGACACGGGGACTGAATGCAAAAAGCACTCGAGTGTTTATTCCATTATCCTCAAAATAAAATAAATTTTAAAAGAATTGTTTAATCCCATTAACTTTTTTTTAACTGTCCTAGACCTTAAAAGCTTTTGTTAGTTTTTTGGTGTTAGGGAAAGTGCAGTGGTAGGTTTGGAATGTCCTGTTCTGAAAATGTTGTGTGGAGACTTTGTCTTCAGCTGTGACCAAGCTTCTAGCGTAGTAACCTGTATTCTTCATTAAAGAGAAAGGAGAAAGCCCCTGAAGTCGGATTGTGGCTGCCTGTAGGGCTAGGTATTAAACAGCCATAGAGGCAAGATTGATATATTGTAGTGTGTCTGATGTTCTGGTCTCACAGGGATTCCCATTGTGTGAGGCAGGAGTGTGTGTGTATAGTGGGTGATCCCTGGAATGCTTGGCTGAGGAATGCCCAATAACAAAACGCACTATATAGTTTAAACCCAATCTTATCCCAGAAAGGTATCATAAAAATACAAGTCTAACCTTGACAGGATAACAAGTAAACTATGATGAGACTATAAACCGAGGCTCCGTGTTCGAACGCATGCAGAACATCTTGCGCACACGTTAAATCCTGTTCCGCTTTTCGGAAGAGTAGGCCATTGTGTGCCAGTGGAAACAGATGACAAAATTTACAAAACCGCATACACACGGGGACTGGATGTAAAACAGCACATGAGTGCTTATTCCATTATCCTCGATATAAAAGAATAAATGAATAAATAAATAAATAAAAATAATAGGTAAAGTACAATAACAAGGTCAAGGTGTTCCCATAACCACACACACACCACACACACACACACACACACACTCACTCACTCACACACACACACTCACACACACAATATACACACACACACACTCACACCACACACACACACACACTCACTCACACACACACACACACACACACAACACATACACACACACACGCTCACTCACACCACACAAACACACACACACAAACACTCACACACACACACACACACACACACATACGCGCGCGTGCGCACTCGAAGAAGAGACTCGTGTAATGTAGAGTAATGGTATCACCTAGAAGAAACTACTTAAAACTTTTTAACTATGGTTTGCGGCCTTTGGCTTTGATACCTCTGTAATTGACGTGTGTCTCCTCGCTGGTTGATGTTCACTCCCAGTTTAGATGGCAGTGACCCCTGTACTATACTGCCTTCAGGTGTAGACTACACTGAACTTTTAGTGTCCGGGCAGAGAGACAGAGAGAGACAGAGACAGGGAGAGAGAGAGACAGGGAGAGAGAGAGACAGGGGGAGAGAGAGAGAGAGACAGAGGGGGAGAGAGAGGGGGGGGGGGGGGAGGAGGCTTGGAGTTGAGAGAGGAAAACGAACTTTTCCCCCAGTACCAAAAAACAGACGGGTATTTGTGTGAAAATGGAGAGATCGCGAGAGAGAGATTGATGTATATACAGAAGCAGTCATAGTTTTTGATGGCATTGAAGTTTGACA
>CM054157.1:55856861-55859361 GCA_028751875.1 Rapana venosa
GCTATACTTATGACGTCTTTTTGGTCTGGAGGTAACATATTGCTATACTAATGATGTCTTTTTGGTCTGGAGGTAACATATTGCTATACTTATGACGTCTTTTTGGTCTGGAGTTAACATATTGCTATACTTATGACGTCTTTTTGGTCTGGAGGTAACATATTGCTATACTTATGACGTCTTTTTGAAGTGTATTGCTAGCATGCCTGCTCTGTGTTCTGAAACCTGCTTCAGCCAACATCAGTGCTGACTCCACTCTCCCGCTAGTTCCGATGACTCTATAAACTTGAGATCCCGTGTGCAGATGCACGCAGAGCACCTAACGCACATGTTAAAAACCCTGTTCCGCCTTTCAGAAGAGTAGGTCATTGCGTGATGGAAAATATATCAGCCACTTTTTTTTATATCAATATTTCATTTTCTTTTCCTTTTAATTTTATTTTCTTTATCTGTTTTAACCAGCTTTCGGCGTTAGCTCTTGATTCATTTAGACATCCCTCTTTTCTCTCTCATTTATCATCTCATCCTATGAAATTGCAAACAAGCGAGCCCTTTATTAGATTCTTATATCATCCTGTGTGTGTGTGTGTGTGTGTGTGTGTGTGTGTGTGTGTGTGGGTGTGTGTGTGTGTGTGTGTGTGTGTGTGTGTGGTGTGTGTGTGTGTGTGAATGCGTGTGTGTATGTGTGTGTTTTATTTTAGTTGGGTTTTTTATTTCGAGGATACTGGAATAAGCACTTTTTAAGTACTTTTTTACATCCAGTCCCCGTGTGTATGCAGTTTTGTCAATTTTGTCATCCGTTCCGACAGGCACACAATGGCCTACTCTTCTGAGTGGGTGTGTGTGTGTGTGTGTGTGCAATGATGCTCTCTGTGCGTGTGACGCTGTGTGTGTGTGTGTGTGTGTGTGTGTGTGTGTGTGTGTGTGTGTGTGTATGTGTGCAATGACGCTCTGTGTGCGTGTGACGGTGTGTGTGTGTGTATGTGTGCAATGACGCTCTGTGTGCGTGGGGACGGTGTGTGTGTGTGTGTGTGTTGACGAAGCAGTGAAGCACTGGTGAATAGGATCCCATTGTGGCAGTGATGGCAAAAGAGTGTTTCTGCAGTCAGTCAGTAAAGAGAAGTAAAGGTGGTGTTGATCAAGACATCCTTTACCTCTTTCCTAGAGCCGCTTGCTGGCCATTCTGAGTGAATGCCTATTGGAAGAGATTGAGGATTAGATTGTGCTTGTCTCTTTCCTCTGTCTGTTTGTCTGTCTATCTGTCTCTGTATGTCTCTGGGTCTGTCTGTTTCTCTCTCTATCTCTGTCTCTGTCTCTCTCTCTGGGTCTCTCTCTCCCTCTGCCTCTGCCGCTCTGTCTGTCTCTCTCTCTCTCTCTCTCTCTCTCTCTGTCTCTCTCTCTGTCTCTCTCTCTTTCTATCTCTCTCTCTTTCTTCTTTCTTTCCCCTATCTCTCTCTCGCTGTCTCTGTCTGTCTGTCTTCCCCCCCCCCTCTCTCTCTCGCTCTCGCTCTGTATGCACACACACATACTACACACACGTACACACGCGATCGAACGTCAATCTAAATGCTTATTTCATTATCCTCGATAAAAAAGAATAAAATTTTGAGAATAAAAACAATTCTGCATGCATGTTCTCGGTCTTTTTACCATGTATGCCTGTCCATCTATCTATCCCTCTGTCAGTCCTGGCAAGCTTACACTCACACACACACATACACTCACACACACATACACACACATACACACACACACATACATACACACACACCATATCGCGCACATGTGTGCATGTGACCGTAAAACAAAAGAGATGCCTTCACAGATAAAAGTTTTTGATCCCAGCATTGGCCAAAAAAAATAACCCGAAAAAAACAAAAACAAAACAAAAAGAAAAAAATGGCTGTAACTTATTATAGGCATGGGTGATCACAGAGCTGTACAGCACACGCGCGCGCGCGCACACACACACACGCACACACACACACACACACACACACACACCACACACACACACACACCACACACACACACACACACACACACACACACACACACACACACACACACACACACCACACACACACACACACACACACACCACAACACATCACACACCACACACACACACACACTTACACACACACACACACCACACACCACACACACACACCACACACACACACACCACACACACACACTCACACACACACCACACACACACACACACACACACACACACACACACACACACACTCACACACACACTTTCACACACACACACATACACACCACACACCACACACACACACACCACACACACACACACACACACACACACCACACACACACCACCAGCAGCGGCAGCAGCACTAGCAGGGAGACCTATAGGGATCTATTGCCGCTGAGTGAGCATCACATTTAGAGGTTGAGTGGACCTGTTACGCATTTTCAGGACGAAACAAAGACATTAGATTTTTACTATGGATTCAATAATTGA
>CM054157.1:55866861-55869361 GCA_028751875.1 Rapana venosa
TGACTGGGCTTGGCCGTGGTGGTCACTCGTGTGAACTGACCACACCATACCCGCGCTGCAACATCGATCTGCTTGGTGGGGTGGGGTGAGTGGGTGGGTGGGTGGTGGTGGTGGTGGTGGTGGTGGGTGGTGGTGGCGGTGGTGGTGGTGGGTGGTGGTGGCGGTGGTGGTGGTGGTGGGTGGTGGTGGCGGTGGGGGTGGTGTGGTGGGTGGGTGGGTTGTGTGTGGTGTGGGGGTGGGTGGGTGTGTGTGTGGGGGTGGTGGGTGGGTGGGTGGGTGGGTGTGGTGGTGGGTGTGGGGTGGTGGTTGTGTGTGGTAGTGGTGTTGTTGTTTTAGTAGTCTGTCTTTGTTGCTGTTTTTTGTGTTGTAGATATCTTTGATGATGATTATGATGATGATGATGATGATGAAAAATTTTCTCCTCCTCCTCCTCCTCCTCTTCCTCCTCCTCCTCCTCCTCCTCTTCCTCCTCTTCCTCCTCCTCCTCCTCCTCCTCCTCCTCCTCCTCCTCCTCCTCCTTCTTCTTCTCTTCTTCTTCTTCTTCAAGTTCTTCTTCTTCAAATTATTTCTGCTTCTTCTTCAAACTCTTCTGCTTCTTCTTCAATTTCGTATTATTATTCAAATTCTTCTTCTTCAAGTACTTGTTCTTCAAATTCTTGTACTCCTTTTCATATTCCTTTTCAGATTTTTCTTCTTCATTTTTTTCTTCTCAAATTGCTTCTCCTTCAAATTCCTTTTTCAAAATCTTCTTCGAGTTAAATTTTTCTTCTTCTTCCTTCATCTTTTTCTTTTTCTTTTTCAAAATGTTCTTTCACTTCTTCCGATTCTTCTCCTCTTCTTCTTTCCATTCTTCTCTCTCTCTCTCTCCTCCATTCCTTTCTCGTTATTACTCTTCTTTCTCTCTTTCTCTCTTTTCTTTCCCTCTTCTTTCTCTCTTTCTTTCTTTCTCTATTCTTTCTTTCCCCCTTCCTCTTTCTCCTCTCTTTCCTTTCTCTTTCTTTCTTCTTCTTTCTTTTTTCTCTCTCTTTCTTTCTTTCTTTTCTTTCTTCTTTATCTCTTTCTCTTTTTTTTCTTTTTTCTCATCTTTTCTTCTTCGTCTTTCTTTCCTTTCTCTCTGTCCTTCTTGAACAACGCCTTTGATCTAGTTTTTCTCATTAACTGTGGATGCTTTTCTTTTCCAATTCCTTGATTTTTTCCCTCTCTTCTCCTAAACTATATTAAATACTAGTCTGTTTAGCTTCCCTTTGCCTTGTCTGTCTGTCTGTCTGTGTCTTTTTCTGTCTGTGTCTTTGTCTGTCTGTGTTTTTGTCTGTCTATCTGTGTCTGTCTCTCTCTCACTCACTCACACACACCTCTGCTGGGGAATGATAGTGTGTGTATGTGTGTGTGTGTGTGTGTGTGTGTGTGTGTGTGTGTGTGTGTGTGTGTGTGTGTACTGTGACAATGAGAGACAGACAGACAGATAGACAGACAGAGGCTTGAGAAAGAGAGAGAGAGAGATACAGAAAGAGAGACAGACAGACAAAGGGCGATGAACACCCACAGACAGACAAGCACATGTCACAAAAAGACACGCGCACGCATACAGACAGACAGAGAGAAATAGGGAGAGAGAGACAGACAGACAGAGATAGAAATAGGGAGAGAGAGGGGGGGGGGGGAGAAAACACACACACACACACTCACACAGAAAGAGAGACAGAAAGACACAGAAAGAGTCAGAGAGAGAGAGAGAGAGAGAAAGAGAGAGAGAGAGAGACGGACGGAGAAAGAGGAGGGAGGGAGGGAGAGAGAGAGAGAGAGAGAGAGAGAGAGGAGAGAGAGAGGAGAGGATGTTTGGGTTTGAGCTTTGGGATGTAGTTTCCTGTCAAATCTGTCTGTCTTTGTCCGCAAACACTTCAACCTTCCACTCTTCACCCTCCCCCCCCCTCCTCTACAAGGTGTGTGTGTGTGTGTGTGTGTGTGTGTGTGTGTGTGTGTGTGTGTGTGTGTGTGTGTGTGTGTGTGTGTGTGTGTGTGTGTGTGTGTGAGAGAGAGAGAGAGAGAGAGAGTGAGTGAGTGTGTGAGAGACTCATGTGAGTGTGTGTGTGAGAGAGAGTCGTGTGTGTGTGTGTGTGTGACAGTGTGTGTGTGTGTGACAGTGTGTGTGTGTGTGTGACAGTGTGACAGTGTGTGTGTGTGTGACAGTGTGTGTGTGTGTGTGTGTGTGTGACAGTATGTGTTACAGGTGGGTTGGAGGGGTCGTTGTATGTGGTGTGGTGCATTGGGGAGGGGGAGGGGGGGGAGTTGTGTGTGTGTGTGGTGAGAGAGAGAGAGTGTGTGTGTTTTACAGGTGGGGGTGGGGATGGGAGTTGTGTGTGTGTTGCAGGGGGAGTTCTGAGTGTAAATGTGTGTGAGAGAGAGAGAGTGTGTGTGTGTATGTGTGTCACAGGTGAGGGGGGGGGGGGATTGAAGGGGGGAGGGGGGAGCTGTGTATTTGTGTGTGTGTGTGGAGAGAGAG
>CM054157.1:55876861-55881861 GCA_028751875.1 Rapana venosa
GTGTGTATGTTGAGGGGGTGGGGGTAAGGTGTGTGTGTGTGTCTGTGTGTGTGCGTGCGTGCATACATGCCTGTCTGTCTGTCTGTCCGCCCATTAACATATAAATGAGAGGAATTTGCCTGAAGAGTTGTAAGCGTTGCAGAAAGAATATAAAACAAAACAATCATAATAAATTAAAAACAGCGGAAATGTGAGTTGGAATTTCCCACAGGAGTCCTGCAGTATCAAACTAATTTATCTGGATGAAGAGGGAGGAGTGTGAAGGGAGGGGTGGGGGTGGTTGTTGGGGGTGGAGGGAGGGGGGAGACAGTTTTTGTCTAAAAAAAATAAATGATAATTTGAAATCATCACACGAGTAAATCATCTCGCATAAAAGATACAGACATTTCTATCAAAGGAATTGAGATTGCCTTCTCCCCCCATCCCTCCCCTCCCCCCCCCCCTATTTTTTTTAATTTTGGGGGTCTTTTTCTTGTTTCGGTTTTTTTTTTGTTGGGTTGTGTTCTGTTTGTTTGGGGTTGTTTTGTTTTTTGGGTTGTTGTTGGTTTTGTTTTGGTGGGTTGTTGTTTGGTTTGTTTTTTTTTGGGGGGGGGTCTTTTTTGGTTGGGGTCCTTAAGTTTTTATCTTTCTATCTTTATTTTTTCTTGCTTTTTCTTTTCATTTTCTCTGTATCCTTTTTTTTTTTTTTTTTTTTGCTTTTAAGATTTTTTTTTAATTCTAAAATGTTTTGCTCAGTGTGTTATGTTTCTACAAAGTTGAGGTATGTTAGGTATCAGAAAACCTGGTTGGTGTGTGTGAGTGTGCGTGCTTGTGTGTGTGGTGTGTGTTGTGTGTGTGTGTGTGTGTGGTGTGTGTGTGTGTGTGTGTGTGTGTGGTGTGTGTTAATGAATGCGTGAGAGATGCTAGCAGATTACATTCAAATTTATTATAAATTTACGCAAACAAAAACATCCTGAGTGAGAGAGAGACAAGCAGACAGGCAGGGAGAGACAGACAGGCAGAGAGAGAGAGACACACACACACACAGACACAGAGAGAGAGAGAGGGAGAGAGAGAGAGAGAGAGAAGAGAGAGAGAGAGAGAGAGAGAGAGAGAGAGAGAGAGAGAGAGAGAGAGAGATTTTATAGATACCAGACTGCTGTATACATACAGTCATTTGAAAATCCAATTCCAATTTACACACAAACACAAAAACCCCACTCTTTTCGCGCGCATCTAGTTAAGAGTCAAAAGCCAGTCGTCTTAAGATTGACATCTTTGTCGTTGCCCTCCCCCCTACCACCCTCGACCCCCACCCCCCACCTACCCACCCCCTCCCTTCCTCCCCGGCTTGGTTTTGTGGTTGTTGTTGTTGTTGTTTTTAGCCCTTGCTTTTCAGAGAGGTTACTGAACTCTTCGGGGGGGACTGATGTTGTCACGAACAAGCAAATTATTAATAAAAAATATATAAAAAAGTCTCAAAAATTCTTCTTCTTGTTGTTGCTGCTGCTGCTGTGTCCGAGAGCTTTGCCTTAGAGCACATCTGCCCGGTGTGCCGGCAAGTCCTGAATGTAACCCTCCAGAGCTTGTGCCTCATGTGGGCATTATCCTCTGAGAGAGAGAGAAACGGACGTGGCAGCCGAGTGGTTAAGACTCCTTTCACCTCGGTCCTGTGGGTCCATGAAGTCGTGAGTTCCAATCTGGGCGGTGGCCTCTGGTGAATTGAGGCTGGGGATTTGCTTTGGGGTTTGTTTTTTTACGATCTCTCAGGTCGTTGCAAGTGCAGACCTGCCATTGCCTTAATTTCCTTTCTAACACATGCAGGAGATGAAACAGGTTAAAATCTTGTTATTCATGTCAGTGTTTTGTGGGTTGAAGAAACACTCTATTTATGCAGGGAAAAAAAGTAATCTAAAGCATAACAACATGTACAACTCTGTGCAGAAAAAAGTCATCTGAAGTCGAACTACGGATGCCTATTTTGCGAAATTACATGGAAACACAGCCACACACATACACATAAACATCCCACTCAGCGTGTAATTATTTTAGTCTGGAGAATAATTCCGGGTATGATGAATGAGAACAGAGCGCATAATTATTCTGGGTGACTTTAAAAGTGTTAAGCTGGGGAATCGACAACAAGCACCACCACAACAACAACAAAACAGCAAAAACAACAACAACAGCAACAACAACAACAACAGCAAAAACAACAACAGCAACAACAACAACAGCAAAAACAACAACAGCAAAAACAACAACAGTAAAAACAACAACAGCAAAAACATCAACAGTCAGAACGACAACAACAACAACAACAGCAAAAACAACAACAACAAAAACAACAGAAGCAGGAGCAACAACAACATGGTATTTTTTAAAAAACAACAAAACCCGTTATTGAAGAAAATCCTCTAAGAGCTTCTCCACCAATAAGTATGGTATGACACACTGGTCAAAAGCTAGAGAGACGAAGTATCGTCGTGGACATGTATGTATCCACACAGGACGAACCTTTATGCCTTTTGCCTCATTACCATCACCAGCACGACTTGGGCCTGGTCAGGTTCCAGCCGGAGAGATCACCTGATTTATCTCCTGTTTGCTGTCCTGGAGATTAAGGCAGAATCTCTTGCTGAGATCCCCCGGGATTTTCCGGATGAGATATGGCAGCTTGTTAGTATTGATGTCAGGGCGGATGTGGAGCCGATTTTTGCCCATGCGGATGAGTTCGTGTTGGGCTCAGGTTCTGAAATATGGCGGCGCTTGTGGTTTGATATTGAACCTGCAGGATTTGTGGCTTCTTCTTCTTCTCCCTCTTCTTCGTGGTTGAACATGGCTGACTTCTTTCCTGACTTGTTTACAAGTCATTTGGGCTCTAAGCTGAAATGTATGAGATGCCTTAAGGTGGGTGTTGGGAATGAGTAATTTGCATCAAAATAGTCCGCGTGGTCTTATACAGTTGTGAGCCGTCTGTTGATTAAAAGACATAGATCAAAATCTCTCTCTCTCCGTGTCTCTGTCTCTCACTGTCTGTCTCTGTCTCTCTCTTTCTCTCTCTGTCTCTCTCTTTCTCTCACATGAGTGCTTATTCATTATCCTCGAAATAAAAGAATTTGTCATCGTCTTGTCTCTCTTTCTTCTCTTCTCTCTCTCTCTCTTCTCTCTCCTCTCTCTCTCTCTCTCTCTCTCTCTCTCTCTCTCTCTCTCTCCTCATCTCTCTCTCTCTCTCTCTCTCTCTCTTCTTTCTCTCTTCTCCTCTCTCTCATCTCTCTCTCTCTCTCTCTCTCTATCTCTCTCTCTCTCTCTCTCTCTCTCTGAGCTGACTGTCCTCTCTTTCTCTCTCTGACTGTCTCTCCTTCTCTCCTCTCTCTCTACTCTCTCTTCTCTGACTTTTCTCTCTTCTCTCTCTCTCTCTCTCTCCTCTCTCTCTCTCATCTCTCTCTCCTCTCTCGTCTCTCTCTCTCCTCTCTGTCTGTCTTTCTCTCTCTCTCTCTTGTCTCTTGACTCTCTCTCTCTTCTCTCTCTCTTTCCTCTCTCTCTCTCTCTCTCTCTCTCTCTCCTCTCTCTCTGTCTTCTCTCTCGCTGTCTCTCTGACTGTCTCTCCTTCTCTCTGTCTCTCTGACTTCTCTCTTTCTCTCTCTCTCTCTCTCTCCTCTTCTCTCTCTCTCTCTCTCTCTCTGTCTTCTTCTCTCTCTCTTCTGTCTCTTTGCTCTCTCTTTTCTCTCTCATCTATTCTCTCTCTCTCTCTCTGTCTCTCTGACTGTCTCTCTTCTCTCTGACTGTCTCTCTTTCTCTCTCTCTCTCTCCTCTCACTCTCTCCTCTCTCTCTCTCTCTCTCTCTCTCTCTCTCTGTTTGGTTTGTACTGTCCTCTCTTGGTTCTTCCTCTCTCTCTCATCCTCATCTCTTTCTTCTCTCATCCTCGCTCTCTCTGTCTCTCGTCTGCTCCTCTTCTCTCATACTCTCATCTCCATCTATCTACACTCTTCTCTCTCTCTTCTCTGTCACGTTCCTAACCTGTCTCGGAGGTATCGAAGAACGGGAACAACAATCAGAATAAGTCCCTCAGCCCGATCGAGTGTGGCTATGCTATTGTATCTAAACACTGGGTTTCAACTAGTATAACACATGTGTCTATTCTGGTTTCAAGAACAGGACGAAAAGGCTGTTTTTCAAAGACTGGGGTATTTAACCATCTATATCAACACCTATTTCATTCTTTTGCAAAGTACACACGCTTTGCTATGGTTCGATAGGCTGTTTTTCAAAGACTGGGGTATTTAACCATCTATATCAACACCTATTTCATTCTTTTGCAAAGGGCATGCGCTATGTTGTGGTTTGATAGGCTGTTTTTCAAAGAATGGGGTATTTAACCATCTATATCAACACCTATCTCATTCTTTTGCAAAGTACACACGCTTTGCTATGGTTTGATAGGCTGTTTTTCAAAGACTGGGGTATTTAACCATCTATATCAACACCTATCTCATTCTTTTGCAAAGTACATACGCTGTGCTGTGGTTTGATAGGCTGTTTTTCAAAGACTGGGGTATTTAACCATCTATATCAACACCTATCTCATTCTTGTGCAAAGTACACACGCTGTGCTATGGTTTGATAGGCTGTTTTTCAAAGACTGGGGTTTTAACAATCTATATCAACACCTACCTCATTCTTGTGCAAAGTACATACGCTATGCTGTGGTTTGATTAGCTGTTTTCATAGAATGGGGTATTTAACCATCTATATCAACACCTATCTCATTCTTTTGCAAAGTACATACGCTTTGCATGGTTTTATAGGTTTTTTTCAAGGACCGGGTATTTAACCATCTAATATCAACACCTACTCATTCTTTATTCAAAGTACACACGCTAATCTTGGTTTTTTTGATAGAGAACTTGTCGTCCACTGCACTGTGTATGGCTCCCGCCTGACCCTCCCGACTCGTACACGTTTGTTGTTTTTTTTCTCACCTAGTTTTCAGACGACAAGATGACCGTTGAAATGCTAA
>CM054157.1:55896861-55901861 GCA_028751875.1 Rapana venosa
GTGGCGCTCTCCCCTTGAAGAGAGCAGCCTGAATTTCATGCAGAGAAATTTGCAGTGACTAAAAAGGATATAATATATAATATAATACAGTGTTGTGTGGGATTTTATTTCAAGGTTTTGTTTGTTGGTGGGGGGGGGGGTGTTATTGTTTGTGTGGAGGATTGCATGGTTTGAGGATGATGTTCTTGGTTAGAGCATAACACCAAGTCACTGGGGGTTTTTTCAAAAATAAAAATTCTGTTATTGTGCGGTTTTCCTTTTGGGTTTTTGTTGTTGTTTTGAATTGTTGTTTTATGGTTGGGGTTTTGTGGGTGGTGTCTTTTTTCTCTCTGCTAGAGCTTTGAGGTTCTTAAATCGTGATATTTTACGTATGCGACCGGTTGTTTGTTTGGGGTTTTTTTTGGGGGGGGTGTTTTTTTTGGTCCACCCTGAAGGTAGCCGCATTCCCTCTTCAGGGATGTCTGCTGGGTATGTCTGTGTTTCCGTAACTCGCCGAATGTTGACATGATATACGGCGGGATCTTTAACGTGCGTATTTTATCTTCTGCCTGTGTATAAATATACACGAAGGGAATCAAGGCACTAGCAGGTGTGCACTTGAAGTTGACCTGGGAGATCGTAAGAATCCCCACAGAGAGAGAGAGAGAGAGAGAGAGGGAGAGGGAGAGAGAGAGAGAGAGAGAGGGGGAGAGAGAGAGAGAGAGAGAGAGAGAGAGAGAGAGAGAGAGAGAGAGAGAGAGAGAGAGAGAGAGAGAGAGAGAGAGAGAGAAAACTCGAATTCGAACTCGAACTCGAATAGTTTACTGATTTAAGCACACACAGAGAGGGGGTGGGGAGGGAGGGAGAAAGGGAGGGGAAAAGAAAGAGAAAGAGTGAGAGCGAGGGGAGAGAGAGAGGGGTAGGGAGTGGAGGAGAGAGAGAGAGAGAGAGAGCATAATGTCTTCTTTTTAGTGCCGCGAGATTCTAAGGGCAGTGATGTCTAATGCAGTTTGCCTGTGCGCACTGAACACTGATGAAAACAGTCTTGTGTTTTTTTTAGTTCCCGTTTCTCTGTCTGTCTGTCTGTCTGTCTCTCTAACACTCTCTAACTCTGTCTCTATCTATCTCTGTTTCTGTCGCTCTCTCTTTAACACTGTCTCTCTCTCATCTCTGTCTGTCTGTCTCTCTACCATTGTCTCTCTCTGTGTCTTTGTCTGCCTGTTTGTTTGTCTGTCTATATCTCTAACACTGTCTCTCTCTGTCTTTCTCTCTCTCTCTCTCTCTCTCTCCTCTCCTCCTCTCTCTCTCCTCTCTCTCTCTCTCTCCTCTCTCTCTCTCTCTCTCTCTCTCTCTCTCTCTGTCTGTCTGTCTGTCTGTTTGCCTGTCTCTCTCAACACCATTGCCATCACAACCACCACCATCACCGTCACCAAAGCATCACCCACAATCTTCAACACTCACTATTACCACCAACACCACTACCACCACCACCACCAACAATAACAACAACCAACAATACCCATCGCCATCATCATCAAAATATTCCAAGAACCTTGTGTGTGTGTGTGTTTTATTATTTTTAATTTTATTCTTTTATATCGAGGATAATGGAGTTAGTTAATGTGTTTGTGTGTGTGTCTGTGTGGGTATGTCTCTGTGTGTGCGTGTGTACACACATATCCTCACCATCCTCACCACCACCACTACCACCACCACCATCACTACCACCACCACCACCATCACCACCACCACCATCACCACTCACCCCTCACCACTACCGTCATTTTCACCACCAACCACCATTATCACCACCGCCATCAAAATCAGAATCCAGAAACGGTATCATAATGATAGGCATCGGCATTGTGTGTGCAGAGAGAGCTCACATCCTGCCCCTGGAGCTGGGCGAGTACCGCAGCATGAAGAAGTACGACCCCTGGAAGGGCATCCTGAAGAACCTGTACGAGCGCTACTTCAACGAGATCTTCACCAGAGCCACGTGAGTCCTGCCTCTTCCTGCCTTTGTCTGTTGAGTCAGTGGGTGGGTGGGTGAGTGGGTGGGTCGGTGAGTGAGTGGGTGGGTGAGTAGGTTCTTTTGGTTGGTTGGTTAGCTAGATAGTTAGTTCGTTAGATCGTTAGTTAGTTAGTACTTCAACGAGATCTTCACCAGAGCCACATGAGTCCTTGCCTCCTGCCTTTGTTAGTTGAGTCAGTGGGTGGTGGGTAGGTGAGTGAGTGGGTGGGTGGGTGAGTGAGTGGGTGGGTGAGTGGGTGGGTCGGTGAGTGAGTGGGTGGGTGAGTGAGTGGGTGGGTGGGTGAGTGAGTGGGATTTCTATTGGTTGGTTGGTTGGTTAGCTGGTTTGTTGGTTAGTTAGTTTGTTTGTTGGTTGGTTAGCTAGCTAGTTAGTTTGTTAGATAAATAGATAGATAGACAGATAGACAGATAGATAGATAGATAGATAGATAGATAGATAGATAGATAGATAGATAGATAGATAGATAGATAGATAGATAGATAGATAGATAGAAAGTAAAGTTAGTTAAGTTCGTTGGTTAGTTAGTTATTAGTACTTCAACGAAATCTTCACTAGAGCTACGTGAGTCTTTACCTCCTTAGTAAATTAGTAGGTGGGTGGGTGCGTGGGTGTGTGAGTGGATGGATGGGTGGGTGAGTGAGTAGGTGGGAGGTGGGTGGGTAGGAGGTTTGAGTTGGTTGGTTAACTAGTTGGTTAGCTTGTTAGTTAAGTTAGTTACCTAGCTACTAGCTAGTTAGCTGGTTAGTTGGTCGGTTGGTTGGTTGGTTAGTTAGTGAGTGAGTCAGTCAGTGTGTTAGTTAGTCAGTTACTTACTTACTTAGTACTTCAACGAAATCTTCACCAGAGCTACGCAAGTCTTTACCTCTCTCTCTCTCTCTCTCTCTCTCTCTCTCTCCTCTCTCTCTCTCTCTCTCTCTCTCTCTCTCTCTCTCCTCTCTCCTCCTCTGTAACCCTCCCCCCCCCTCCCAAAGAAAAAAACAATAAACTATCTACGCTTTCTTTTTCTTTTTTTATATAACAAAAGCACCTCACGTACCACCAACCATTAACTGCAACAACATCCTCAACATTTAATATGACCTAGCTTTTAAGAATAAAAAAAACAAAGTGACATAGGACAAAAACGGTCGCATATGCAAACATCTCACCATTCATAAACCTTCAAACTCTAACCCGAGAACAAGAAAAAGCAAAAACAACAAAAACCCAAAACCCCTAAATCACACACAAAGGAAAAACCATTAAACACGCAGACCCCACTACTAATTGGACAGATAAATGCTGTGGCACTTTCAAAGAGCGAGGTTAATAGTGTTGGGCAGTCAAGCCTCATTGGCATAGGACCGTTCTAATTAAGCTGAGGAGTAATTTGTCGTCTGCTAAAACAAAAAAAGAAGATTAATTGGAGACTGTCTGTACCTGAGCACGTCCCGTGTTTGTCTGACCTCAAAACCTTGTTGTGGAGAAAAATGATAAGTAAGCAACTTTTTTTTATTTGAGGGGGAGGAGGGGGGGTGTATGTCTTTGTATGTATAAGTCTGTGTGTATGTATGTACGTGTGTGTATGTGTGTGTGCTTATTTTATTTAGTTTATTTTTATTTTATTCTTTATTTCGAGGATAATGGAATAAGCACGCATGTGCTTTTTTTACATCCAGTCCCCGTGTGTATGCGGTTTTGTCGTCCGTTCCCACCAGCAGGCAATGGCCTACTTTTCCGAATAGCGGAACGGGTTTTAACGTGTGCGCAAGATGTTCTGCGTGCGTTCGCACACGGGGCCTCGGTTTATAGTCTCATTTGAAGGACTTTTGGGGAGAGTGGAGTTGGCACTGTTGTTAACTCCAGAGGGAAAATCCTCTTGAACGAGAATCGAACCCGGGTCAGCAGATCTCGAATACATCACTCTAACCACCAGGCTATCCCATCGCATGTGCACGTGTGTGTGTGTGTGTCTGTGTCTCTGTGTGTGTGTTTTATTATTCTTTTATTTTGAAGATAATGGAATAAGCACACATGTGCTTCTTTTCATCTAGTCCCCGTGTGTATGCAGTTTGTAAATTTTGTCATCCATTCCCACTGGTGTGTGTACTGTACGTGTATGTAAGTGTGTGTGTATGTGTGTGTGTGTACGTGTGTGTGTACGTGTGTGTGTGTGTGTGTGTGTGTGATCGTGTGTGTGTGAGTGTGAGACTGTGTGTATGAGGGGGATGAAACTTGTTCATTCACTTTCTTCTTGTTGTTTTTTCTATACATTTCTGATCTTCTTTTGTCTCTGCTCACCTGAGAGGGACACTTTTTTCGATACATTGCCTGTTGAACTGCAGTAACAGGGGAATGGCTGGCAGTGTTACTTGTCAAGCGAATCACAACAACAGGTTAATGTTCTCGCCCATCCACTTTGAATGAAGACACCGTCTGTTCATGCAACACTGCGTTCAACATGCACTCCAAGGTGACAGGGAGGCCCACAACTGGCATTTGGAACACGGAGAGTTGAAGAAAAGGAAAAACTTGCTCAGAGCTGGAGAGAAAGTCTCGTGCGGGCAGCCAAGCAAGGGAAGCCACCCTGTGACAGAGAGAGAAAGAGAGACAGTCACAGACACAGAAAGATGCAGACAGAGAGACAGTCACAGACACAGAAAGATGCAGACAGAGAGACAGTCACAGACACAGAAAGATGCAGACAGAGAGACAGTCACAGACACAGAAAGATGCAGAGAGAGAGAAACTTTTTGAAACTTTTTTGAGGAAGAGAGAGAGAGACAGAATGACAGACAGAAAGAGCGTGAGAGAGACAGACAAACATTGAAAGACAGAGACAGAGACAAAGAGTCTATGAGAGAGACAGAGACAGACAAACACTGAAAGACTGAAACAGAGACAAAGAGTCTATGAGAGAGACAGAGACAGACAAACATTGAAAGACTGAAACAGAGACAAAGAGTCTATGAGAGAGACAGAGACAGACAAACACTGAAAGACAGA
>CM054157.1:55904361-55911861 GCA_028751875.1 Rapana venosa
GGCGAACACAGTGTATTACACCCAGTACAATAGTCTGGCTGTGACCACCAGTACCTCCACTGGCAGTAACTAGTACACTACCTGCGTCCATCCAACCCCCCTCCCCTCCCCCTCCCACCACCCCCCCACCCCCTCACCCCCCCCACCTCCTACCCACCCTACCCCCCCCCCCCCCATCGTCCTCCTCCTCCTCCCCCTAAAACCCTTACATCTGGAGGTCTGTGTATCAACTTGTGCAGAAAATTGCCCCTCCTAGTCAAATAAGGACACACCTCTTCTCTCTCTCTCTCCCTCCCTCTCCCTCCTCTTCCTCCCCCCCCCCCCCTCCCCCTTCTCCCCCACCTCCTCCCCTCCCCAACCATTCCTTCTATAGCCTACCACATTAATTTCTGACCCTGGACACTTCGTGTGTGTGGTGTGTGTGTGTGTGTGTGGGTGGTGGGGGTGGGGGTGTGGGGGGGGGGGGGAGGGGGGGGAGGGGAGAATGACTGACGTCTTGTTGTGAAGTCAGAGTTTCTAATATGTTGACTATAGCTACCCTGAAGTCGGAATGCCGTAACCTTAATGATAAACAGAAACGGTCCCATACGCGAAAAAAACTCACCATTGGTGAACCTCGGAGCTCTAGCCGAGGAACGAAAAAAACAGACAGAAAAGTTTGATAGGGTTCGTTCATTAATTATCAAGCATGGAACAAAGTAATAATTATAGCATGATAAAAGTAAAGGTAAAGGAGTCCCATAACCTATAAGGTCGTAGGGGAGCGAGGCGTCAGAGACCTCACTTCTCTAGGGCCAGCATATTGAGGGCGGCGCCCATCTCCTCTCCCTCGCTGCTTTACCTTCCCTGACCCTAAAGAGGGCAGGTACCCATTGACAGCTGGGGGAACTGTACTGAAGCCAAGGCGCGCAAACGGTCACCCATCCAACTGGTAACCACGCTCGACGCTGCTTAACTTGGCTGGGGGAAAGCGAGTGCTCCGACCACTGAGCTATCCCGTCCCCTATGAAGTGTACAATAATCAGCACAGCAACAACAAGCCAGCAAAACTTACATTGTGCTCAAGTAATACGCCAACATTCACATGGCGCAGAATAATCCTAACAACCACAAGGAAAGAATACATTTATTCAGAAAGAAACATACACAAGCGGATCGGTGGTCTAGAGGTAATGCGCCTGCCTAGAAAGCGAAAAGTCCGGGTCGGAAGTGTGTGGTGGTTTGATCCCCGTTTGGGCCAAAAACTGCCCCCCCCCCCCTTCCATGAGTGGTGGTCTGGGTGCTAGTCTTCCGGATGAGACCCTAAAGTGAGGTCCCGTGTGTTACACATGATTATTTGACCCACGGCAACAAGAGAGTTGCCATGGCAAAATTGTGTAGAAGAAAGTCATTCTGATAGGGAAACAGAATTGCAGACAGGAAGAAGACCGAAAAAAATGGGTGGCGCTGCTCTTGTGGCGAGACGCGCTTTCCCTTGTGAGAGCAGCCCTAAATTAGATGTATTGTTGTCTGTTTATGATGTATTGTACATTAAATAAACAATTTTTTTAAAAATACACCCCGAAACGAACATCTAAAACCAAAAGCAAAACAAAAAAGATCAGAAATTTTATAACTTAGTTTACTCCCTCCTCTCTGTCTCTGTCCTCCTCGCTCTTCCTCTCCTTCCCCCCCCCCCCCCCCCCCCCCCCCCCCCCCCCCCCCCCGCCCTGCTCCCACCCCTGTCTCTCTTTTGGAAAAAAAAAATTGCAAGCAAGCAAGGCTTTGTTGTTGTAGCAGTTGTAGCGGGTTGTAGCATGGAGTGCACACAAACGTGTGACAGGTCAGGGGATGTGAGGAATGCTGGTGTGATGGTGATGGTCTGGGACTTTGACAAGACAGACAGTCAGACAGTGGATCGGTGGTCTAGAGGTAACGCGCCTGTCTAGAAAGCGAAAAGTCCGGGTCGGAAGTGTGCGTGGTTCGTATCCCGTCTGGGCCCGAAACTTTTCCCCCATCCATTAGACCATGAGTGGTGGTCTGGGCGCTAGTCTTTCGGATGAGACGATAAACCGAGGTCCCGTGTGTTACAGAAAATTATGCAGCGCACGAAAAAGAACCCATGGCAACAAAAGAGAGTTGTCCCTGGCAAAATTCTTAGAAAAAAGCCACTCTGATAGGGAAAGAAATACAGTTGCAGACCAAAAAAATAGAAAAAAAGGGGTGGCGCTGCTCTTGTGGCGACGTGCTCTCCCCGGGGAGAGCAGCCCGAATTTCACGCAGAGAAATCTCGTGACTTAAAGTGGTATAAATAAATAAATAGACAAGACAGACAGACAGACAGACAGACAGACAGACAAGACAGACAGACAGACAAGACAGCCAGACAGACAGACAAGACAGACAGACAGACAAGACAGACAGACAGACAAGACAGACAGCCCAGAGACAGACGAGGGCTGGTTAGGGTTAGTTTTATACCCAGTGGAGCTGCCTGCCTGATGTACGAGTAGTGCCTGCTGTATGATAGAGCTTCTGATGATGAAACCTACTGTTGCCTGTGTCTGTGTGTGACTGTGTGTCGCTGTCTGTGTGTCTGTCTCTGTGTCTCTCTGTGTCTCTCCCTCTCTATCTCTCTCCCCCTCTCTCTATCTCCCTCTCTTCCTCCCCCCTCTCTCTCCCTCCCTCTCCCTCTATCTCTCCCTCTATCCCTCCCTCTATCTCTATCTCTACTCCCTCTCTATCTCTCCTCTCCTCTCTCTCTCTATCTCTACTCCCCTCTCTCCCCCCCTCCCTCTCTCTCTCTATCTCTACCCCCTCCCTCTCTCTCTCTCCCTCTCCCTCTCTCTCCCTCCCTCTCTCCCTTTCCCTCCCCCTCTCTCTCTTTGCTCTCTCCCTCCCCCTCTCCTCTTCTCTCTCCCTCCCTCCCCCCCTCCCTCCCTCCCTCTCTCTCTCCCTCCCGCCCTCTCTCTCTTTGTCTCTCCCTCCCCCTCTCTCTGTCTCTCTCTCTCTCCCTCCCTCCCTCCCTCTCTCTCTCCCTCCCCCCTCTCTCTCTCCCTCCCGCCCTCTCTCTCTCCCTCCCGCCCTCTCTCCCTCCCTCTCTCTCCCTCCCTCCCTCTCCCTCTCTCTCTCTCTCTCTCTCTGTCCAGAGAACGAAGGACCGACCAGAACTAACAGCACAGAAAAACAAGTGTCTGGTGTACAGCCCTGCAGGCAATGTGCTCTGGCAGCCGTCATCTGCATAGTGCAGGGCTTCTCTACACACACACACTGCTTTACCTGCCACACTTGTGGCACTTTGACCCCGGCGGCCCGGCACTTGACCTTTGGCCTTGACCTTGACTTGAAGGATTTGACCTCATGTCTTGGCTTTGACTTGCACTACTTGATTCTAGGGTTTGACTTTGAATTGTAGTAAGATTGACTTGAACTGAAGGACTTGATCCTTAGGACTTGACCTTATAATATGGTGTGACCTTGACTAGTAGAATTTTGACCTTGGTTTGTAGAACTTGACCTTAGAGTGACCTGTAGGATTCGACTTTGACTTGTACGACTTCACACACACACACACACACACACACACACACACACACACTCACACTTTCCCATTTGACATTGCTCATTATTTAGTGGAAGGGTGTTGAATTGAATATATCTCTCTCTCACACACCTACACATACACACACACGCACGCACACATACGCACGCACGCACACATACACACACACACCAAATCAACAAAAGCACAACAACAATAATTAACAAAAACTTTCTTTGCAACAAAAACCAAGACTTGAAACAGTAAATATATATATATATATATATATATAAAACCAGAAAAAGTGAATGAATGAATCCTTATCTTAACATCTTTGTTCTTCTTTTACAAAATGAAGGATATTAGTCTGGCAATTTCTTTTTCGTTCCGCGGCTAGAGCTCTTAAGTTCCGTTCTCCAGTGGTGACATTTTTGCGTATATATGCGACCGTGTGTTCACCCTCCTTGAAGGTAGCCGCATTCCGACTTCGGGGATAGTCTGGAATAAAAAATTTAAAAAAACGAACACGACAGCAACTCTGATTCACAGCTTTAACATCAAACTACGACAAAAAGTCTACCAAATGCTGATGCTGATATCATGGTACTAACAACATTAAATTCCAACACACACAAAAAACAAAAAAAGATAATAACCAACTGTGACAAAACATATATAAAAAAAAAACCCCAAAACTGTACTCGCATGACCCTCACAAGCATGACACACAAAAAAACACACACCCTTCCTCTAACCCCCCAACCACCTCACGCCCCCCCCCCCCCACCCCATCCCCCATCCACCCACCCACCCACCACCACCACTACAACCACCACACATCACTAAGGTGTGGTAAACCACCTGGCCATTGGCAAATAAAAGAAAGACAGAAAGAGAGAGAGGGAGGGAAGGAGAAGAAAGGGATGGGTGGGTAGGTTTGTCTTTGAAGTGTGTGTGTGTGGAGGGGGGCAGGGGGGGGTGTACAAAGGGTGCAACCATCCGTGACAAGCCCGATGGTATGGATCGCTTGAGCGGCTCGTTTCCTGCCCAGACTGGCTACCTGGCTGGCTGGTTGGCTGGCTGGTTGCAGTGCAGCAGACTGTGTTAAACTACAGGGCAGAGTTTTTGACGGTGGAAGGGTGGGTGGGTGGGTGTGTGTGTGGGTGGGAAGTGTTGAGGGGGAGGGGGTGGGGGGTTAGGAATGGGGGGGTGAGGGGAGGGTTGGCCTTGGTTGTGTTTTGGGGGTGGGTTTTTTTTGTTTGAGGGTGGATGGATGTTGATGTGTTGGTCAGTCTGTCAGAGAGATGTTGTTTGGGTTGGGTTTTTTTTTTTTAAAGGATAATTATGTTGATTTGTATGTTTGTGTCTGTCACTGGGTCTCTGACTCTGTGTGTCTGTCACTGGGTCTCTGTCTGTGTCTGTCACTGGGTCTCTGTCTGTCACTGGGTCTCTGTCTGTCACTGGGTCTCTGGCTCTGTCTCTGTCTGTCACTGGGTCTCTGTCTCTGTCTGTCACTGGGTCTCTGTCTCTGGGTCTCTGGCTCTGTGTGTCTGTCACTGGGTCTCTGTCTGTGTCTGTCACTGGGTCTCTGTCTGTGTCTGTCACTGGGTCTCTGGCTCTGTGTGTCTGTCTCTGGGTCTCTGGCTCTGTGTGTCTGTCACTGGGTCTCTGGCTGTGTGTGTCTGTCACTGGGTCTCTGGCTGTGTGTGTCTGTCTCTGGGTCTCTGGCTCTGTGTGTCTGTCACTGGGTCTCTGTCTTTGTCTGTCTCTGGGTCTCTGGCTCTGTGTGTCTGTCACTGGGTCTCTGGCTCTGTCTGTCACTGGGTCTCTGGCTCTGTGTGTCTGTCACTGGGTCTCTGTCTGTCACTGGGTCTCTGGCTCTGTGTGTCTGTCACTGGGTCTCTGTCTGTGTCTGTCACTGGGTCTCTGTCTGTGTCTGTCACTGGGTCTCTGGCTCTGTGTGTCTGTCACTGGGTCTCTGGCTCTGTCTGTCACTGGGTCTCTGTCTGTGTCTGTCACTGGGTCTCTGGCTCTGTCTGTCACTGGGTCTCTGTCTGTGTCTGTCACTGGGTCTCTGTCTGTGTCTGTGTCTGTCACTGGGTCTCTGGCTCTGTGTGTCTGTCACTGGGTCTCTGGCTGTGTGTCTGTCACTGGGTCTCTGTCTGTGTCTGGCTCTGGGTCTCTGTCTGTGTCTGGCTCTGGGTCTCTGGCTCTGTGTGTCTGTCACTGGATCTCTGGCTCTGTGTGTCTGTCACTGGGTCTCTGGCTCTGTGTGTCTGTCACTGGATCTCTGGCTCTGTGTGTCTGTCACTGGGTCTCTGGCTCTGTGTGTCTGTCACTGGATCTCTGGCTCTGTGTGTCTGTCACTGGGTCTCTGGCTCTGTGTGTCTGTCTCTGGGTCTCTGGCTCTGTGTGTCTGTCACTGGGTCTCTGGCTCTGTGTGTCTGTCACTGGGTCTCTGGCTCTGTCTGTCACTGGATCTCTGGCTCTGTGTGTCTCTCACTGGGTCTCTGGCTCTGTCTGTCACTGGATCTCTGGCTCTGTGTGTCTGTCACTGGGTCTCTGTCTGTCACTGGGTCTCTGGCTCTGTGTGTCTGTCACTGGGTCTCTGGCTCTGTGTCTGTCACTGGGTCTCTGGCTGTCTGTGTCTGTCACTGGGTCTCTGGCTCTGTCTGTGTCTGTCACTGGGTCTCTGGCTGTCTGTGTCTGTCACTGGGTCTCTGGCTCTGTGTGTCACTGGGTCTCTGGCTCTGTCTGTGTCTGTCACTGGATATCTGGCTCTGTGTGTCTGTCTCTGGGTCTCTGTCTGTGTCTGTGTCTGTCACTGGGTCTCTGGCTCTGTGTGTCTGTCTCTGGCTGTGGGTCTGTTTGTCTATGGGTCTCTGAGTCTGCCTGTGTCTGTGGCAGTAGGGGCTATTAGTATTAGGTATGGCCTTTCTTACATACAATATTTTCTGATTGCAATTTCGATTCTCTGAGTCTGTCTCTCTGTTTATTTGCTGCTCTCTCTCTCTTCTTCTCTCTCTCTCTCTCTCTCTCTCTCTATCTCTTCTCTTCTCTCTCTTTCTCTCTCTTTCTCTCTCTCCCCCTTCTCCTCAGCAACTACTTGTAATGAAACAGAGTGTTGGGCTTGATTTTTTTTTTTTTGGGGGGGGGGGCATAAATATAGGGATGCTTGTCTGTCTGTGTTTGACTGTCTGCCTGCCTGTCTGTCCATCTGTCTCAATGTTTTTTGCAATAAACTGTGCTTTTCACTGGGCTTCCTTGCTGTCTACCTAACTTGCTATTTTGATAGCTCTCCATCTTTTTCAACCGCTTCCCTCCCCTTTTTTAAGCGTTTTTCTCTTCTTCTTCTTTTTTTTTACTTGTGCTTTGTAGGTGTACATTTTCTTCGTCTTGTCGTTAAAATGATGTCTTTTTGAAAATGGTTATTATTTTTTTCTTTCTTCTTCCATTAAAAATATCTTGGGACTTTTTTTTCTTTTTTGGGGAGACGATAATATCGCTGTGTGATGGATTAGGTTTTGAATCTTCGTTCGTTTATTTGTTTGTTTGCTTTTTGTTATAATCAGTTTTCTTTAAACTGAGGCCCGGGTGTTAAAGGCCATCATGTGTACTTATTCTTTTCCCTCTATAAACATTCTGTTCAATCAGTCATTCATTGAATGTAGCGTTGTATGATTATGGTTGAGGCTTCTGTTTTGTTGGGTTGGTGGGTTTGTTTTGGTTGGGGGGGGGGGGGGGGGGGGGGGGGGGGGGAAGTGGTCTTCGTCGGGTTTGAGCTTCTGGGGCGGGGTGGTGGGTTTTTTTTGGGTGGGGTTTTGGGGTTGTTTTTTTTTATACTTTTCTTTGTTTTCCTGGGGAAGTTTTGTTGAAGGGTGAATATTTATTTATTTATTCATTTATACCACTTTGAGTCACGGCAGATTTCTCTGTGGAAAATTCGGGCTGCTCTCCCCGGTGAGAGCGAGTCGCCACAA
>CM054157.1:55916861-55954361 GCA_028751875.1 Rapana venosa
ACACACAACTACACAAAAACACACAACACACAACAAACACACACAAAACTACACACACACACACAAAAACCTACACACTTAACAACACCAAAAACAACCCACACACAACACATACACAAAACACTAACACTCAAACACAACACACAAAACCACACACACACACACACCAACCAAAACAAAAACACACACACACACACACGAACATTTTACCTCAGGAATAACAGTTAAGAAGAAAAAAAAGGGAGGAAAAAAAAACCCATCAGTTGGGAGAGGACAATGGGGGAGGGGGAAAAAAAGGGGGGGAGGGGGGGACACACCTATCCCCCCCCCCCACACCAAAAACCACACACACACCACCACCACCACCACCAACCACTGCGTCAGAAAAGCGCCATGTGTTTGAGGGGCCAGGGCAGATGAACGACAGGGGATCGGATCCCCCCTCCCCCCCCCCCCCAACTCCCCCCCCCCACCACCCCCCACCCACCCACACCACACACACACTATACACACACACTACACAACACTATCACCATACACCACAATACACAACACATAACACACACATAACATAACACACACACACACATACATATAACACATACCATCATACACAAACACACACACTATACCACACACACACACACATACATCACAAAACACACACCACAACAAAAAACAAATTTACACACATAACTACATAACACATATACACACACAAACATACATACACACATATAACACAACAAAAACAACACCATATACACACCATACACACACACACACACTACATACACACATATACACACCACACATACAAACACACATAACCACACATAATACACACATAACAACCAACAAACACACAATACACACTACCATAATACACACATATACACACACATACAACACAACTAAACACACATACCAACAAACACTATACACACCATACACACACACACATATACACACATACAAACATACACCTTTTCCCAAAACCCATACACACACACACAATCACAATACACATAAATACCACATATAAACACAATACACACAACAACACACTTTTCATCTTGTCTTCTCTGTCTTAGTGACCACTAAGGAGTTTTGTTGGGGGAGAGGGGGAGGGGGGGTTAAAGCAAAAATACAACAATAACAACAACAAAAAAAGAAATATTCAACAGTTGAGAGAGAACAATGGGAGGGGAGGGGGGAGTTGAACTCTTCCCTTTTACCCCCCACCCCCTACCCCTCCACCACCACCACCACCACCACCACCACTGCTGTCAGACAAGCGGCCATGTGTTTGATGGGCCAGGGGCACTGATGCACACTGACCAGGGGGTCCCATCCCACTAACCCCTCCCCCCCCCTTCCCCCAAACACACACACACCGTACGCACGCATGCACACACGTCGCGCACACACACCACGCCACACACACCACCACCACCCCAGCGCCCGTGTGCACGCGCGCGCGCACAAAACACACACACACACAACCAAACCCCACAACACACACCACAACAACCCTACACACACAACACACCAACACACACACACCACATACACACAACACACACACACATAAACCCCAACCCAAACACCCCACACACACACACTCACCCCACACACACACCACACACACAATACATACATACACACATACACACATACACACACCCACAACATACATAACACACACACACACATAAACACACACACACACATAAACACACCACACACCACACACCACCCCAAAACCAAAACACACACACCCCACACACAACCACAACACAACACACACACAACACAAACACACACAACACACAACACAAAAACCACACAAAACACACAAAATACACACACCCCACCCCACACAAAACACACACACACACCACACACACACAATCACCACACCACACACACAACCCCCACACACCCACCCCCACACACACACACAAAAACCCAAAACATCAACCACACACACAACCCCCCCCCATACACACACCCCCACACACCACCCCCCACACCCACACACACACAACCCCACACACCCCACAACACAC
This sequence comes from Rapana venosa, assembly GCA_028751875.1. Classification (NCBI taxonomy): domain Eukaryota; kingdom Metazoa; phylum Mollusca; class Gastropoda; order Neogastropoda; family Muricidae; genus Rapana; species Rapana venosa. The sequence goes on from CM054157.1 coordinate 55,918,934, forward strand.
ACCACACCCCACAACCACACACCACACACACACACCACACCCCCACCACCCCACACAAAAACACCACCACACACCCACACACCCACCACCACACACAACCAACCCCACACACACACCACACCACACACACAACCACACACACACAAAACCACCCAACAAAAAACAAAACCCACACCACCACCCCCACCACCACAACACCACACCCCCACCTCCACACAAACCCACACACCAACACACAACACCCACACCACACACACTCACACAAAACCCACCCCACACCACACACAACACACCACACACACCCACACACACACCACCCACACACCCACACACACACACACACACACACCACACACACACACCACAAAACAACCACACACACAACACACCCCACACACACACACACACAACCATTGTTTCTACCCCCCCCCCCCCCCCCCCTTTCCCTTTTCCCCTAAACACAAACACTGGACCTTCTTGTCTTTGTGGGGACGCTTCCTTTTGGGGTGTTGTTGTTTTTTAATCCTCCCTCTGTGTGTGTGTGTGTGTGTGTGTGTGTGTGTGTGTGTGTGTGTGTGTTGTGTGTGTGGGGTCTGTGTGTGTCCTGTGTGTGTCTGTGTGTGTGTGTTGTGTGTATGGTGTTGTGTGTGTGTGTGTGTGTAGTGTTTTCTTCCCATTTTAACGTCATTCACATTAGTGATTTTAGACGTGTAGCTTTTGTGTGTGTGTGTGGTTGTGTAGCGGTATGTGTGTGTGGGGTGTGTGTGTGTGTGTGTTGTGTGTGTGTGTGTGTGTTGTGTGGGGTGTGTGGTGTGTGTGGTGTGTGTGTGTGTGTGTGTGTCTGTGTGTGTGTGTGTGTGGGTGTGGGGTGTGTGTGTGTGTGTGTAACGTTGTTTTTTTTTTTTGTTTTTTTTTTTTTATTTCGAGGATAATGAAATAAGCACTTATGTGCTTTTTTTAAAATCCAGTCCCCGTGTGTATGCGGTTTTGTAAATTCTGTCATCTGTTCCCACCGGCACACAATGGCCTACTCTTACGAAAAGCGGAACAGGATTTAACGTGTGCGCAAGATGCTCTGCGTGCCTTCGCACACGGGGCCTCGGTTTATAGTCTCATCCGAAGGACTTTTGGGGAGAGCGGAGTCGGCACTGATGTTAACTCCAGGGTAAAATATCCCCTTGAACGGGAATCGAACCCGGGTCGTCAGATTGCGAGCGCAATGTTCTGACCACTAGGCTATCCCGTCCCCCCTTGTGTGTGTGTGTGTGTGTGTGCGTGTGGTGTGTAGCGTAGTCTGTGTGTGTTGTTGTTGTTTTCGATTTTACGTCTATTCACTCTCAGTATATTAGACCGGATGTATGTGTGTTGTACATCTCTGTCTGTGTGTGTGTGTGTGTCTCTCTCTCTCTCTCTGCCCCCCTCACACACACATACGCGTACACGCACGCACACACTTTCTCTCATCCTCACACACACACATGTATGTGTGTGCATGTATATACATGTCCACACAAAAACATGCATACACATACACACGTACATAATACACACATGCACGTACACAAACAGCACATTACGACCATCCTCCACTCTCCCACACTCACAAACTCCTCCTCTCTCTCTCTCTCTCTCTCTCTCTCTCTCTCTCTCTCTCTCTCTCTCTCTCTCACGCACACACACACACACACACAACACACACACACACACACACACACACACACACACACACACACACACATACACACACACAACTATTCCCTCTCTCTCTATACCTGCAAAACGTTGAAATAAATGCACTTCCACTATCAGTACAGCTTTCTTTTTAAACAACAACGCAGGACTGCAGATTAAAAGAGAAAACAAAGTTGCATTTTTCTGCTTTTCATGGCCTCATAAAAGCGACGTTATATCTGACTAATGTAAGGCTGCTATCTCTCTTCTTCCTGGTGTGCTCTCAAGAGCTCTGCTGATGATGTACAACAAGTGGGTGTCTTTTCATAAAGGGCCGTTTTCTGTGTGGATGGAAGAGAGAGGATAGGGGGGGGGGGGGGGGGGGTGGTAGGGGTTTGAGGGAAGGAGGTGATGGGAGAGATGTGGTTGTTTTTTTAGGTTTGTGTGGTGGTGTGATGGTGATGTGTGTTTGTGTGTGTGTGTGTGTGTGTGTGTGTGCGTGCGTGCTGCGTGCTGCTCTGTACGTCTCTCTCTCTCCCACACACGCGCACCCCCACACAAACTACCTCTAAACATCTCACACACACACACACACACACACACACACAAACACACACTACAAACAACACACACACACACACACAACACACACCACACACACACACACACACAAGTACAAGAGTTCTTTTCCTTAAGAGAGAGAGTACATGATTTTTTGTTGTTGTTTTTTGTTTGTTTGTTTGTTGTTTGTTTGTTTGTTGTTGTGTTTTTGTGGGGGGGGGGGGGGGTATGGGGGGGGGGGTGAGGTTTGAATGTGAGAGTTGTTGGTGGTGAAATTGTTTCTATGTGTGTTTGTGTTTTCCTTTCTCACAGACGCACCTGCACACACACTTACACACACACACACACACACACACACACACACACACACACACACACACACACACACACACACACACACAGCGTGCACACTACCACCTCCACCACCACCACACCTCATCATACTACATTACACCACACTGCACAACAAACTCTCTCTCTCTCTCTCTCTCTCTCTCTCCTCTCTCTCTCTCTCTCTCTCTCTCTCTCTCTCTCTCTCTCTCGCTTTCTCTCCCTCCACACCCATACATGTGCATGTGCATGCATACACACACATATATACACACGATGTCATACTTACACACACACACACACAGACACACACACACACACACACACAACACACACACACACACCTACGTACACACACACACCACGCATGCATGCATACGAACACGAACACACACACACACACACACACACACACCACACACACACACACACTCCTCTCTCTCTCTCTCTTACTTACTCACTCTGTGTATTTCTACACCTGTAAAAGTTAAACCACTGAAGGGAATGCACTTTCACTGTCACTATAGGATGCTGAAGACTTTCAGAAAGAACACAGACAGGAGTGGGGTAAAAAATAAAATTAATAGAATCTTGCCTGCCCTCCGCTCATATATCCAAGTGATATCTTAATAATGCAACGCTGCTATCTTTATAGTCCTTCTTGAATGGAAGGATGATGAAAAGTGTTATCTTTTATAAAGGATGCCTCCTCTGGTGTGTGTGTGTGTGTGTGTGTGTGTGTGTGTTGTGTGTGTGTGTGTGTGTGTGTGTGTGTGTGTGTGTGTGTGTACACACACATCTGGAGTCAGTACTGATATTAAGTCCAGGGGAAAAAAGGGGAAAAAAAACCTTCAATTCTTTCTCAAACCCAGGCCATAAGATCTTAATATCATTGCAACGCATTTTCCTTCATATTACAGCGAACATTAGTTGTGTCTGAATGTTCAATTGAACAAGAAGAAGATCACGAACTCATCTACCCACTCTGCTATCCTGCATCTCCCTTTTGGCAAGTTAAAAAAGGTAAAGGGTGTCCCCCAACTTGTGTGGTCGTAGGGGAGCGAGGCGTCAGAGACCTCAACTTCTCAAGGGGCCAGCATATTGAGGGCGGCGCCCATCTCCTCTCCCTCGCTGCTTTACCTTCCCTGACCCTAAAGAGGGCAGGTACCCATTTACAGCTGGGTGAACTGGGGGACTGTACTGAAGCCAAAGACCGCAAACGGTCACCCATCCACTTGGTAACCCACGCTCGATACTGCTTAACCTTGGCTGGGGGAAAGCGAGTGCTCTTCTGTTAAGTAAAAGGTAAAGGTGAGACAGGTTAAGACAAGTCCAAATTCTTCACCTTTATATTATTGTTGTTGTTGTTGTTGCAGGTACTGCGGCCACTACAAGATCCTCAAAACCAACCCGCACTGCCTCAACTCGGAGTGGGCCAAGAACCTCCAGGTGAACGACACGGTCTGCGTGGAGTGCCAGCCAGTGGCCATGAATCGCGAGATCGGCATGCGCTGCATAGGTCACGGGGTGCCCAGCCAGCACACCGCCTGGAAAGCCGTGGACGTCACCAAGTGCCACGGGCAGTGGCAGCTCACGGACCAACACCTGCCCTGCACCTGCGACCGTCAGCACCAGTCCAGCTTCATCTTCCTGTGAGACAGAGAAAGTTCTTAACACAGAGAGAGAGAGGCATCTGGGTGTTTTGGCCTTTAACTCTTTCTAGACGTACCACTTAGCTTACTCTCTACTACTACTACCTACTACTACTACTACTACTCACTTCTTTGGTGCAGCGGAGGAGGCAGCGCAGGTGGAGGGGGGGCTGGAGACTTAGAGTGAGCCGTGTGTGTGTGTGTCTGTGTGTGTCTGTGTGTGTGTGTCTGTGTGTGTGTGTGTGTCTGTCTGTGTGTGTGTGTGTGTCTGTGTGTGTGTGTGTGTGTGTTTTTTAGCAAAAGCAGGTTAAGGGAAACAGCAGAAGGGTTTTTTGGGAAAGAAACGGTTAAAGTCTGTCAAGGTTTGAAGGAAAGAAAGAAAGGAAGGAAGGAGAAAGTTTGGTTAGGGGTTTTTTTGTTGTTTTTTTGTTTTTTGGGGGGGCTGTTAAGGTTAAAGTGTATTTTTTGTTTGTTTAAGGTTTCTTGTGTAGGGAGATGATATCTTTGTTGGCTGATTTAAGAGAATTTTTTTAGGGGGTGGGGATGGTGGTTGGATGAGATCTTTAATAGCAGGGTGTGTTTTGGTGGGGGGGGGGTTAATGATTTTTGTTTGGTTTGGGTTTTTTTGTTAGCTGGTTTGGCTGGGGTATTTTTTTATTGTTGTTGTTGTTATTTTGTTTCCTTTTTTTTCCATTTTTTACCCCCGAGAAAAATTACATTGCCTTTGTTATTGCTATTATTTTCATGAGTAATGCTGTAGTTCTTGTTATTTTTTTTTGTGTTCAAGCTGTTCTTCTTCATTTTGTAATATCAATCTGGTTTTGCTTATTATGAAACAATGGTGTAGTGCAAGCAGGGTGGTGAGTATCTTTTGCTCGATTTTTTTTTTTTGGGGGGGGGTGTCTATTTTTCTTTGTTCAGGGTTTTTTCGCATTTTTTTCTGTTTTTTCATTTGGTTTTTTACCTCCTTTTTTGGGGGGGGGAGGGGGGGTTGCTTGTTCGGAATGGGTTGAGCTTTGTTGTTTGGTGGTGGTTAGTTTGTTATTTGGTGCATACAGCAAAATGAAAAAATGAGATATAGTGGAAGAGAAAAAGAGTTGAGGCGGAACAAGCTGTTAATTTTTTTTTTTTAAGCAAGGAGATGGTTTTGGTGAACCATTGAGATGTTACGTGACACAGCAAATTTTTGATCGGAGGTCCCACTGGGTAAGTTGTCTGCCCCTGATTCGTAACGGTCAGACACAGTTATCTGCCCCACGGCTGCACACAAAATAATGATCATGTCTATAATCATGGCGCCTGGCTGATAAGACCTAGTCCGTAGAGTAGACAGCTGCCTCCAGTTTTTGGTGCGGCTTTTTTCTTTTGCTTTTTGTCCCCAAAGGGAAATAGAACGTGCAACTCACATGTCCATGGTGTGTGAATTTGTTATGTGAGTGCTCACACTGATGCTTGCGTATCTATGAAATGTGAGTGTCTATGCACGCACATATGCACGCTTGCATTGTATACATACACACATGCGTATGCGTGTAGTTGAATGGGCGCGCGCGCGCGCACACACATACACACACATGGATAACAAAATTTACGCAATCCCATACACACTGTGACTGGATTTTTTTTTTAAAGCACACGAGTGCTTATTCCATTGTCCTCGAGGTAAAAGAATGGAATATATCACTCACACACACACACACACACACACACACACACGCACACACACACACACACACAAGCACGCTCACATACATTCAATTTTGCTAATGCATTTTCAGAAGCTAATGTCCTGATACGGATTGTAATGCCTGTTGTCATTTTTAGGATAGTGACAATGATATATGTAGTTCAACACCCACCCACCCACCCACCCCCAAAAAAGGAATAAAATCACTTACATTTAGTGATGATATTTTGTGTGTGTTATTTCTTGAGGTTTGTTCGTAGTTTAAAAAATGGTTCGTGCTTTATGTTCGTATATAAAAAGTGTGGTTTTTTGTGTGTGTATCTTTTTTTTTTCGAAAAATAACTGCATGAAAATGTTTGTTAGTTTTGCATTTCTGTGCTTGTTTATTCGCAAGTGTGGCTGACCGTTTTTTTCTTTTTTCGTTTTCTTTCAAAAACAGAATGTGACCTATCACATTCAAAAATGGATTGTGTAATACTAGTAACTGTGAGTGCATGCACACATCCAAAAAACCACAAAAAAATTGAAGGCTTGTAAACAAGATTTCGTACCCAAAGTTGAAAGTGATAGTTCAACTGGTGTAGTGTATTGCGTAGTCGTGTCATTTCTGGTCACGTTTTATCGGGACTGTGTGTGTGTTAACTGTCGAAAACTTTCGCAGTTTTTTTTGCTTGTTTGTGTTTTTGACTGTACATATATATTATTAAAAACGGCTATATTCGTGAATATAGTGGTTTTGCTTTGTTCATCGTAGTTTCACTTTTAGCTGTGTATTTTCTTTATCACTGTATATTTTACCACCGATTTGTTGTTTGCTGTTCAAACTTGATTGAAACGAAAGCTGCTAAGAAAGTTTGCCATGCGTGTTGGAAAGTGTGGAGCTGGTTTTGCCATTTTCAAAACTGTGCGCGATTACAACTTGAGAAGATGACGTGAGCATGTTAGTGTATGACGTCATAATAGTTTTTAACTAGTTAAATCTTGCAGACTTGGAGGCACCGTGGTCGAGTGGTTTGGGCGGTCAACTCGTGATCCAGAGGTCGCGGGTTCGATCCCCGCTCGGCTCGGTGTTGTGTCCTTGGGAAAGACACTTTACTCCTATTTTCCTCACTCCACCCAGGTGTACAAGTGGGTACCAGCTCTGCTGGGGAAGTATCTGGCGACAGACTAGCGTCCTGTCACAGGGGTGGTGAAAAACCATCAGTTCGCTTAACGCTACAGAAACCGGGATAAGCTCCGGCTCTATGGGCCTTCTGGCTCGAAAGAACATACTTGCAGACTTGGCTTTCCCTAGCAGATCTATGCTGGCCCCATTTGGCTCAAAGTGAAAGGTAGTAACTTCGTTTGTTTTGGGGTTTGTTTTTAAGTTTTGGGGGGAAAAATCCTCTTTTTTGGGTTTAATTTCATAATTTTGGAAGAAACAAAATGCTTGCATTAAGGCTTGCTGGGGTCTGCTTTTATCGTAAAGTTTTGCGTTCTACAAGACATTCGTTCTAGATCAGAAGGAAAGACTGGAATATGTCAACATTTTGGACAATGGAGGATTTTCTTGAAACTTTGGACTGAGGAAATGCAAGCCTGTTTCTGCCTCATTTAGGAGAAACAGAGTAACTGCATTGTCCACAAGTTTCAAGAAAACCCCTTTTCTCCCCATGTTTAATTCTAAGACACATTTTACAAAAATATATTTTTTAAACTGAATAAGCGACTGAACTGGACTTGAAGCAAACATTTGGTCTCTTATTGAATTATGGAATGAAACCAAAATCAAAAATGAGAAATCTTTAAAAATGGAAAAGCAGTGTTTTTAACTTGCGTGAACAGTAGTCTACACAGAACGAAGTAGCAATAGACTCCTGTCTGTGAGACAATGGCTGCTGTGTCCTCTGTAGCCACATCACGTCACATCACATCACGTCACACCACATCACGTCACGTCACGTCACATCACATCAGTCTTGTATGGAGCAGCAACGTCAGGAGCAGCAGCGGCTCTCTCAGCAGACCGCTCCCTGCATGGCAGTCTGTGTCACCGTTGGTGCAGGCAACATTGATGGACACCGGGGTGATGGTGATGATGGCCTGGCTTGGCTGTCTGTCTGCCTCTCCTGCCTGCAGCTTCTTCTGGCTGTCTGTCTGCCTCCCCTTCCTGCAGCTTCTTCTGTCTGTCTGTCTGTCTGTCTCTCCTGCCTTGGGGCTTCGTCTGTCTTTCTGTCTGTCAACATCTGCAGTCTTTTCACTTCTCCCTTACAGGTTCCCTCACGTACTGCTTGCTCTCCTCAAGATTTTCTGCCAGTGTTTCCCAGCTGTCAGAGTTGATGTCAGTGGTTTTCTTTCCTGTCACTATTGCACCCATCCTTGAAGGGCAGTAGAGCTGGACGCCCTGAAGAGCTGTATCCTGCAGCAAGTCCACTGTGCAGGATGGTGTCCTTGGGAATGTGGCTATACACAGGACATACATCAGGAACAACCCGCGAGGGTAGAATGCGAAAAATCAAATACGTATTAACTCCCTGATGATCATACTCTAACACGTCATTTTCTGAGAAGCACAGTCTTCGAACGAGACAGACTGTGCAGAAAGGTCTCTCCAAGTTGGAAGAGACACTTGCTCAGCAGCACGAGGCAAAGAGAAGGAGAAGAAAGACTGCAGCCCAGGCAGGCAGACAGACCAGCATTGTCAGACTTCATCTGTGCCCTCTGCCATAGGCACTGTCTGTCATTCCTGTGTGGGACTGGCCAGCCACACCTGACGCTGTACCAGAATGAATAACACCTAGAGCACAGCAACTCCACAGTCTTCCCAGACGAAAGGCACAGCCTACATGTACACGTCATTTTCTCAACAACACACAATCATGTGCAAGTTTATTGTGGTGATTCCAGTTGGCCGGTTTTTGGTGGTGTGGTGTTTTTCTATAGACGGCAAACTTTCTCAGCAGCTTTCGTGGTTGGTTGACTGGAGGTGTTCTTCTTTTAATGGGCCAGGAATTGTGTATCATAATCTGAATATAAACAGAATGTTCTAGATCACCTTGGTCATGATTTTCGTCATGTTGCTTCGTCAATCAGTGAATATTATGTGTTACACCTTTTTTTCCTGTAATGTAAGTCCACTTTCCTTGAATGTCATCATCCGCCTGTTTATAACACAGTCTTTTTCAGTGGTATTCCTTTTCTTCATTTTTTTATGCACGCAGATTTCTTTTTGACAGTTTACTGGCATGTCATTAGCTCATCTTCCCTGAAGTCGGAATACGGCTACCTTGATGGTGGGTAAACGGTGGCATCCACAAAGTCTGTCATTGGTGAACCTCGGAGCTCTAGCTGAGGAACGAGAAATGAATCAGATCATCTCCTAACTCCAGCAGGGAATCCAGGAAGGTGTTGTTTCCATTTTGTTCCCTTTTTTGTGGTTGCTAAAGTAGTTGTTATTTGTGTTGTACGTAGATAGTATTATTATTATTATTATTATTATTCGTACTTCTGTTTACCCAGATGGGCATTTTTCTCCAGTCTTTTGAGGCGAGCTATCATTTTAATTTCGCTCTCTCAGTAATGGCAAGACGCTTGAAAAACGGATGTGAAAAAGAAATGAAGAAAAACAAGAGAAAGTGATAGAAAAGTAGGCTTTATTCAGAGATGAAACTTAGATTAAAAGATGGATAGATTCAGAAAGGTGGACGGGATAGCTCAGTGGTCAGAGCACTCGCTTTCCCCAAACTAATGTAAAGAAGCATCGAACTGGTTACCACTTGGATGGGTGACCGTTTGCACGCTTTGGCTTCAGTACAGTCCCCCAGTTCACCCTGCTGTCAATGGGTACCTGCCCTCTATAGGGTCAGGGAAGGTAAAGCAGCGAGGGAGAGGAGATAGACGCCGCCCTCAATATGCTGGCCCCTGGAGAAGCTGAGGTCTCTGACACTTCGCTTCCCAACGACGGGATAGGTTGTGTGGGGGACACCTTTACCTTAAGATTTAAAAAGAACTGTTTTGGACGATTTTTACAATCGGAGGAATATGATGATCTTACTGCTTTAGCTGATGAGGGACAACACTTAACTGTACGCTGTTATGAAATCTGTTGTATCAACAGATAATGTCGCAGAATTCGATTGTCACACTTGTACCGTCTGAACAGCACTGTTTTTTCCCAATGATATAATTATAGGTAGAACAATGCAGCTTACCACACTGACGGTCTATCACGAAATACAGGGAACAAATAGTTGCCCGCAGGAGAGTAAGAATTAGCCAGTACGCTTTGATATTATTAGACTCGGCCAACTATTTTATGTGCAACTTGACGGCAGCGAAGCTTATCACCTTGTATACTCAGTTCCTTATTGTATCGTGTGTTTGTTTTTCGTTGTTTGAGTTGTTATATTTTTGTTCTCTTCTGGGGTTTACATTCTTCTTTTTTATGTGTTTGTAGACAGATCACTGGATTTCTTATTTGCTGGTGTTTTTCTTTTCAATTCAAACGTTTTTCTTTTTATCACAGATCACTTGTGTGTTTTGCGTTTCACGTTACTGGGAAACATGAGATATATATATTAAGTTGATTAGAAAGATAAATCAAGGCTTGCTGCATCTTATGTTTAGGGGGAAGGGGTTGTGGAAGGAAATGTAATATTAAACAGGCGAGTTTTGTTTCTTTATGTGTTCGTTTTTCTTTCGTTCTTGGTCATACAGGATGTGTAGCCTGTTTAGAGCACAACACAAACGAGGTTGTTGGGGCTTTTAGGGGGTAGGGCAGGAGGGTATATATATAGACAATGTTTGTTTTCCAGCCAAAGCCTATTCAGTGTAACGTCTTTAAAACGTATGCAGTTGTTAATGGTAAATTATATCAGATATGGTATTATTAGCATAATGTATTATGGTATGGGTATAACTAGCGCTTTGGCCCAAATTATGTCCATGAGGGCAGTTAGAGACAATATTGAATAATCAAAAATAAAAATAAATAAATGCATAAATAAGTTTTTTAAAGTGAAATTGATTTAGAGATTTTTTTTTCTAATCCGGCTTTCGGTGCAAAACCGTACCTCAGAAAATTACAAGATCACATAGGAAGATCTTTCTAGTCTTTGAGCATCATTTTTTATCGTTATTATTTGTTTGGTTTTTTATATGTGTTTTTACTTGCTTTTTTTCCGGAGGGGGGGGGGGGGGGGGGGTCTTTCTTGTATCGTTTTGTAGTCTGTTTTCTATCCGCTAAAGTTGCGTTTTTGTTGTGTTTTTCTTTTCCTTTTTATTTTAATTGAACAGGACATTTCTTTGTTTTTCGATAACGTGAAACATAGTGTATAGTCCCTTCATTTCTCACATCACTCTTCGTTATTTTGTATTCAATGAAGTATTTACCTCGTGTAAGTTTTTTCATCTCTCATCATATTTTTTTAAAGTTGAATATGAATAAATTATTAGCCCCAACTTCATTTTGGGGAAGCTAGCATTATCTTTGATCATGATCATTATGAAGGAATATTCCACCTTGTCGGTTTTAATTAGCATTGTCTCGATTATTTTCGCCACGTCGTATTATTATGCTTACCTCGTTTGTTCGGTTTTGCAATCAATATCATTATTAGAAGATTGTGCTTTTTCATACTTTTTTAGATATAGTTTGTATTGCTTTAGTCATTGAGATTGTGTTTTTTATATAGTTTTATACAGCTTTTGTCATTTCTTTTGGCATTCTTGAAGATCACTTTTCAATATTGCATAATAAGTTGTGGATTCGTGTATTCTTAACAAAAAATGGAAGCGTATAACTTTGTGGTATAAAACAAACCAAAAAAGAGCGTGTTCTGTTTCAGAAGATTTTTTTCTTTACTAAATAAAAAACAAAAACAAACTGGTTTTCTGGCCCAAAGAGAGAAAGAGAATAACTTTGAACAGAATCTGTGAAGGAATGGGTCTTTGTTGTCCGTTGTTGTTGCTGCTGCTTCAGTTGTTGCTTCAGTTGTTGCTTTCCTATTTAACACACTAGAACTCACCTGTATTCTACCTATCTTATCCAAATCTTTGCCCGAAGTTGGAATATAGCTACCTTAATGGCGGACGGATGAAAAATCTCACCATTAGTAAAACCTGGAGCTTGAAATGAAGAACAAAAATAAATGGAAAAAAATATTGTGAAAAAAGGGAATCATCTTGTGACCATGAATTCATGGGGATGCAAAAATCGTAGTTTTGACAGCTTTGATTTGTATTACTTTGCAACATTGGCAGCCACAATCCGGCTTCAGAAAAAGTTTGGTTTTTTTTTTCAAAAAGCATGGGGAGGCGGGGGGGGGGGGGGAGCGCAAACTTTTTATCTTTTCTCACTAAATGTTCGGGAGTTTTTTGTTGGGTTTGTTGTGTTCTTGGTTTGTTTTGGGTGGGGTTGGCTTTTTGGTTTTTGTTGTTTTTTTGTGGGGTTTTTTTTGCTGTTTTTCTTGAGATGGTCACAAACTTCCATTCTATCACAGTAAATGTGATCTCCTTTTTTTCTTAAATCGTGAAGCGAAAATCAAAATTTCTATTTCGCCTATTCCCAAAGTCAGAATGCAGCTACCTAAATTGGTTGGGGGCGGGGGGGGGGAGAGATCACATACGCAAAATTCTCGCCATTAGTGAACCTCAGAAAAGAAATATATATATACAACAATTTGAAAAAAAATCCTTTTACAGTCACTGTTTAGGATTATTCTCTTTCTTTTAAAAAAAAAAAACCTCCTTGTGATCTTGGTAGGCCTACCTCTTATTTTATTATTCTTTTTTCATTATTGCGTTTTATCGTGTTTCTCTTTCACATTGATTGTAAATGTGCATTAGCAAGGTGTAATCTATTATCTTGACTTGTGTGTGTGTGTGCACTTGTTGTTGTTTGTGTTGTTTGTTTGTTGGTGTTGTTGTTTTTTCTCTTCCTCGTAAGCTGTATGTCATATCTGTACATACATTAAACTCGTATTTCATGATTACTAATTTACACGGTGTTTTGGAGTGTTTTTTATAGTTGAGGATTGAGAGAGAGAGACAAAGAGAGAGGGAGAGACAGACAAACAGACACATACAGGCAGATAGATAGTGCGCGCGCGCGCACACACACACACACACACACACTCTCTCTCTCTCTCTCACTCTCTCTCTCTCATCTCTCTCTCTCTCTCTCTTCTCTCTCTCTCACACACACGCGCGCGCCCAACACACACGCCACGCACGCAAAACAAAACACAACACACACACCACCACCCACCACCCTACACACACGCACCTACCCCCCCCCCCTCACCACCACCACCACCCACCCCACCCTACACACACACACACAAAGTGATGACAAAAAGCAACCCAACACCAACTACCCCCACCCCACGCACCACCACCACTCCCCCCCCCCCCCATCCCCACTCCACCCCACCCCCCACCCCCAAAAATAAATAAAAACCAAACAAACCCCAGACTGAACTATAGACCTCCACCGTTAAGTAATAAAAAGATCCGAACCCTCGGACATGAAGAGAGACAGACAGACAGAGAATGACAATAATTTATTCAAGAAAAGGCCATGGCCCCATTTGAAGGGGTATAAAAAAAAAAGGTAAAGGAGTCCCATAACCTATAAGGTCGTAGGGGAGCGAAGCGTCAGAGACCTCACTTCTCTAGGGCCAGCATATTGAGGGCAGCGCCCATCTCCTCTCCCTCGCTGCTTTACCTTCCCTGACCCTAAAGAGGGCAGGTACCCATTTACAGCTGGGTGAACTGGGGGAACTGTACTGAAGCCAAGGCGCGTAAACAGTCACCCATCCAATTGGTAACCACGCTCGACGCTGCTTAGCTTGGCTGGGGGAAAGCGAGTGCTCTGACAACTGAGTTATCCTGTCCCCACTAGGTAGGGGTATACATCACTGGTATTGGTTTGTCCATTCCACACCTGAGAGAGAGAGAGAGAAGAAGAAGAAGAAGAAGACGGAGAAGGAATGATCCACTAGACTTCAATGGAGACACGTCTCACAGCGTGAGTCAAGCCAGGAAGCTTTGACAGTCACAGTCAGTCACTCACACAATGAATGACAATAATAATCTTTTTTTTCATTGGGTCGTGTCTGTCTCTGTCTGTCTATTTTTTATCTGTCTGTCTGTGTATGTGTCTCTGTCTGTCTGTTTCTCTCTCTGTCTCTCTTTGTCTCTAGCTCTCTCTCTCTCTCTCTCTCTCTCTCTCTCTCTCTCCTCCTCTCTCTCTCCTCTCTCTCTCTCTCTCTCCTCTCTCTCTCTCTCTCTCTCTCTCTCTCTCTGCTGTCTCTCTCTGTCTGCTTCTCTCTCTCACTCCTCTCTCTCTCTCTGTATGTCTGCCCCCCCCCCCTCTCTCTCTCTCTCTCTCTGTATGTCTGCCTCTCTCTCTATCTGTCTCTCTCTCTCTCTCTCTCTCTCTCTCTCTCCTCTCTCTCTCTCTCTCTCTCTCTCCCTCTCTCTGCCTCCCTCACCTCCCCTCTCTTTCTGTCTCTTTTGTCTCTGTCTCGCTCTCTCTCCTCGGCCCCCTCTCTCTCTCTCTCTCTCTCTCTTCTCTCTCTCTCTCCTCTCTCTCTCTCTCTCTTTTCTTTTCTTTTCATTTTGAGGGCTGGATGAAAAAAAAGTCTTGTTACTTAATCTATTACCCTGTGAAATAAAATTGCGTTTGCCTCTCTCTCTCTCTCTCCATCTCTCTCTCTCTCTCTCTCTCTCTCCTCTCTCCTCTCTCTCTCATCTCATCTCTCTCTCTCTCTCTCTTCTTTCTGTCTCTTCTGTCTCTCTCTCTCACTACTCTCAACGGGAAACAAATATCTTAATGGTAGGCAGAAGAAGATTCAGTCTGTTTTGTTCATTGAAGGACGCGATAGCCGAGTGGTTAAGATCACCCCACTTCAATCCCATGGGTCCATGAGGTCGTGGGTTCAAATCTCCACGGCGTCTGGTGAATATTGGGCGGGGATGTTGACGATCTTCCAGGTCAACTTCAAGCGCAGACCTGCCAGTGCCTTCATTCCCTCATACACGCAGAAGATCAAAATATGCACGATTAATAATTCATGTCGGTGTTTGGTAGGTTACAGAAACAGGGACGTATTCAGCATACATACATCCCTGAAATCGGAATGCGGCTACCTTCATGGTGGGTAAAAAAACGGTCGCATACGTAAAATCTCATCATTGGTAAACCTCGGAGCTCTAGCCGAGGAACGAAAAAAAAAACCCTCATTAAACAAGGGGGGGGGGGGGGGGGGGGGGGGGGTAGCTGAGTGGTTAGAGCGTTGAGCTCGTGATCTGACGGCCCGGGTTCGAGCCACCACCCAGACACCCGTTCAAGGGGATTTTTGTCCTCTGGAGTTAACATCAGTGCTGACTCCACTCCCCCTAAAGTCCTTAGGATGAGACTCTAAACCCTTGTCTTGTGTGCGCACACACGCAGAGCATCTCGCGCACACGTTAAAGACTGTTCCTCCTTTGGAAGAGTAGGCCATCTTTTTTTTTTTACTACTTTAAGTCACGACAAATTTCTCTGCGTGAAATCGGGCTGCTCTCCCTGGGGGAGAGTGCGTCGCCACAAGAGCAGCGCCACCCATTTTATTTGTTTTTCTTTTTTACTGTCTGCAACTGTATTTGTTTCCCTATCAGACTGGGTTTTTCCTATAGAATTTTGCCAAGGACTTGCCGTGGGTTCTATTACGTGCGCAAAATAATTGTGTGTAACACACAAGAGACCTCGGTTTATCCTCTCATCCGAAAGACTAGCACCCAGACCACCACTCTTGGTCTAATAGATGGGGGGGAAAGTTTTGGCCCCGAACGGGGGTTGAACCACCGCACACTTGCGACCCGGACTTTTCGCTTTCTAGGCAGGCGCGTTACCTCTAGACCACAGATCCCTGCTAGCAGGGATGGATGACAAATTTTGAAAACCACAGGCACACTGGCGTCGTGTTTAGACACCATCCCCGAAGTTGGTATGCAGCTACCTTCATTGTGGGGGAGGGGGGGGGGCGGGAGGGTCTCATGCATGCACACACAAAAATCTCACCGTTTGTGAACTTTAGAGCTGCAGTGGAGAAACACAAAACAAACAACAAAAATATATATATATAAAAAAGAATTAATTTAGCTTTTTCTTTGGGGTGGTGTAGCCTTTTCTTTCGGGTGTTTTTCTTTCGGGTGGTGTAACCTTTTCTTTCGGGTGGTGTAGCCTTTTCTTTCGGGTGGTGTAGTCTTTTCTTTCGGCTGGTGTAGTATTGTCTTTCAGGTGTTTTTCTTTCGGGTGTGGTGTAGTCTTTTCTTTCGGGTGGTGTAGTCTTTTCTTTCGGGTGGTGTAGTCTTTTCTTTCGGGTGGTGTAGTCTTCTCTTTCGGGTGGTGTAGTCTTCTCTTTCGGGTGGTGTAACCTTTTTCTTTCGGGTGGTGTAGTCTTTTCTTTCGGGTGGTGTAGCCTTGTCTTTGGGTATTTTTGTTTGGGTTTTTTCTGTTTAGGTGTAGGTGGGGGTTGTCTTTTTTAATTTTTTCTCTGTTTTCCCGTCTTTCTCCTTTATTTTATTTTTATTTTAAAAACCCTACCTCAAGGTGATAGCTCAGTGGTCAGAGCACTCGCTTTCCCCCAGCCAAATTAAGCAGCGTCGAGCGTGGTTACCACTTGGATGGGTGACCGTTTGTGCGCCTTGGCTTCAGTATAGTCCCCCAGTTCAGCCAGCTGTAAATGGGTACCTGCCCTCTTTAGGGTCAGGGAGGGTAAAGCAGCGAGGGAGAGGAGATGGGCGCCGCCCTCAATATGCTGGCCCCTGGAGAAGCTGAGGTCTCTGACGCCTCGCTTCCCTACGACCTTATAGGTTATGGGACACCTTTACCTTTTACCTCACAAAAAAACTAAGTGAAACGTTTTTCTTTCTCCTGAAATACAGACATTATAGGTTTTGTTGTGAGGCACGCATTCGTGTGGATACATTTTTCTCTTTCTTTGTCCCGGAGTGCTGTGTTGTGACCGTTTGTGTTCTACTCCTCACCAAAAAAAAAGCGCACATACCATAGGCCATTGAGACGTGAGAGGGTGAATGGGGGTGAGGACAATTGTATGGTGACCAACTGTGTCCACCTGTGTCCACTGTTTGGACACTGCCCACCTGTGGGGAGGGGGGTGTGGAGGGGTGGCTGTGTCCTTGTCTGTCTGTCTATATGTATGTATGGATGCATCTGTGTGTTTGTGTTGCTGCCCTATTCTGTCTGTTTTGGGTGGTAGGGGGGAAGGTTGTTTGGTTTTTTGTTCTTGTTGTCTGCCTGTGATTGTCTCTCTCTGTCTCTCTTTATCTCTCTGTCTCTCTCTAATTACATTCCGGTAAAGTATAGTAGACAGCCTAATTTATTTAGATTCTGTCTACTCATGGCATCTAGTCACCCTGAGATTGTGCGCAGCCTTGCTTTATATTTGTGTAAAGCTTTTAGAATAAGAGATATCTTGGTTTCTGAAGTCATGGGGTTTTTTTTACTTTTTTTTTATTGTGGTAGTTGTGGGTATACATTAACTTTTTGGTTTTTTGTGTTACTTATTTTTCTCACTAAAATACTAAGCAGTTTGGCAAACCCCCTTCATGTATGGGCCAATGGCCTTTTTGTGAATAAATCTTTCGAGTTCGAGTTCTGTCTCTCTCTCTATCTCTCTGTCTCTCTGTTCGTCGCTCTCTCTCTCTCTCTGTCTCACTGTCCCCCTCTACCTCTCAGTCTCTCTCTCTGTCTCTCTCTCTCTCTCTCTATCTATCTATATATATATATATATAGAGAGAGAGAGAGAGAGAGAGAGAGAGAGAGAGAGAGAGAGAGATATTTCGGTCCACTCTCTCTCCCTCCCTGTCTCTCCCGGTCCATTAACTTCTCTCTGTCTCTCTCTGTCTGTCACTCTCTCTCTCTCTCCCACACACACACACACACACACACACACGCACACATACACACACACAAATAAAATCTCTGTGTTTGAGTGCGTGTGCGTGCGTGCGTGTGTATGCACACACGCGCGGGCGGGCGTGCTAGGGCAGGGAAGAGAGTGACGACAAGTGCACATTGTCCGGCTGTGGCCACCTGCGCCAGATAGCCCTCACACCTGTGTGTCCAGGTGACGCTGACCCTGACCTTGCTGTGCTTCTGTCTGTCCAGCTTTGGTCAGCAGAGAGAGACAGAGACAGAGAGACAGAGACAGAGAGAGTGAGAGACAGAGAGAGACGGAGAGAGACAGACAGAGAGACAGAGAGAGAGTGACAGAGAGAGAGACGGAGAGAGAGACAGACAGAGACACACAGAGACAGACAGGGAGAGACAGAGAGAGAGACGGGGAGAGAGACAGACAGAGACAGACAGAGAGAGAGACGGAGAGAGGGGAGACAGAGAGGGAGAGATAATTCTTGTGAATAATGTTTTTGATTTATAGAAGAGGGGTGTGTATGTGTGTGGGTGTGTGTGTATGTGTGTGGTGTGTGTGTGTGTGTATGTGTGTGGGTGTGTGTGTGTGTGTATGTGTGTGTGTGTGTGTGTGTGTATGTGTGTGTGTGTGTGTGTGTGTGTGTGTGTGTGTGTGTGTGTGTGTGTGTGTGTGTGTATGTGTGTGTGGTGTGTGTAGTGTATTGTGTGTGTGTGTGGTGTGTGTGTGTGTGTGTGTGTGTGTCAAGTCAAGTCAAGTCAAAATTTATTTCCAGATGGTACATTGAATAAGCAATGCATTTGCTTTTTTTCATCAAGCCATCTATCTAAGAACAAATTTCGTAATGATTATACTAAGACACTACATTATTGCATCGTTTACCATTAAATTAAACCAGTAAAAAAAAAGAAAAAAGAAAAAAAGGAAAAAATTGATAAGGAAATACATTGAAAATACAAATTACCACATATACATATACACGCACACACATACTCATGCACACCTGAGCGCGTGCGCGCTCACGTCCACACACACATTTAAATAAAAAATGTTTTAAGAATTAAAAAAAGAAAATCATAGAACGTCAGGACACACAATTACTTCACTTACTGTTTCATCCATTTTTTCACGTTTATACTTTAGATAATAAAAAAGATACAGGAATAAAACGTTAGAAAATACTAGGCATTCGTCATTACTGAAATATTACCTTCAATGACCTCCTCCTCTCCTCTTCCACTCAGCAAACGTGTGCTTTTATGCGCTCATACTTTTCAAATAGCGCTTTTTTAAAAATGACATATTCACACAATAACTATCCAAGCAAGCGAAGTCAAATAAGATTACAATAATGATTATTATAATAGCGATACAATTATAACAACAATCACCCATCACCATGAGACAACAATATAACAAATGATCCCCATCACCATGAGACAATAACATAACGATGATAACAGAAAAGCATTGGAAAGGATGGGGGTGGGGGAGGAGTATCAAGGGGGAAGGGGAAATACACCTTCAATCAATAGAGAAATAATAATTTTAAAAAAGCAAAAATTATTCAAACAAGTAGAACCCCTATATGATACAGAATTCAAAAGCCCATAATCAACTGGATTAGCAAAACTAAAACAATATCAAACTAAAACAGTATCGCTTATAATAGTACTAATAATCTCATCTCTAACTGCAATAAAAACAACATCCACGATAAAATCTATTGAGTTAGACAAGACAAAGGGCATGAGGAGAGGAGAGGAAATGAGAGGAGAGGAGAGGAGAGGAAAGGAGAGAGAGAGAGAGAGAGAGAGAGAGAGAGAGAGAGGAGAGAGAGAGAGAGAGAGAGAGAGAAGGACACACTATCAGCTATCAGGTCTACCATAAAAAGATTTTTTTTTAATTTCCTCCTTTCCACCTGTTTCAACATTGCAGATTATTTACTAGCTTGCATAGATTCTCTTACTCTTTGCATAATTAGTGTGCCTCTTTCCTGCCTCCCCCCTCCCTCCACACATATACAGTGTGTGACTGTAGAATTTCTAGTCACAGTAAGATATACTTGAATTTTTGTTGTTGTAGGGAATACCATTAGTGCTGGTAAATGTAAGTATGGTTTAATTTTGCCGTATTAATCATGGTTGATTTGCATTATTAGTCAATTCCTAGGCATTCATGCATTAAATGGCTTTTTAGCTGTGCCTTGAACTGATTTTTGTTTTTGATACATTTTAAGCGTTTTGGGAGCTTGTTCCATAAGTCACTACCTGAGTACAAGAAGCTTGTTTTGTAAAGATTATTTCTTGGTCTCGGAAATGTTAGTAGATGATTATGTCTGTGTTCATTGATTTTGAAGCTATTGGTGATCTTTGGAGGGGCATTTCCATTGATAACTTTCTGGACAAATAGAGCTTTATTTAGATAAAGTCTGTTTTTGAAGGTTAGGATATTTGTTTTCTTATAATCGTTGATGGTTAGGGAGCTTGATTGTAGTAGAACAAGTTTCAGTGCTCTTTTATATAATCTATGAATCAATTTTAAATTTGTATCACTGCAGCTGTCCCAAAGAGATGAAGCATAGTCAACTATAGGCAAAATATGGCCGATAAAAAGAGTTTGCAAGAGTGGTTATTCAGAAAATTGGTATTTTTTTTATAACTGAAGTAGCTTGTAAGTGAGACAATTTCCTTGCGCCATCACGTGGTCAGTCCAAATAGATTTTTGTCAATAATTACACCCAGAATTCTGTGGGAGTCAACTTCTTCAATTATCTTTTATCTATCAACAGAGGTTGGAATTTATCTTTTCATTTTTTGTCTCTTTTGTCTTGCTAGTACATACATACACTTAGTTTTTCGCGTATTTAAGGACATATGGTTTAGCTTAGTCCAAGTAACCAATCTGTCAATATTGGGTGAAGTTTGATTGTAAGTCTGTGGGGGTCAGAGTCACTACAATAGAGGATGTGTCATCAGCAAACATTTCACATCTACATTCTAGAAATTGGGGTAAGTCATTTACATAGATTGAAAATAGAAGTGGACCCAATATTGACCCTTGTGGTACTCCATGTTTAATAGGTACTAGTTCTGATGTTTGATTATTTGCAGTTACTAGCTGCTGCCTATTCGACAAAAAGCTTTTCAAAAGATTTATCATTTCTGGTGTTAGTTTATACAAGTGAAGTTTACGCAATAATAGGGAATGATTGATTACATCAAATGCTTTTTCAAAGTCAACAAAAAGAAGGCCTGTATATTTATTTTCATTGATGTTGTGTAGGAGATTGTCTGTAATTTGTGTAAGAGTTGTGTGACAGGAATAGTTTTTACGAAAACCTGACTGATCTTCATTTAATAGATTGTTGTTTACAAAGTAGGAATATACGGATTTTTGGATATGTTTTCAAAGGGTTTAGATAAGACAGACAGAATTGAAATTGGTCTGTAATTTGAAGGACAAGCAGTATCACCTGATTTGTGGACTGGTATGATTTTTGCTATTTTTAATATGGCAGGAAAGTTGGTTTTCTCTATGCACAAGTTATACAAGTATGTCATGTCCCAGCTATAACTTGACCACAAAGCTTAATTATTCTTCCATCTAGATTGTCTAAACCACGTGTTCTGGAACTTTTTTGAAGAGACAGGCTTTCCAAGACGTCTGTGATTGTCATTGGCAGTAGTTTAAATGGGAATTTTATTTCTTTTGATTCGATATATTGTTCTAAGTAATGGAGATCATTTTCATTTGACTTGTCATTTGATATTACTTTGTCAGCAATGTTTGAGAAGTGGTTGTTCAATTCATCAGCTGAATATATCTTTAACTGTCTGTTGACTTTTTGATATAGGTTTATTACATAATGTATTGATGGCTTTCCATACTTGTCGAGAGTCGGTTGTTGTAATTAACAACTTTTGAATGTAATCACGTTTGATTTGCGTTTCAGTGAAGTTACTTTGTTTTCTTTGTGCTCTGAACTGCTCATTTGAACCATGTGTTTTTCAAATAGTCTCTTAGGTGTATTTCGGATTCTATGTCTTTTGTTATCCAAGGTGGTTTGATTTTTTCTTGAACTCTTTTTTTTATGAAAGGGCATGTTTGTCGTATACTGAAGTAAATGTCCTAATCCAAAATTCAACAGCTTCATCGGGTCTCGGATTTGGTATATGGCATGTAATGGCGAGTTTGTCAAGTCTGAAAGGAAATCTTGCTCGTTAAAGTTTTTAAATTTCCTGTAAAAAATAGTTTTATGCCCTACTTTAGGTATTTTGATACGATTTTTAAACCAAGTAAAGCACACTGGATTGTGATCACTGCATCCACATGAGGGAGCACATACTTCTGTTATGTGTTGTTTTGTAGTAGTGTAGATATGATCTATTAATGTTTTAGAGTTATTTGTTATCCGAGTTGGTCTATCTATTAGTTGTTCTAGGCCATACATAGTAATGTTGTGGTTCCATTTTGGTTTAGGTTTTAATAAGTCTATATTAAAATCCCCAAGAATAATTGTTTCATTGTTTAAAAGTATTACCTCGTTCGTAAGGGAGTTGAATTTTTCTAGCGAGTCTCTGGTTTCTGAAGGATTTCTGTATATAAATCCTATTAATATTGGTCTATTGTGTTTTAATTTTATTTCAATCCACATGGATTCAATGTCAAAAACCTCAAGGTTATATATTCTTTTACAACTGAGCGAGGAGGCTATATATGTAAGTAGCCCGGTGTACTTGGGTTTGTGAGGATCTTCACGGAAGATTTGATACCCTGGAATATTCATGTGTGCATCTGTAACATTTGGAGAGAGTCGGGATTCAGCTAGGCAAAACAAATGAAACTGATTTCCACTGTTGTATAGTATGGTTTGCAATGTCATCTTTTTTGTTTGTTGCATTGTTGATATTCAGGTAGCCTACTCGGAGGCCCTGTTTTGTTGGCCACTTGTCTGAGTTTAGAGACATAATATATGTCCGATTGATTGGCTAATTTATGTATATTATTTTCTTGTTCTGTACGTTTATAAGTAAACTATCAAAATAGAAGACCCGTTTAGTAGGTTTTCTATTCATAATCAAAGAGGAGAATATAATAGAAATGAAGGAACACCAATAAAAACGAAACAATACTAAAGGTAATTTCAAAAGCTGCTCTGGATCTGCAAAAAATCGATCTGTTATATCAACACAGTATATAAATCCAGTCCCCTTTATATTTCATACACTAAATGGAGATCAAAGTATACCACACGTACATTAAAGTGTGGAATATTTTGATAAAGAAATACTACAAAACTTCTTTTTTTTTTCTAAATCAATAACTATCACTTACACAATACACGTATTCATATAAAGCTCTAAAACAAGGAAGATACAGTCACAGGCAGTAGATACAATAGTAAAGTATAGAATTTCTTGGAAAATCAATAGCAAAATTTGTCTCTAAAACAACTGTTCAGATGCTAGAGTCTCTGGTGTAGCAATATAGCTGCTAATCACAACAGTCAATTGTTTCAATCAAGCAGACTGCTTGAATAAACACAATATAGCTGCTAGTCGCAAAAGTCAATTGTTTCAGTCAAGCAGACTGCTTTATTATCCAGCAATATAGCTGTTAGTCACTAAAGTCAAATTGCTTCAGTCAGGCAGAACGATTTATAAACCACACAGCAGCACGACATTGATCAACATCATTTAATTTACTGGGGAAAAAGAAGAAAGAAAAAATGAAAGGAAAAAAGGAGAGGTGAAGAAAAGTATGTGAGAGGGAGAGGGGAAATTGTTGGGGAAGAAATGAAGCAATCATTTATAATTCTTGTGATCAATATACTTTGGATGCAGGCAGACAGGCACACACACACACACCACACACACACACACACACACACACACACACACATACACACACACACACTTGCACTTGCAGAACGTACATGTGTATGTGTGTGTGTGTGTGTGTGAATGTGTGTGTGTATGTGTGTGTGTGTGTAGTGTGTATGTGTGTGTGTGTGTGAATGTGTGTGTGTGTGTGTGTGTATGTGTATGTGTGTGTGTGTGTATGTGTGTCAGTGTGTGTGTGTATGTGTGTGTGTGTGTATGTGTGTGTGTATGTGTGTGTGTGTGTGAATGTGTGTGGTGTATGTGTATGTGTGTGTATGTGTGTGTGTGTGTGTGTGTGTGTGTGTGTGTGTGTGTGTGTGTGTGTGTGTGTGTGTGTGGTAGGGGGTGAGTGTGTGTTTATTTTATTCATTTTTTTATTCTTTTATTTCGAGGATAATGGAATTAGTACTCGTGTGCTTTTTTTTTTATCTAGTCCCCGTGTGTATGCATTTTTGTAATTTTGTCATCCGTTCCCACTGACACGCAATGGCCTACTCTTCCAAAAAGCAGAACGGGTTTAAGCGTGCGCGTAAGATTTCTGCGTGCGCTCGCACACGGGACCTCGGTTTATAGTCTCATCGTCCGTGCGTGTGTGTGTGTGTATGTGTGTGTGTGGTAGGGGGGTGGGGGCAGGATGTGTGTGTGTGTGTATGTGTGTGTGTGTGTGTGTGTGTGTGTGGTAGTAGGGTGGGGGTTGAGTGTGTGTGTGTGTCTGTTTGACTGACTGTTTGTCCTCTCTGGTCTGTCTTTGTCTCTGTTTCTGTCTCCGTCTATTTGTCTGTCTGTCTGCCTCCCCCACCCCCACCCCCTCTCCCTCTCTCTCTCTCTCTCCCTCTCTCTCTCTCTCTCTCTCTCTCTCTTCTCTCTCTCTCTCTTCTCTCTCTCTCAGTACTAAAAAACCAGCCTTTATCTCACTCACACTGGAAAATCAAGAACACAGACCCAAAACACACTTCCCCGACATGTTATGGCAGTGGACATTGTTCACATAATGTCCTCTCCAGTTTTCATTTGCAAATTTATTTTTCTCTCCCGATTCGAGGAACTATCTAGTTGGCATTTCTGACAGTGTTGTCATTTTAATAGTCCCTCACCGAGTTTGTGTCAAAGCCTTTGGGGTTGGAGGTTCGCGGGGGACGGTCGTTGGAGGGACGTTGTGGTGGTCGCCACCTCGGGTGGGCAACTCACTCAGTCTGGCTCCGCGACTGAGCTAATACTGTCGTTAGTAGGGGGCTTAGTAGGTGGTGTCCTGCGTATGTTAGCTCAGAACAGGCACCACTGAACACCACTAAAGTGACCCAGCAGCAGTGCAGGGCCCCTCTGACTGGTGGCTCCACGGCTGCCTGATAGTGATGGGCTCCCTGTGGACTTCCGACCCTGGGGATGAGACATAACAAATCTGGGTATGGCTGTGGCGGGGAGATTGGGATGAGCGGCGTGGGAACAGCAGGACGGGGGACGTCACAGGAGACGAGGCAGCCAAAAAAACCAAACAAATAAACAAACAAAAACCAAAAACAAAACAAAAATATATATATATACCACACAGAGTGAAAACATAACAACCAACATATATAGATGTGAGTATATAAATAAATTATATATATATATATATATATAGAGAGAGAGAGAGAGAGAGAGAGAGAGAGAGATGAGGAGAGAGAGGAGAGAGAGAGAGGAGAGAGAGAGAGAGAGAATATTTGGGCACAACAATTTCTTCCATCTTTGAACGGAATGAAAAAAATGTATCTGGATAGATGAATATTGTGTTGTCTACTTGATGATCTAAGTAAAACAGAGGTAATTTGATACACTGAGTTACCGAAAAGAAAAAAAAACAACTCTCTCACAGGGGGGGCAGAATATTAGCTTGAGTCCTTATTCTGATTCCTACCAATCATGTGCTTATTAGTGCTGTAATTGCCCTTCATGGAATAATTACAAATATATTGACTTAGTTTGACTGATATTGACTTGGTTTGACTTGAACAACGTTTACATTGAAATGAGCATAACAACTTTGATCTAAAGGGAGTCAACCCAGAACGGCTCTGCTCTCTGCCTCATTCATCCCACACTGTGAGGCTGGAAGTGCACACTGGATGAGAAGTTTTGCGGGTGGGGGTGTTGTAAAGGGTTTTTTCCACCGGCCCCAAAATACTTGACTTCAGAAAAAAAAAAAAATTTCTCCTTGAGGGGAGAGCAAAAGGTTTGTTATGCTAAGCTTGTCAGGGCTGAAAGACAATCCCCAAATTTTTAACATTTTAAAAACCCAAAAGGGAAAAACTTTAAATTGAAAAAAAAAGGTAACAGTCCAAAACCATGTGGCGTAGGGGACGAGGCATCAGAGACCTCACTTCCCCAAAGGGGCCAGCATATTGGGGGCGGCCCCTTCTCCTCTCCCGCGCTTTAAATTTCCCCTGACCCTAAAGAGGGCAGGCACCCATTTACAGCTGGGTAAACTGGGGGACTGTACTAAAAAGCCAAGGCGCGCAAACGGTCATCTATCAAAGTGGTCCCCACGCTCGACGCTTTTAAAACCTTGCTGGGGAAAAGCGAGTAAATCTGACCCGAGCTATCCCGCCCCCCCAAAGCAATTTTTAATGTAGGTCTTGACATTTAGTTTACATTAATAACGGGACACGGGCTTTTGGTTTAAACCAGACCTCAGAAAATAAACAACAAAAACAAAAAAAAACAAACAAAAAAACAAAAAAAAAATTACACACAAAACCACCAAAAAATCCTGCAAAAAAGTGGTAAAAGGGCACCGCCCCCAGAAAAAGTGGACGGGAAAAGGGACTGTCCTACTACGGGGAACATACAAGGAGGGAGACGAAAGGCAGACAGAAGAAAACGAGGGAAAGGGACGACATCGATAGTGGAGGACTGGCCCCCAAGGGGAAGGGCCATACTAAAAAAGGGGGAAAGGGGAAAACAACGCGGGAAAGAGTGGATAAGCTGGTTTGAAAAGTTTTTAAATTGGTGGTGGGGGGCCCCCCAACGGTGTGGGTAAGTTTCCCGTAAAGGTGAGGTTTGGATTTTTCTTTGCCCCTTTTTATAATTTTTTTTTTCTTTCTTTTTTTTTTCTTTTTTTTTTTTTAAACAACAGCAAATCTGGGTCGGGTTAAATGGCGAACGTGTCCAAAGTTTTAAACCGAGAAAATCCCAATAAGGCGGGACGGGGTCGCCCCCTCCACCCACCCCCCCAAAACCCAAAAACGCACGCTCAACAGGGCACGCACCCCACACACACACAACACACCCCACAACTTTACCCCCCAACACACCATGACCCCACTCCACAAACAACACACACACAAAACCACTACATCAAAAAAACATACTACACCACAACACACCCCAAAAAACACAACACAACACCCCACACACCAAACCCCCACACCCCACACCCCACACCACAACACACACCCACACCACACACACACACACAAACACAACCACTACAACACAACACAAACACACACACACAAAAAACCCCACACACACACACACCCAAACAACACACAAACACACACCACACACACACACACACAAAACACACACGGGTTTTCTACTGTAGTTTTTTGTTGAATTTTTTCACCCTCCCCCCCCCCCCCCCTCCCCCCACCCCCCTCCCCCCGGGCCCCCTTTCCCCTTTTTTTTTCCGGGCTCCAGATGCCGTTTTCATTGTTCGGGTTTTTTTGGTTTTTTTTGTCTTTCTTTTTCTGTTTGTCTTTTGGGGTTTTTTGGGTTGGGTTGGTTTGGTTTTTTGGGTTTGGGTTTTTGGTTTTTTGGGTTGGGTTTTTGGTTTTTTGGGTTGGGTTTGGGTTTTTGTTGGTTTGCTTTCTTTCTGTTCTGTTTTTTGGGTTTTGGGCTTTTGGGTTTGTTTGTTGGTTTGTGGTTGGTTGGTTTTTTTGGTTTTTTTGGGTTTGGGTTTTGGTTTGCTTTTTGGGTTGGGTTTGGGAAGGGTTTTTTTTTGGGGTTTTTTTTTGGTTTTCCCGGGGTTTTTGTTTGTTTTTTTGGTTGGTTGGTTTCTTTTTTGGTTTGTTGGATGGTTTGTTCTGTTATATTTATTGTTTTCTTCCTTCCTCGTAGCCTCTGAGATTCACCAATGGTCGATTTTTGCCTCTGAAAGCTGTAGTTTTGGGCCCCTGTTGAGGAACTGGGGTTTTTGACTTTTGGGGGTGAAAGTCTGAACAGAAATCCCCGTGTGCATGCAGGGTTTTTTCTTTATATATCTTTAATCATCTGTTCTTACCACACGAATGGGGCCCTTTCTTTCCCGAAATTCAAAAAAAGGTTTCCCAAAATGTAAACAAGATGTTCTGCGTGTGTTCCTAGTCGAAAAACCCGGTTTCCTTTTTCCAAACCCCAAGACTTTTGGGGGGGGTGGATCAGTATTTTTGTTGCTCCGGGAGAAAAAAAAATTCCCCTTTAAAGGGAAAAACTCAAAGGGTTTGTTTGAACCAAATGGGGGGTGCAAGGCTTTAAAACCCTAGGCACCCAAAGTCCAGATAGGTAGATAATAGAAATAGTTTGATAGATAGATAGATAGATTAAAAGGTAGGTAGGTAGATTAAGATAAGACCGATAGATAGATAGAAAAAAAAGATGGATAGTAGATAAAAGATAGATAGATAGATAGAAGATTAAAAGCCAGATAGATAGATAGATAGATGATAAAATAGGTAGATAGATAGAGAGAAAATAGATAAGATAAAGATAGATAGAGAGATAGATTTGATAATAGATAGAAAAGTTAGTAGATAGCCAAAATTGTAGATAATAGATAATTTCCAAAATAGATAGATAGTACTAGATAGATGGATAATTAGATAGATAGGGTAAAA
Source organism: Rapana venosa (assembly GCA_028751875.1). Lineage (NCBI taxonomy): Eukaryota > Metazoa > Mollusca > Gastropoda > Neogastropoda > Muricidae > Rapana > Rapana venosa. The sequence continues at coordinate 55,947,491 of CM054157.1, forward strand.
GATAGATAAAATAGATAATAGATTGGAAAATAGAAGTTTGATAGATGGGGGGGAACGGGACGGATGGACAGAAGGCAGGCAGGGAGGCAGGCAGGGGAGGCAAAAACAAAAAAAAAACAACAGACAGACAGATAAATAAAAAGATAGGGAAAATTTGTTGATAGATAGATAGCCAGATAGATAGTTTGATAAACCAGTTTGATGATTGATGAATAGAAGATTTGAAGATAGATAGATACCCGATAGATAGGGTAGGGTAGATAGATAGAAAAGATGCCGATAATAGATAGATAGATAGATGATAGTTGGGGAAAAAAGATAAAAATAGAAAGTGAAGAAATAGATTTTGATAGGGTAGATAGAAAGATATTTTAAAATTGATGGGTGGGGTGGGTTTGGGTGGGTAGATAGATTTGAATAGATAAAGGAAGATAGATAGATAAAAATAGATAGATGATAGATAGCCAGTTTTAAAAGCCAGATAGATAATAGTTTGCCAGAATAGATAGATAGATAAAAAGGAAAAGATAGATAGATAGATAGATAGATAGATAGATAGAAAAGATGATGATAGAAGATAGAAGGATGGAGAAAAGGACGGTGGAAAAGGGCAGGGAGGCAGGCACAGGCAGGCAGACAGACAACCCGACAGACAGACGACGATAGATAGATAGTTTGATAATAGTTAGGGGTAGATAGATAGATAGATAGATAGAAAATAGAGGATGGTTTGGGTGAACGGACGGGGTGGACAGACCCGAACAGGCAGGCAGACAGACAGGGGCAAAACAGGGCAGCAGACGACAGATAGATAGATAGAAAAATATATAGAAAAGAAAAAAAAGATAGATTTGATAGACAGGGCAGACAGACAGACAGACAGACAGATGATAGACAGATAATAGATAGATAATTGACAGATTTGATAGATAGTAGATGTTTGATAGATAGATAGATTTGATAGATAATTTGATAGACAGGGTAGATAGATTGTAGATAGAAAAGAAGCTTTTCACGTTTTAAAAGGGAAAATAACAACCCCCCCCAAACCCCCACCCCCCTCAACAATTTTGAAGATTTTCAGTGACCGTCCAAACCTTTTCCCAAACCCCAAAAAAATTGAACAAACGTCTTTTTAAGACGGGAGGAAAAGGGGGGAGGGGGACAAGGGGGGGGGGGGGTATGATTTGAGAAGGATGTGAAAGGCAGGGCCCAAAAAGGGTTTTGAAAACAGGGGTCAGTTACCCTTATGGTTTTTGGAAAGCTGTGTCACCTGTGTGTCCCGTTTTTCTGCTTTTAAATTTTCCAGGGTAATTCACTGGCTGTAAGTGGGGTGCATTTCTACCCCCAATGCAAAAAACCCTTTTTCACTGAAAGGTGTCAGGGTTTTTTTTTTTTTTATTTTTTTTTTTTTTTTTAGAGGGTGGGAACGATGGGGAGTGTGTGTTATTTTATTCTAATTTATTTTTTTTTTTTTATTCTTTTATTTCAAGGATTAAAGGAATAAGACTCGTGTGCTTTTTTTTCACATCCAGTCCCCGTGTGTATGCGGTTTTGTAAATTCTGTCATCTGTTCCCACCGGCACACAATGGCCTACTTTTACGAAAAGCGGGACAGGATTTAACATGTGCGCAAGATGTTCTGCGTGCGTTCGCCCACGGGGCCTCGGTTTATAGTCTCATCCGAATGACTTTTGGGGAGAGTGGAGTCTGCACTGATGTTACTCCATCTCCTCATTTCTCCTTTGCCGTGAAACACTCAGACAGCAACTATTGTTGTCCGTTATATGAACTAAATGCGTCATGGTGCCGTTAAGCGCCTGACAAGTCAGGCCCAGCGCATCCGATTTCGGCATAAGATCAGAGAGAATAGTTATGTTTTTTAAGTCTTTCTGGGGGAGGAAAAGGCAGGAGAATGGACCAAGAAGGCAGAAAATAGACAAGAAGGAGGTAACAGGAAGAAAAGGAACAAGGCAGAAACAAAGAGAGGGATAGAAAAGAGGGAATTGCTAGCACAGAATTTCCTGAAGGTGGGGATGCTGTATATACTGAGAGGCTCCCAGCATTCTCACAAGAGAGTTGTGTTATAACTGAAAACTGAAGTCATTCACCTGAATATGGTCCAGGCCAAGAGTTGTGTCAGTTATTGTCAGCTAAGTGTCCAGGTCTACATTGACATGTTGGTTATGTTTTGTAGCGTTGTGTTGATATTGTCTTCTTCATCCATGACAAGCTCTTAGCATAACAAACCTGTACTCCCCTCCAAAGGAGAGAGGGGAAAATTCCTCTGAAGTTGGAGTATGGTTGCTCAAAATGTGGCGAGGTACTTGAAAACAGTCATACACTGCAACACTTCTCATGCAGTGTGTACTAACTCACAGTCTCACAGTGATTCATTCCCAGGTGGGATGAAGTGAGACAGAGTGTGGCATGTTCTGGGTGATAGACCCCCTACAGGGTGTTAAGCTGGGGAACGCACAAACAACAATAACAAACAACAACGACGACAACAACGCAACAACAGTTCGCTCTTAATAACCCAAGATTGGCCAGTTAATTGAACTTGATCGCCGTCCAGATCTTTTGATGAACATGTTAATATCCCTCCTCCCCCAAAAAAGGCCCAACGAATTCCAATATCCAGCCCACACGGCCTCCTGTTTATGCCAAGCCCTCACCAGCCTCTCAGGCTTGGCCAGGTAAACCGCCATTGATCGGCGCCATGTTGTCAGCCCCGCACAAAAGGAAACGGCGCTCTCTGATTGGCTGTTAATTGGACTTGATCGTGGCCCACAAATGGCAGGAAGCAATCGATGTTAACAATGCGGGAACAAAAGGGACAATGGGTCTGTTCATTTTTCGGAAACTATCGACACCGTGGATATTTAGCGGTGAAGGAGGAAGCTGGTTTTTGTTATGGTGGGGATTTTTTGTGATTAGCGATTAGCTCTATAAAAAAAAAATTTTCATTCCTTGGATAATTTAGGTAGCCACATTCCGACTTCGGGGATGGCGTCTTAACACAACACTTGTGTGCATGCTGGGTTCCTTTCTTTGCTTTTTTTTTTGGGGGGGGGGTATCATCCGTTCTCACCAGCACACAATGGCGGAACGAGTTTTTAACGTGTGCTCAAGATGTTCTGCGTGTGTTCACACACGGGGTCTCGGTTTATAGTCTCAACCAAAGGATTTTGACATTCAGTTCGAAGTTTTCATCACACTGGGAAGAAAGGGCGAGGCTGGGAATTGAACCCAGAACCTCACGGTTTACTTGTTGGCAGGTGAACGTCTTAACCGTCCTGCCACCCTTCTTCTTAGCTCTATGAATAGTTTATATCAATCATGATCATCCCTAATCATTTTTTTTTTCAAAAGTCGGACATGATCCGTTTAAATCAAAGTTTCTTGATTTCAGAAAATGTATGGAGTAATCTCTAATTAAATTCAAGGAGAATTTCAAACAAAAATAGGGTGAAGAATTTTTGAAAGCTACTTTCACAAGCTAAAGAGTATGATAAAGTGTCACTACTTTTTAAATATGATTATTATTATTATAAAGTCGACTTTAATCTAAATGCAGAGGATTAAATTATGGACAGTTTTTTGCGTGGTCAGTGTGTGTGTGTCTGTCTGTCTGTTTGTCTGTGTGTGTGTGTGTGTCCATCTGTTGGTGAGTTTGTGTCAAAGCCTTTGGAGTTGGGGGTTCGCGGGGACGATCGTTGGAGGGACGGTGTGGTGGTCGTCATCTCGGGTGGGCAACTCACTCAGTCTGGCTCCGCGACCGAGCAATGTGTCGTTATTAGGGGGCTTAGTAGGTGATGTTCTGCGTATGTTAGCTCAGAACAGGCACCACTGAACTCCACCAAAGTGACCCAGCAGCAGTGCAGGGCCCCCTCTGGATGATGGCCCCATGGCGGCCTGATAGTGATGGGCTCCCTGTGGACTTCTGACCCTGAGGATGAGACATAACGAATCTGGGTATAATTATGGACAGGGTGGAGAGATTGAAATGAGCGGCGTGGGAACAGCAGGACAGGCACGTCACAGAAGATGAGGCAGCGAAGAAAAAGAAAAAGAACACAGGCACACTGAGGGAGAGGGACAGCCTAGTGGTTAGAACATTGCGCTGGCAATCGAACGACCCGGGTTCGATTCCCGTTCAAGGGAATTTTTCTTCTGGAGTTAACATCATGCAGACTCTACTCTCCCTAAAAGTCCTTCGGATGTGATTATAAACTGAGATCCCGTGTGCGAACGCACGCAGAACATCTTGTGCAAACGTTAAATCCTGTTCCGCTTTTCGTAAGAGTAGGCCATTGTGTGCCGGTGGGAACAGATGACAAAATTTACAAAACCGCATACACACTGGGACTGGATGTAAAAAAAAAAGCACATCAATGCTTATTCCACTATCCTCGATATATTATAATAGATAATAATAATAATAAAAATAAAAATAATAATAATAATAATAATAATATATTCACAGGAAAATCACTTCGTGAACAGTTCAACTGATGACATCGGTGGATCGGTGGTCTAGAGGTAACGCGCCTGCCTAGAAAGCGAAAAGTCCGGGTCGGTGGTTCGAATCCCGTTTGGACCCTAAACTTTCCCCCATCCATTAGACCATGAGTGGTGGTCTGGGTGCTAGTCTTTTGGATGAGGCGATAAACCGAGGTCCCGTACGTTACACATAATTATTTAACGCGCGTAAAAGAACCCACGGCAACAAGAGAGTTGTCCCTGGCAAAATTATATGGAAAAAAGCCACTCTGATAGGGAAACAAATACAGTTGCAGACAGAAGAAAGAAAAAAAAGAAAGGGTGGCGCTGCTCTTGTGGCGACGCTTTATCCCTGGGGAGAGCAGCCCGAATTTCACACAGAGAAATCTGTGCGACTCACAGTGGTATTATAAAAATAAAATAAAAATTAAGTCCTTTCTTCATCGTCAAACGCTAGACAGCAACTATTGTTGTCCGTCATAAAAGCGAAAATGCGTTGCGCTGCCATTAGGCGCCTGACAAGTCAGGCCCAGCACACATCCGACTTCAGCATGGGAGAGAGTTGTTATATTATTTTAAAGTCTTTGTGGATGAAAAACAAAATGCGGGAGAATGGACCAAGAAGGCAGAAAATCGACAAGAAGGAAGAAAAGGAACAAGGCAGAAACAACGAGAGGGATAGAAAAGAGGGAATTCCTGGCACAGATTTTCCAGAAGGTGGGGGATGCTTTTTATTCTGACAGGCTCCCCGCATTCCCACAGGGAGATGCAGAATCCCAGGAATGTTTGTCAGGCAGTTTAGCAGTCCAAGGGAGAGAAATGCGCAACTTTTTTTTATCCGCTTGTAGTTATGTCCCTTAGAGGATAGACGCACCCTGTGTTTTTTTTATTTTATTTTATTCTTTTATGTCGAGGATAATGGAATAAGCACTTATGTGATTTTTTACATCCAGTCCCCGTGTGTATGCGGTTTTGTAAATTTTGTCATCTGTTCCCACCTGCGCACAATGGCCTACTCTTACGAAAAGCGGAACAGGATTTAACGTGTGCGCAAGATGTTCTGCGTGCGTTCGCACACAGGGTCTCGGTTTATAGTCTCATCCGAAGGACTTTTGGGGAGAGTGGAGTCGGCACTGTGTGTGTGTGTGTGTGTGTGTGTGTGTGTGTGTGTGTGTGTGTGTGTGTGTGTGTGTGTGTCCGCGGGCGCAAATTGTTCTTTCTTTCTTCTTTTTTGGCCTTTGTTTTCTTTTTCTATTTGGTGGGGGGGGGGGGGGGGGGGGGATTTGTTTTTCTTCTTTTGAAAAAACACCTGTTTTGCTTTTATTTTCTTTTGGTGTTGTCTTTAAAGTTTTTTTTTTATTTTTATTTGTTGTTGTTGCTGTTGATTTGTTGTTGTTGGCGGGGTGGAGGGAGGGGGGCGTATTAATGTATTTTTGACAGTGGAATAAGGAAGAGACGGAGGAGGAGGAAGAAGAAGAATAGGTGGTGGTGGAGGAAAAGAAAGAAAGAAGCAAACAAAGTAAAGAAAGACAGCCATACTGAACAAGAAGTAATGAAAACAAAAAGGAAGGAAGGAGGGAAAGAAAGGGAGGAAAGCGGAAGAAAGAAAGAAAGACAGAAAGAAAGAAAATATTTAAAAACCAAAAAAAAAGAAAAAGGAAGAGAAAAAAGGAGAAAGAAACGAAGGGGAAAAAAGAAAGAAAGAAAGGAGGAAAGAAAAAAAGAGACAGATAGAAAGAAAGAAAAACAGCAAGAAAGAAACAAAAAGGAAAGAAAGAAAGAAAGGAAGAACGAAAAGAAACGAAAAAGAAAGAAAGAGAAAAAAAGAGAAATACAGAGAAAGAAAGAAAGAAAGGGGAAAACGAAAAGAAAGAAGGAAAGAAAGAAAGAGAAAGAAAGAAAGAAAGAAAGAAAGAAGAAGGAAGGAAAGAAAGAAAGAAAGAAAAGAAAGAAAAAGAAAGAAAGAAAAGAAAGAAAGAAAGAAAGAGAAGGAAGGAAGGAAAGAAAGACAGAAAGAAAGAAAGAAAGAAAGAAAGACAGAAAGAAAGAAAGAAAAGGGGAAAACGAAAGGAAAGAAGAAGAAAGAAAGAAAGAAAGAAAGAAAGAAAGAAAGAAAGAAGGAAGGAAGAAAGAAAGAAAGAAAGAAAGAAAGAAAGAAAGAAAGAAAGAAAGGGGAAAACGAAAGGAAAGAAAGAAAGAAAGAAAGAAAGAACCCAATTTCATTTCTTTTTTTTTTCTCTTTTTTTAACAGAACGCATAAGTTTCTCTCGCTGTGCAAACTATTAAAGGGAAAGAACTCTAGCCAGTGATGGCCTTGTCAGCAGTTTTGTCCCTTTAGCCTTTTTCCAAGACTGATGTACTGCAC
>CM054157.1:55959361-55961861 GCA_028751875.1 Rapana venosa
ACTGCACTGTGCTATACTGTACTACACTGTGCTTTACTGTACTGTGCTATACTGTACTGCACTGTGCTATACTATACTATACTGTACTGTGCTATACTGTACTGTACTGCACTGTGCTATACTATACTGTACTGTGCTATACTGTACTGTACTGCACTGTGCTGTGTATATGTGAGCCATTGCCGTGGGATGCACTGAGCAGATCAAAGTAGGAAAAGTGTGTGTGCCATTGTCCCAGGTCATTGATCACGTTTATGCCACGCACACTTAGTCTTTAGCCGAGTGGTTAACCCCGTCATCTTCAATCCCAAGGGTCCATGAAGTCGTGGGTTCGAATCTCGACCGTGGCGTCTGGTGCATTAAGGGTGGAGGATTTTGTTTTTTCTTTCTTTTTTGTTTTTAAATTGTAACTATCTCCTTGGTCAACTTCAAGTGCAGACCTACCAGTGCCTTCATTCTCTTCGTGTACATACACACGCATGGGGACGGCGGGATAGCTCAGTGGTCAGAGCACTGGTTTTCCCCCAGCTAAGGTTAAGCAGCATCGAACGTAGTTACCACTTGGATGGGTGACTGTTTGCGCGCCTTAGCTTCAGTACAGTTCCCCAGTTCACCCAGCTGTAAATGGGTACCTGCCCTCTTTAGGATCAGGGAAGGTAAAGCAGCGAGGGAGAGGAGATGGGCGCCGCCCTCAATATGCTGGCCCCTAGAGAAGTGAGGTCTCTGACGCCTCGCTCCCCTACGACCACATAGGTTATGGGACTCCTTTACCTTTTATATATACATACAGACGATCAAACATGCATGTTAAGGATTCCATCATTCATGCCAGGGTTCTGTGGGTTACAGAAACAGGAACATACCCAGCATGCATCCCCGAAGTCGGAATGCGGCTACCTTCATGGTGGGCAAAAACGGTCACATTTACAAAATCTCACCATTGGTGAACCTCGGAGCTCTAGCCGAGGAGTGAAAACAAAACGTTAACACGCAAACCCGCCAGTGCTGTAATTGCTAAAGTATTTTAGCATGCGTTGTGGCTCAGTGGTCTAGAGATAACGCATCAGCTCAGAAAGCCAGAGGTCCTGGGTTTGATTCCCGTTTGAGCCTCGACTATTTTCCCCAACCACCCTCTGTGTGTGTGTGTGCGTGCGTGTGTGTGTGTGTGTGTGTGTGTGTGTGTGTGTGTGTGTGTGTGTGTGTGTGTGTGTGTGTGTGTGTGTGTGTGTGGTGTGTGTGTGAGTGTGTGTGTGTGTGTGTGTGTGCGTGTGTGTGTGTGTGTGTGTGTGTGTGTGTGTGTGTGCGTGAGTGCGTGCGTGCGTGTGTGTGTGTGTGTGTGTGCGTGCGTGTGTGTGTGTGTGTGTGTGTGTGTGTGTGTGCGTGAGTGCGTGCGTGTGTGTGTGTGTGTGTGTGTATGTGTGTGTGTGTGCGTGCGTGTGTGCGTGGGTGCGTGTATGTGTGTGTGCGTGTGCGTGTGCGTATGTATGTGTGTGTGTGTGTGTGTGTGTGTGTGCGTGCGCGCGTGCGTGCGTGCGTGCGTGCGTGTGTGTGTGTGTGTGTGTATGTGTGTGTGTGCGTGCGTGCCTGTGTGCGTGTATGTGTGTGTGCGTGTGCGTGTGCGTATGCGTATGTATGTATGTAGTGTGTGTGTGTGTGTGTGTGTGTGTGTGTGTGTGTGTGTGTGTGTGTGTGTGTGTGTGTGTGTGTGTGTGTATTACCAGCTCTTCTGGAAACAAAATCCTGGCTCCCCCCAAAGTGCAAATCTGGAATCTTAACGGCCTTCTATATCCTCTGAAGTCGGAGTTTGGCTGCCTACTTATTGTGATGTACCTGAAAATCCACTCACGCAAAATTCTCATCCAGTGCATGCTTACAGTCTCACAGTTAACATCAGTGCCGACTCCACTCTCCCCAAAAGTCTTTCGGATGAGACTATAAACGGAGGTCCCGTGTGCGAACGTACGCAGGAACATCTTGCGCACACGTTAAATCCTGTTCCGCTTTTGGGAATGGCCTACATTGTGTGCCGGTGGGAACGGATGACAACATTAATTTACAAAACTGCATACACACGAGGACTGGACGAAAAAAAAAGCACATGAGTGCTTATTCCGTTGTCCTTGAAATAAAAGAATAAAATAAACAATGATTCCCACAGACTCACGTGACAGATAAGTGATCCAGAGTGCATTTTCTGCATCACCCTCAGAGTGTTAAGCTGGGAAACGCCCAACATTAACACCAACCATTACCTTCTACAAGCCCACAGTTCAGTCTCCCAGTGGGTAAAGACCCAGGTTGACACTGCCGCCCCAGGTAAAACAGACTGACGCCCAAGTGTCAACAAAAGGGGCACAGTTTGCGGTTTAGAATCAAAGTACACCCACAGCAAGTGTAATTCTTTGTGAAGAGGAAGAAGGGGAAAAAAACGCAACAGCTTTGGAGTTAACAGCTTAATGATATACTGGGGCAACAAAAAGAGATAGGTGCTAAGTCAGGT
>CM054157.1:55969361-55971861 GCA_028751875.1 Rapana venosa
GCTGCTAAAGCTGTACTGTGCTGTATATAAAGTGCTGTGCTGTGTCTACTTAACATACTCTACTAAGAATAATGACAATACTACAAAAACTGTACGCTGTTTTGCTGCTAATAACTAAGAATAAGACAAAATACTAAAACTGTTTGCTGTGCTTGCTGCGCGCTGTATGTGCTCTACGCTACTGCTGCTACTCTACTGTGCAAAGTGCTACTGCGTACTTTCTATACTGCTGTGCTGCTGCTGGGCTGTGTGTACTCTACTACGCTAAAATAAAACAAATACTACTAAAATACTAATATTTCTATTGGTTGTTTCTGCTACTACTATAAAAATAATGACAATACTACTAATAACTAATCTGCTGTTTTGCTGTCTCTGTTTGTACTGCTACGCTGCAACTGCTGCTGATACTACTACTGCTGCTGCTGCTGCTACTACTACTACTCTATACTAAAAATAATGATAAAAATTTCTAATCGTAGCTGTTGCTGTGCTGTACTATACTAAGAAAATGCAAAATATAATACTCTAAAACTGTTGCTGCTGCTCTGCTGTAAGCTTTTTCTCGCTACTGCTGCTATGCTGCGTTACTAATTCTCTTTTTGCTGCGCTTTCTGTGCTGCACTGTTACCTTATCTAAGAATAAAGACAATATACTAATACTAAATACTGCTATGTGTTTATGTCTGCTGCTATGCTGCTGCTACATATACTGCTGCTGCTGCTATACATAACTCTAAGAATAAAATTTACTACTACTATACTACTTTACTATACTACTACTAAGAATAATGATTAATTACTATGCTGCTGTGTACTGCTGCTGTACTGCTCGCGCTAATGCTGCTACTGTTTTCTGCAACTCTCGTGCTGCTGCTGCGCTACTCCTTACTAAGAATAATGCAAACTACAATACTCTAATACTGCTACCGCTGTTGCTGCTGCACACACAAAAATAATGACAATATATAATATGTTGTGCTGCTGCTGTGCGCACGCTGCTGCACGCTCTGTGTACTGTACGCTGCTAATGTCATGTGTGCTACTACTACTGCTGCGCTGTGCGCTGCTGTACTACTACATATATCTAAGAAAAATGAAATACTACTAATCTGTACTGTGTTGCTGCTGCACTGCTGTTGCTACTGTCTGCTGCAATCTGTGTACTATATCTTTGTGTGACTACTATCTCTAAAAAATAATGATTATACTAATACTGCTATGTTGGCTGGCTGTATTTTACTAAGAAAAATGACAATTCTACTAATACTATAATTTCTGTAGGCTGTGCTGCTGCTAGTGCTTCTATCTTTTTGCTGCTACTCTGCTGCTACTTACTACTGGCTGCTGTGGTGACTAACTAAAATAATGACAAAAACTAATCACTAATACTGCTATGCTGTTGCTATGTACTGTGCTACTGCTGCTGTACTATACTACTGCTGCTGTGCGCTAATCTACTACTATACTAAGAATAATTATACTATACTTAAAAATACTACTTCTATATCTACTATACTACTATATACTAAAAATAATGAGATATTACTACTGCTGCTGAGGCTACTGCTGCTGCTACGCTAGTGCTAAAGTCTACTGGCGCTACTTACTGTGCTGCTGCTGTTGCTGCTGCTGCTGCTACTATATAAAGAATAATGACAATTACAATAAACCCCAATTGCTACTGCTGTTGTGCTGCTACACTACTAAGAATAATACAATATCTTACTACTAATATGTTGCTGTGCTGTGCTGCTGGCTGCTGCTGTCTAGCTGCTGCTATGACGCTGTATTACTGGTAATGGTACGCTGCTGGATACTCTTGCTTGGGTGCGCTGCTCACTACTACTGTAAGAAAAATGACAAAAACTAAACTCTAATACTGTATGCTTTTGCTGCTGCTACTATACTAAAAATAATGACAAAACTCTAATACTACTAAAACTGTTGTGCTGCTGCTTACTGCTGCTGCTATGTAGCTGCTGTCTACTACTAAATGCTGCTGCTGCTACTACTACTAATCTAAGAATAATGATACTCTACTACTATACTTTCTATACTATATTATACTTCACTACCTTCTACTACTAAGAATAATATGAATTACAACTGCTCTGCGCTGCTGCATACTACTCTATACTACTACTACTACACTACTACAAACTTTTATACTACTACTACTACTACTAAGAAAATGATACTACTATACTACTTCTACTACACTACTTCTATTTCTACTACAAACTACTACTATACTACTAAGAATAATGATAATTTTACTACGCTGCTGCTGCTGTTCTGCCTGCTATGTTCCCCTAAGTTTTGCTACTGCTGCTGTACGCTACTGCTGCTGCTACTGCTGCTGTGCTACTACGCTGTGCTCTGCTGCTGGCTGCTGATACAACTACTCTACTACTAAAAGAATAATGATACAACTACTACTCTACTACTACTATACTACTATACTTCTACTACTACTATATTTTAACTATACTACTAC
>CM054157.1:55981861-55984361 GCA_028751875.1 Rapana venosa
TAACACCCAAAACATCTACCCAAAACACTATACCAACATAACAATCCACAACAATCTAACAAAAAACACAATTGACAAAAAACATATCACAACACAACACCCAAAAACGACATGTTACACATAAAGTAGGGCCCCCAACAATTTCCCAAAAACAACTAGTTTGGGAAAGAAATAATAATAAAAACTTGTCCCGTTTTGCCCAAGGGACCAAATGATCTGAATACTGAGTGGATACACAACCTTAAAGATAATGAAAAGTGGTTCATAGCAGGAGATTTTAATGCACATGCCCCCTTCTGGGATAAGGAATGTAGAAAAATATCTCATAATCGATTTGTAGAAAACATAGTCGACTCTTGTCTATGCTTGCTAAATGACGGCAGTGTCACAAGAATCCCAGACATTGTTAGTCACAAAGCATCAGCCTTAGATCTGTCATTTGTGTCTCCTGCATTAGCTCCAGAGTGTGAGTGGTCAACATATAATGACACCCTTGGCAGTGATCACTTGCCTATTATCACAACTTTTTGTGGAACAACAACTTTCTGTGACACTCAGAAAGACAAAATCCTCAAATTTAACTATAAAAAAGCTGATTGGCAGAAGTTTGAAGACATCCTTGCAGTTTACAACACTGATGGCTTTGACACTGACAACATTGACCACTTTTATTCCAGTTTTACTGAGACCATTCTTAATGCTGCCACTTTATCTATCCCCAAAATTAATACAGTAAAAATAAATAAACATCAGGGAAATATCTGGTGGACACCAGCATGTGAGGAAGCAGTTAAAAATAAACGCTCAATGTATAAAATTTATCTAAAAGATAAAACATCAGAAAATAATGTAAAACAGAAACAAGCTAAAATTCATTGTAACCTTGTTGTAGCTCAGGCTAAGAGACAGTTTTGGACTTCTTTTTGTACCACCGAAATTTCAAATCATAAGGACCTTAAAAAGGTTTGGGAAAAATTTCATGAAATGAAAAAAGGCGTTAGTTTACCAACTTGTCCAGTGAGACTGGAAAACAAAGAATTTCCATCAAATTTAGAAAAGGCAGAGGCGTTTGCAGATATGTTTTCAAAATCGATGCGTCTTGAAGGATTGTCACTTAAGTGTAGGAACTATAGAACAGAAGAGGAAAATAAAACAGAGTATAAATGACCCAATCTCTGACAACAGTTCATGCATTAATGCTCCAATATCAGTGGATGAAGTTAGAGATGCTTTACTGTCTCTTTCTACTAAGAAAACATCTGTCGGGTTAGATGCAGTTTCTAATGACATGCTAAAACATCTACCAGCAAACTTATTTTTCTACTGCATAAATTGTTCAATAAATGTTGGATTGAAGGTGTTGTGCCAGTGGATTGGAAACAATCTATTGTCATTCCTATTCATAAACAAGGAAAACCCAGAACAGACAAAACTAGCTACAGGCCAATTGCTTTGACCTCACACACTGGCAAGCTAATGGAGAGAATTATTCTTAAAAGGCTGATGTACTTCTGTGATAAAAATAAAATAATCCCAGTCAATCAAGCGGGTTTTCGAAAAGACAGATCTGCCATAGATAACTTGGTTAAGCTATCAACGCATATAAAAATTCAGTTTGCAAGAAGAAAGAACGTTCTTGCAACATTTTTTGATATAAAAAGAGCGTATGATCAAGTTTGGCATGCTAAGTTGCTACATAAACTTAAGAATCTGGGCTTTTCTGGGCATTTTTATTAATTATATATAAAAGTTTTTTGACTAATAGAAGTATACAGGTTAGAGTAGCTAAATCATATTCTAGTTTTAGATCTCTTCATATGGGACTTCCCCAAGGTTCTGTAATATCGCCTCTCTTATTTAATGTTTTGCTGCATGATCTTCCTATGAAATTGTCGAAGGAAGTCGTCTTAGTACAATATGCAGATGATATATGTATGTGGATGAATGTTTCTATGAAACGAAACACACCAAAAAGAGCGTTAAACTACATTAAAAAGGTATACCAGAACCAGCTTAACAACATCGATAATTATATGCTCGAAAATGGATTTACTTTATCCACAGAAAAAACGTACACTGTGCTTTTTAACAATGGAAGTAATCCAGATGACCTACCAGCATTTAGAATTGGGACCAACATGATTGAATATAAAGACACCGTAAAGTTCTTGGGTGTTATTCTCACTTCTAAGCTAACTTGGAATGCACATATCGAAGACAATTTAACTAAAGCAAAGAAAGGCTTAAACTTTTTGAAGATGGTAAGTAAACAGTTCTGGGGCCAAGACACATTAAATATGAAATATTTAGCTACATCCCTTATTCGTTCAAAATTATCGTATGGTCAAGAGGTCTTTTTCAGTGCGCCTAAGTATTTACTTAAAAAGTTACAAAGTATAGACTGCAAAGCATACAGACTGGCTCTTGGTGTGCCTTATCACGCCTCAGCCCTGGGAACATATAACGAAGTCGGCATATTGCCTTTAGATGATTACCGTCA
>CM054157.1:55999361-56004361 GCA_028751875.1 Rapana venosa
TCTCCTCTCCCTCGCTGCTTTACCTTCCCTGACCCTAAAGAGGGCAGGTACCCATTTACAGCTGGGTGAACTGGGGGAACTGTACTGGAGCCAAGGCGCACAAACGGTCACCCATCCAACTGGTAACCACGCTCGACGCTGCTTAACTTGGCTGGGGGAAAGCGAGTGCTCCGACCACTGAGCTATCCCGTCCCCTGCATAAGCAGGTATATAATTTGCATATTAACAGCCTAACAATTCAGATTAAACAGATTCACTACTTCTGATACAATGTTGATTTTTTTTTATATAACAAATAGTGAGGTTTCCTTTACTGTTATAGTATTACAATGCATTGTAGAAAATATAAATCTGTGCCACACTATTATGATAAAAAGCAGGCGAGTTTGTATATGTACATCAGCAACATAACTGCTCACATATAACATTCACAACATCGAATTCAATATATATTTTTGGTATTATGACGAAAGGTGATGATATTTCCTTTGATTTGGAAATATCTCAATACGGTTTATGAATATGAATACATTGTATTTCACACTACATGTGCTTTGGTACAGAATGGCTCCACACTGATATAATCATTATATCAATGTGCCTTATCCAGAACACTTCGCATATGATTTTGTTTTCAGTACAAAGACCTGTGCTTTTGTTAAGTTTCAGCGCAGAATACCTATTTTTGTTTGAACACAAAATTCCTTTTTGTTCCATGCTTCTTTCAACACGAAATACCTGTGTTTGTTCCATGCTTCTTTCAACACAAAATACCTGTGTTTGTTCCATGCTTCTTTCAACACGAAATACCTGTGTTTGTTCCATGCTTCTTTCAACACGAAATACCTGTGTTTGTTTCCACACAAACTACTACCTGTTTCCCTTCTAACACACACAACCTGTGTTTGTGTTCACACAACATGTCATTTGCTTTTCTCCTACTCCAAGTCTTTGTTTGTGTCGACACAAAGTCTGATCTTGTCTTTCAACAGAAACTCTCTTCCTTCGTGCTGTGGCAATGTCTCGTTCATTTCAACACGAACTATCACTTGTTGGTCTTGGACACACACTCTCCTGTTCGTTTCAGGTTATCATTTCACACTCAGAAAGATCAGTTTTAAACAGTTTTCTATGTACATTCACACAAAAGGAAAGCAATGTTTGATTATGATTACATCCATGATACAGCGGATCGGTGGTCTAGAGGTAACGCGCCTGCCTAGAAAGCGGAAAATCCCGGTCGGAAGTGTGCAGTGGTTCGAATCCAGTTTGGGCCCGAAACTTTTCCCCCCCTATCCATTAGACCATGAGTGGTGGTCTGGGTGTGGGGATGAGACGATAAACCGAGGTCCCCTGTGTGTTACACATACTTATTTAACGCACGTAAAAGAACCCACGGCAACAAGAGAGTTGTCCCAGGCAAAATTCTGTAGAAAAACTCTGATAGGGAAACAAGTACAGTTGCAGGCAGGGGAAAAAAAGGGTGGCGCTGCTCTTGTGGTGACGCGCTCTCCTCGGGGAGAGCAGCCCGAATTTCACGCAGAGAAATCTGCCGTGACTTAATGTGGTATAAAATAAAAAAAATTAAAGAAATTTTTAAAAAATGATAAATTAATTTACAAATAATAATATATGCAAATATTTAAAGTAGTAATTCACTCGAAAGATCACCACACCAAAGGGATACATTCTAGTAAAGTACAAATATCATCGCCATAGCATCTGATACAAAAGCGTAACACAGTTCATGAAAATATGGTCTGTCTGCACTCTGTACATTTGATGAAATTCTGTTTGACACCAAAACGGATTCCTACCAAAACGAAAAGTATCCTGAATGGCTAATAAACAGACACGACATAAAAGGGAAGCCTTTACACAGAGAGGGGATCATAAATGGTCTTAAGTAAAAGAAAAAAACATTTACACAAAGAGGGGAAATGGGACTAATAAATAGACACTACTGAACAGGAACCTATTTTACACAAAGAGGGGAAATGGGACTAATAAATAGACACTACTAAACAGGAACCTATTTTACACAAAGAGGGGAAATGGGACTAATAAATAGACACTACTAAACAGGAACCTATTTTACACAAAGAGGGGAAATGGGATTAATAAATAGACACTACTAAACAGGAACCTATTTTACACAAAGAGGGGAAATGGGACTAATAAATAGACACTACTAAACAGGAACCTATTTTACACAAAGAGGGGAAATGGGACTAATAAATAGACACTACTGAAGGGGAACCTATTTTACACAAAGAGGGGAAATGGGACTAATAAATAGCCACTACTGAAGGGGAACCTATTTTACACAAAGAGGGGAAATGGGACTAATAAATAGACACTACTAAACAGGAACCTATTTTACACAAAGAGGGGAAATGGGACTAATAAATAGACACTACTGAAGGGGAACCTATTTTACACAAAGAGGGGAAATGGGACTAATAAATAGCCACTACTGAAGGGGAACCTATTTTACACAAAGAGGGGAAATGCGACTAATAAATAGACACTACTAAACAGGAACCTATTTTACACAAAGAGGGGAAATGGGACTAATAAATAGACACTACTGAAGGGGAACCTATTTTACACAAAGAGGGGAAATGGGACTAATAAATAGACACTACTGAAGGGGAACCTATTTTACACAAAGAGGGGAAATGGGACTAATAAATAGACACTACTGAACAGGAACCTATTTTACACAAAGAGGGGAAATGGGACTAATAAATAGACACTACTAAACAGGAACCTATTTTACACAAAGAGGGGAAATGGGACTAATAAATAGACACTACTGAAGGGGAACCTATTTTACACAAAGAGGGGAAATGGGACTAATAAATAGACACTACTAAACAGGAACCTATTTTACACAAAGAGGAGAAATGGGACTAATAAATAGACACTACTGAACAGGAACCTATTTTACACAAAGGGGGGAAATGGGACTAATAAATAGACACTACTAAACAGGAACCTATTTTACACAAAGAGGAGAAATGGGACTAATAAATAGACACTACTGAACAGGAACATATTTTACACAAAGAAGGGAAATCCCACCCATTGTCATTACTCTTAATAATTGGGGGGGGGGGGGGGGTTAATGCAAGAAAACAACAGACCATAAAGATCATCTGACATAGTTTTAGAAAAAACAATACAAGCTACACAAAAAAAATGTCAACAAAAAGACCAAAACAAAAAAAACAAACCAACAACAACAAAATAACACACAAACAACCGTAAGAAAACAGTGTGGCGTTTTGCCCAAAGATTTACAAGTTCACAAGGCTTTCTCTCCACCTCAGGTTGTTTTCTTTCTGCAACTTCTTCCTTCCTGTTCCATAAAAAAGAAAGAAAGAAAGGAAGGAGTGAAGAAAAAAGGAAACTGTTCTTGAGGCGATCAGCTCTGGAGGAAGGAGAGACTCAGCACTCTCCCTCCCTGACAGCCGATCCAGAGATGACCCGCCTGGTCTGGACAAAGCGCTGTGGGCTGGAGCAGATCCAAACAGTCCCCACCCACCTGACCAATCATATCACAGCCCTCAGTGACGTCAAGAACGTGCAGCACGCCGTTGAGCCAATCAGCAACCACCAGTCTTTCCTTTCCACCAATGGGAAAGAAGCAGACGTCACTCGGGGTGAAGGGTTGACCATTTCCTTTGTAAATGGCGTGAGGCGCGATTTCTTGATGTGCATTCTGGGGAAGATGTTGGTAACGGTAGAGCTTCACGTTTTCCTGGTCTTTTTCCAGAACTGCGAAGAGGGTTCCATCACTGCTAGCATCCATGGCGACTGGGCTGGTGGACTTGATGGCGAACAATGTTTCGTCAGCGGTACAAAGACCATCCACTGTCACTGACCTGATCTGACAGTCCCCTAAGTGGCTGCGAACACGGAGGAGGAATCTGGCGTTTAACTTAGAGTGGACGTCATACAGCTTGCTTCCATTGCTGTTGTCCGAGATGTCCAGAAACTCTGACCCAAAATTCATGGCCGGAAAGTCTTCTCCCTCAACTCGCACGGCACCATCTTGGAGAGCGGCTAAGCTCACACGACCTTTGGTGGCCTGAGGTTCCCGGTCTGATTTTCCTTTGGGAGTGAATTTAGCGATCCAGCCGTCATGCACAGCATCTGAGGCAGAGTCTTGTTCCTGGCAAGCCACGAGAAGGTACCCCAAGCTGTTGACACAGATGGACTGAACCAGGACTTGGGGACCTCCACGGCAAGTGAAGACCTCTTTGATTTTGGCTGCCATCTGGGACACAGACATCTGGGGAGGGCCAGCATCTTGTGGAGCGTCTTCAGTCAAGAGGAAAATGTCAAAGGAGTGGAGCTGGAGGGAAGTGTGCTGCTGTTTCAGCCATTGTTTGAGGTCGCCGTCAACCACGTACTTCTGGCAGGACAGAAACGTGTCCAGGGTCCCGCTCTCCAAGGCTCTCTTGAATTCCGCTTGCAGGTGCTGGAAAGTCTCCACCTTCTCCATGACGTACTTGCGGTAGGTTTTCTGGTCGCCAATCCTCGTGGTGTAAGCAGCTTCCAGCTTTTGCAGGATTTTTGGGGATTCCTTCTCCTTCTCCTCCGCTGTGAAGCCATTCTGCCGTTTCACCGCCAGTTCCTTCAGAGTGTCAACAGTGCTTCTGAAGAAGTCCATGCTGGACCTCCACTGCTGAAGATGGTTACTCAGATATCTCTCCCCGTCCTGGTAAAGCTGGAATCTTTGCTGCAGTCTGCTGTGGGCGACCTCTCCCAGGCGTTTGACGTCATGCCCGTTGTGGCTGATGAAGACGCACTTGACACAGAGAATGCGCTGATGCTGCTCGCAGTAGTACTCCAGCTGGCAGGGGGGGTGTTCCTGGCATGGTGCCAGAGTGAGGACGGGGCGGGTGCGAGGCTGGACCTCCTGCTGCTGCTTCATGGACTGGGTTCCAGAAAGCGATGTGGACAGTGCACAGCTGGCGGGGCCCTGGCAA
>CM054157.1:56016861-56019361 GCA_028751875.1 Rapana venosa
CTCTTTGTCTCCCTCCCTCCCTCTCTCTCCTCTTCTCTCTCTCTCTCTCTCTCTCTCTCTCTCTCTCTCTCTCTCTCTCTCTCTCTCTCTCTCTCTCTCTCTCTCTCAGTTCAGGCTTAAAACTGCACGACCACAGTGTATGTGTGTGTGTGTGTGTGTGTGTGTGTGTGAGAGTGGTGTGTGTGCGTGCGTGTGTGTGTGTGTGTATGTGTGTGTGTGACAAACAGACAGACAGACAGGAAAGCATGCGCTGTGTGTACATGCGTGTGTGTGCGTGTGTCTGTCTGCCTGCCTGTCTGCCTGCCTGCCTGCCTGCCTGTCTGCCTGCCTGTCTGTCTGTCTGCCTGTCTGTCTGTCTGTCTGCCTGTCTCTGTCTGTCTGCCTGCCTGCCTGTCTGGCTGCCTGTCTGTCTGTCTGTCTGTCTGCCTGTCTCTCTAATTTTCCTATATCTGGCTAACACCTGGAGGTGGGCAGACTAGAGAGAACTCTGAACTCTGAACTCTGACCTCTGAACTCTGAACTCTGAAATTGTTTAAAGTACATCGGCCCTAGGCCACAATACACCTTGAGGGGCAAAAAATGGAAGAGGCAAAGAAAATAAAGTAGAACTTCTCGTCAACTTTGGTAGAACTTTGGCACAATACCGTGGCGTGCATTCAAAACTGCATCCTCTTGAGTATGCATATGATTCCACAATCAAACCAAGAGACGAGAGAGAGAGAGACAGACACGCAGGCAGGACAGAGAAACAGGCAGGCAGGCAGGCAGACAGACAGGCAGACAAACAGACAGGCAGGCAGGCAAGCAGACAGACAGACAGACAGACAGGCAGGCAAGCAGACAGGCAGGCAAGCAGACAGGCAGGCAGGCAGAGAGACAGACAGGCAGGCAGGCAGGCAGGCAGGAAGACAAACAGACAGGCAGGCAGGAAGACAAGCAGGCAGGTAGGCAGGCAGGCAGGCAGGCGGGCAGACAGACAGACAGAGAGGCAGAGGCAGAGATAGCTACGCTTCAACCACAAGATTTCTACAGATGTTTTTTTTCGTTCCTCGGCTAGAGCTCCCAAGTTCACCAGAGGTCAGATCTTGCCCAGGCGACCATTTGTGTCCACCATGAAGGCATCTGCATTCCGACTTCGGGAATGATGTCTAAACACGACACCAGTGGCGTGGGGGTTTGTGTGTTTGTTTGTTTTATCATCCATTCCTGCCAGCACACAATGGCCTACTCTTCAAAAAAGCCAGAACCGGATTTTAACATGTGCGCAAGATGTTCTGCGCACGTTCACACACGATTGCATAATTATGTAATGTACACATGGCGTGCTCTCCCTTCCTTCCTTCCTTCCTTCCTTCCTTCCTTCCTTCCTTCCTTCCTTCCTTCCTTCCTTCCTTCCTTCCTTCCTGTCTGTCTTTCTGTCTGGTCGGTGGTCTAGAGGTAACGCGTCTAGAAAGACAAAAGTCCGGGTCGGAAGTGTGCGGTGGTTCGAATCCCGTTTGGACCCGAAACTTGTCCCCCATCCATTAGACCATGAGTGGTGGTCTTGGTGCTAGTCTTTCGGATGAGACGATAGACCGAGGTCCCGTGTGTTACACAGAATTATTTAGCGCACGTAAAGGAACCCACGACAACAAGAGAGTTGTCCCTGGCAAAATTCTGTAGGAAAAAGTCACTCTGATAGGGAAACAAATAGAGTTGCAGATAAGAAAAGAAAAAAAAAAGGTGGCGCTGCTCTTATGGCGACGCACTCTCCCCGGGAAGAGCAGCCCGAATTTCACGCAGAGAAATCTGTCGTGACTGAAAGTGGTATAAAATATATATAAAAAATAAAAAGAAACCTCGGTTTCTTATCTCACCCACCGGGAGGAACTTTCAGGGGAAGAGAGTCGGCACTGAGGTTGACCTCCAAGGCGTGGACAAAAACAGCCCACCCTGAAAAGGCCTCTGTGCGGTGGCGTGGCTGAGACTGAAACTCAGGGGCCGTGAGATCGCACGAGCTGGCGGAGCAGCGCTCTAACCACTGCTAGAGTGTCCCAGTCCGCCCCTTGGAAGATCTTTGTAACAAAGCAGCACAGCCGCCAAGGTTTACATTCTGGCATGAAGAGTGACACTGTCGCAGACACATTTACTTTACTAGCAATATGCCAAGGACAGCTTTCTCCAAGCTGTGAATTATTTTAACGTGTGTACGTACGCATCTCGTTTTCGTGTGTTTAGAATTTCGAGCACGCTGTATGTGTGTGTGTGTGTGTGTGTGTGTGTGTGTGTGTGTGTGTGTGTGTGTGTGTGTGTGTGAGGGGGAGAGAAAGAAAACTTTGATTCTATTTTATCCTATAGGTGTTAAGTTAGGGGGAGGAGGGGATAGAATCAAACAAACAAACAAACCACTGTTGGCCGTCGCTACTTCTCTGTTTCTGGTACATCCACCTGGAATGACCTCCCTCTTTCACTTCGTCAAAAGCCTTCACTTGATTCCTTCAAATCCAGCCTCAAAACACAC
>CM054157.1:56039361-56046861 GCA_028751875.1 Rapana venosa
ATATATATATATATATATATATATTATATATATATGTATGTATGTATGTACGCATGTATGTATTGTATATGTATGTATGTATGTACTCTTATACACGGCGTATACATACACGCCAACACTTCGGCACAGTCAAGAAGGAAGAAGAACAAACAAAACAACAACAACAACAACAACAAAAGACAGGACGAGTCAGAGAGTTCCTGCCAGGCAAAGCAAAGCGAAGCGAAGTGGCAATGTAGCCACAATTAGCCACCAACAGGAACAGAGCGAGGAGCTGCTCGAGATTAAAGCACTTAGAGCTACTGTCTGCAGAGTGGAAACAGACTGACTGGAAGCACGGGTGGGTGGCGAGTGTGTGTGTGTGTGTGTGTGTGTGTGTGTGGTGTGTGGTGTGTGTGTGAGTGTGTGTGTGTGTGTGTGTGTGCGTGTGTGTGTGTATGTGTGTGTGCGTGTGTGTGTGTGTGTGTGTGTGTGAGTGTGTGTGTAGGGGGGAGGGGGGAGAGGAGAAGGGGGTGGTTAGTGTAGTGGTTAGTGTGTTCAGCTGCAGACATAACGACCCGGGTTCGAAGCTACTCTCCAGGCGCTCCTTTGAAAGTTTTTTTGGGGGTGGTTTTTTTTTTCGCCCTTGGAGTCCACGTCAGTACTGACTGCACTTGCCCCCAAAAGTCCTTCGGATGAGGCTGCTGGGAACCCGAGGTCGGCCCCTGAAGCGAGAATACGGAGGCCTTCGTGGTGGGGCAAGAGTAGTCGCGTACGCCAAAGTTTGTTCATGTTGGTGAGAGCTGTAGCTGAGGAAGAAGAAAATGGTTCTGTGGATTTCTTTGTTTGCTTTTTGTTTTTTGCTTGTATTTAATAAAAGAACAAAATGACCGAGTTCTCATCACAAACCCTCGCAGAACATCTTGCGCACACGTTAAAACCCGTTCTGCCTTTCCGAAGAGTAGGCCATTGTGTGCCGGTAGGAACGGAGGACAAAAAGGTAAAGGTAAAGGAGTCCCATAACCTATACGGTCGTAGGGGAGCGAGGCGTCAGAGACCTCACTTCTCTAGGGGCCAGCATATTGAGGGCGGCGCCCATCTCCTCTCCCTCGCTGCTTTACCTTCCCTGACCCTAAAGAGGGCAGGTACCCATTTACAGCTGGGTGAACTGGGGGAACTGTACTGAAGCCAAGGCGCGCAAACGGTCACCCATCCAACTGGTAACCACGCTCGACGCTGCTTAACTTGGCTGGGGGAAAGCGAGTGCTCCGACCACTGAGCTATCCCGTCTCCCGGAGGACAAACAAAATCTTAAACCATACAAGCTATAAAAAAAAAATTTTTTAATTAACCCACAAGCACACTGAAGCGTGAATGCGGCTGCCTTCCTGGTGGACAGAAACGGTCGCATAGCAAAATATCCCCATTGCTGAACTTGGGGGCTCTGGCTGAAGAACCAACAAATAAATGGAAGTAGCCAGAAACAGGATGTAGACAGGGTGGGAGTAGACAGGGTGGGGGTAGACAGGGTGGGAGTAGACAGGGTGGGGGTAGACAGGGTGGGAGTAGACAGGGTGGGGGTAGACAGGGTGGGAGTAGACAGGTTGAAAGCACACACATTCTAAGTAGATAGACAGGGTGGGAGTAGACAGGGTGGGGGTAGACAGGGTGGGAGTAGACAGGGTGGAAGCACACACATTCTAAGTAGATAGACAGGGTGGGAGTAGACGGGGTGGAAGCACACACACATTCTAAGTAGATAGACAGGAGTAGACAGGGTGGAAGCACACACATTCTAAGTAGATAGACAGGAGTAGACAGGTTGGAAACACACACACATTCTAAGTAGATAGACAGGAGTAGACAGGTTGGAAACACACACATTCTAAGTAGATAGACAGGAGTAGACAGGTTGGAAACACACACACATTCTAAGTAGATAGACAGGAGTAGACAGGGTGGAAGCACACACATTCTAAGTAGATAGACAGGAGTAGACAGGTTGGAAACACACACACATTCTAAGTAGATAGACAGGAGTAGACAGGGTGGAAGCACTCACATTCTAAGTAGATAGACAGGTTGGAAGCACTCACATTCTAAGTAGATAGACAGGAGTAGACAGGGTGGAAGCACACACATTCTAAGTAGATAGACAGGTTGGAAACACACACACATTCTAAGTAGATAGACAGGAGTAGACAGGTTGGAAGCACACACACATTCTAAGTAGATAGACAGGAGTAGACAGGTTGGGAGAAGATGGAAGTAGACAGACTGGAAATATTTATTCATTTATCTATTTTATTTATTCATTTGTATTTCGAGGATAATGATATAAGCACTCGTATGCTTTTTTTAACATCCAGTCCCAGTGTGTATGCAGTTTTATCCGTTCCCAACGGCACACAATGGCCTACACTTCCGAAAAGCGGAACGGGTTTTAACATGTGCGCAAGATGTTCTGCGTGCGTTTGCACACGGGACCTCGGTTTATAATCTCATCCGAAGGACTTTTGGGGAGAGTGGAGTCGGCTTTGATGTTAACTCCAGGGGAAAATATCCTTTTGAACAGGATTTGAACCCGGGTCAGCAGATCACGAGTGCTACGCAACCCAGCAGACAGATGTGCTAGAGCAGGTAATCCCCTAGGGATTTTGGCTGCACACCGGTATTAATTTGGGGGTCATGTAGTATCTTAGATAGAGAGCGAGTCGAAAAAAATGTTGGTAATTTTCACAGATTTTTTTAAAGTATAAAAAAAATGCACTGTGCACTAGGTCTTGTTTTTGGGATTGGAGACATAGAGCAATACCAGGTAGTCACGAGAAAGTTGGAAATAACCATCAAATGAGGATTGCCTGCATTCCTACAGCATTGACCCCGCGCATGCATATAAGTGCGGTAAGGAAGCTAGCAGACGACAAAAGACTGAGGGGGTACAGTGTTTGCTGAAAAATGAAAAAATTTCAAACCTACCAAATTTGTGCAAAATCACATGAGGTTTGAGTCAGAGGCTAGTCTTTCACAAAAAATGTGTTTTTA
Organism: Rapana venosa; assembly: GCA_028751875.1. Taxonomy (NCBI): domain Eukaryota; kingdom Metazoa; phylum Mollusca; class Gastropoda; order Neogastropoda; family Muricidae; genus Rapana; species Rapana venosa. Next base: position 56,042,386 of record CM054157.1, read on the forward strand.
GCTCTGTGGATGCCTTAGTACGTGCGGAATGAATATAAGAGTTACATAGAAAAACAGAAGGAAAAGAGGGATTTTTTTATTTCGGTGTGCGACCTTTACCCTTGGGGGGAGGGTGGGGAGGGGGGTATGTTATCGTCGTCACTTCTGTTCTGCTCTCCAAGGCAAATGGACCGAAGCGATTAGATACCCACCCACCCAGGGTAGTAATTAAAAGCAGAATAATACAAAAGCATGCGTGAAGGTATGCGTGCCTGTAGAAATGGTGAGGGGTGCTGTTGTTGTTGTTGTTGTTGTTGTTGTTTGGGAGGGGGGGGAGGGAGGATGTGTGTGTGTAGGTGGGTGGATGCATGCACAGGTATGCGCATGCACGCGGTCGCGCATATGCACACATACTCTCTGTTTCTGTCTCTGTGTTTCTATCTCTGTTCGTCTGTGTCTGTCTGTCTGTGTGTGTCTCTCTCTCTCTCTCTCTCTCTCTCTCTCTCTTCTCTCTCTCTCTCTCTCTCTCTCTCTCTCTCCCTCTCTCTCCCTCTCTCTCTCTCTCTCTTTCTCTCCTTTCTCTCTCTCTCTCTCTTCTCTCTCTCTCTCTCTCTCTCTCTCTCTCTCTCTTCTCTCTCTCTCTCCTCTCTCTCTCTCTCTCTCTCTCTCTCTCTCTCTCTCTCTCTCCTCTTATTTCTCTCTCTCTCTCTCTCTCTCTCTCTCTCTCTCTCTCTCTCTCTCTCTCTCTCTCTCTCTCTCTCTCTCCACACTCATACACTTATTCTATAAACAGACACAGACTCACGCACACACACCTACTCTCTCTCCCTCTTATTTCTCTCTCTCTCTCTCTCTCTCTCTCTCTCTCTCTCTCACACACACACACACACACACACCACACACACACACGTACACACACACTTTCTGATAGGAGAGATGCACACATACATATAGGCCAAATTCTGAGGCAGAAGAAGAAAGCTTCTTTGTTAAAGGCACATAACTAACCTCTTTCAGTGTGACTAAAGACGGTGTGCATTAGCCACACTTTCTGCTCAAACGCTCACGGCTGCTGCCTCTTTATACACAGACTGTCATGGCGGACAGACAGACATTCTTTTCTGTATCTGTGTGTGTGGGGGTCTGGAAATAAAAGATTGAAAGTTACCACTGAGCTCATCTCTCTCTCTCTCTCTCTCTCTCTCTCTCTCTATCTATCTGTCTCTCTTGTCTCTCTGTCTCACTCTCTGTCTCTCCATTTATTCCCCAATGACTAGATTAAAATCAGGCTGAATTTCCTTTCATGCATAATGATTGATAGATATTCTAAATTACGATCGATTTTTGTGTGTTATATCTTTGATGAATGCATTTTTTACATAGTACTATTTCTTGGTTATTTTTGCCCACTTAAAGAAAAAGATAAAGTTTTTTGTGTTTTCTGAAAGCCGACCCCTTTGAATATTTATACTTCTTCAGCTTAGAAAAATAATAAAAGAATGAAAGAATATTGTTCGCTTCTTCTTGTTCTTCTCTCTCTGTCTCTCTCTCTCTTTGACTGTCTGTCTCTGTCTCTCTCTCTCTGTCTGTCTCTCTCTCTCTCTGATCCGAGAGAGATATACATGTCTATCTATCTATCTGTCCCGTGGTCTGACAACCGTGGGGGCACCCTCAAAGACTCAACAACCAGTTCCCTCCATTCCTCTCTCTGTTCTGCCTTTCTCAGGGTTTTGTTGAGTTCTAGGCCTGTCCATTCGCTGATGTTATCCTCCCAGCTCTTCCTTGGTCTGGCCTCTTCTTCTTCCTCCTTGGACAGTGCCTTGTAAAACTGTCTTTGCAAGTCCTTTGGATTTTGTGACATGCCCATACCATTTAAGTTTACGCTTTTTCACGATCGTTAGAAGGTTCTCATAGGGTCCAATGGTTTGCTGGATTCTGTTATGCACGCTTTCGTTGCTTATGTGGTCTTTGTAGGAGATGCCAAGGAGTCTCTGAAAGCATCTCATCTCCACCGCCTGTACTCTTCTCTCCAAATCTGCTGTCAGGGTCCATGATTCACAGGCATACAGAAATATGGATATGACAAGGGAGCGCATTAGTCTGATCTTGGAGATAAGTGAGATATTTTTATCTCTCCAGATGGTGTTTAGTTTTAACAAAGCTGTTATTGTCTGTGCAGTCCTGCATACTACTTCTGGCTTGGATCCCTGGTCTGATACAATGGCTCCCAGGTACTTGAAGCTTTGAACTGTTTCCAGCTTCTGGTCATTAACCCTGATATCAGTGCTAATGCCGTTGGTGTTATTAGTCATCAGTTTGGTCTTCTCTGCACTGATTTCCATGCCGTATGTTTTGGAGGCCTTATCCAAGTGTTCTGTTAGGCTGGCAAGCTCTTTTTCTGATCCTGCTATTCCATCAATGTCATCTGTGAAGCGGAGGTTTGTGATCGTTCTGCCACCAATGCTGACTTATCCTTCATGATGTTCCAGTGCATCAGCCATGATTCTCTCAAGGAAGATGTTGAAAAGAGTGGGTGAGAGTAGACAGCCCTGCCTTACTCCAACTGTTGTTCGAAACCATTCTCCAATGTTGTTGTTGTAGTACACTGCACTGGTGGCCTCGCTGTACAGCTGTTTGATGACTCTGATCAGGTTTGCATTGATGCTGTACAAATTCATGGTTGCCACAAAGCTGCATGCCACACCTGTCAAATGCCTTCTTAAAATCGATAAATACGTGGTAACGGTCTTGTTGATGTTGAAGGTACCGCTCACATAGTATTCTGAGGTTGAATATCTGTTCAGTTGTGCTGCGCCCTGCTCTGAAACCTGCTTGTTCCTCAGCAATGATGGTCTCTGCTTGTGGCTTCAGTCTATTCAATATTATCTGCAGCATGACCTTGCTTGGGTGGCATATGAGGCTGATTGTGCGGTAATTATGGCATTGTTGTAGATTTCCTTTCTTGGGGAGGGTGATGATGAGTGACTGTGTCCATGGTGTTGGCCATTTTCCTGTCTGCCAGATCTTGTTGCAGATTCTTAGTAGGGTGCTGATCATGGCTTCCCCTCCAGCTTGAACCATTTTCAGTCTAGCGTTAACATCGCACAGACACGAAGTTTTCCAGGAGCAGACATAGGGAGTGATCATGATCTTGTGATGATGACTTTCCGACTACGTCTAAAGAAAATCCACAAGCGGAACAACATCAGGATCAAATTTGACCTCGAGAAGCTGAAGGACCAGAGCTATTAGAAATTTTTCAAGCAAGGATAGGTGGAAAGTTTGCAGCACTCACTGTGATAGACTCAGACATACATACACTGACGAATAGTTTCAATACAGCAGTGACTGAAACAGCAAGCGAGCTTCTTGGCAAACACCGACCAGTCAAAAAACCATGGGTCACACCTAACATCTACAACTATGCGACAAGCATAGAGAGTTGAAGAAAAAGAAAAATGAAACAAAAGAAAGAGCAGAACAATATAGGGCAGTCAAACAAAAGAATCAGGAAGTCCATGACAGAGGCAAAAGAGAAATGGATCGGTGAACAGTGCCAAGACATTGAAGAGAACATCAAGAAAAACAATAGCAAGAAAGCATATCAGCTGGTGAAAGACCTGACTAGCACAAACAGGGAAAAGGTTTAACAATCCAAGACAAAAATGGGAAGTGTCTCACTGACGACCAGGATATTCTGAACAGATGGACAGAATACTGCTCCGACCTGTATAACTATAGAACCGCAGGAGATCCAGAAGTCCTTAATGTACCCGCAAGCAAAGACACAGACAGTCACCCTATCCTCCGAGAAGAAGTGGAAACGGCAGTCAGATTGCTGAAAAAGGGGAAGTCAGCAGGGGCTGACAACATTCCATATACATGCATATAGGCCAAATTCTGAGGCGGAAGAAGAAAGCTTCTTTGTTAAGGGCACATAACTAACCTCTTTCAGTGTGACTAAAGACGGTGTGTATTAGCCACACTTTCTGCTCAAACGCTCACGGCTGCTGCCTCTCTATACACAGACTGTCATGGCAGGACAGACAGACATTCTTTTGAACTGTGTACATGTAGGTGTGGCTCTGGAAATTAAAGATGGAAAGTTACCTACCAAGCTAAATACAAACTGGAAGGGTTTGTCTGCTTTGTAAAGTGAACAAAGGTGCCATTTTGTGAAATAATTTTCGTTGGGTGTTTTTATTTGATTGTTGTTAGATTGCTCATGTTTGTAGTATGGCCTACTTCTGTGTGATGTTGGATTTGTGAGGAAATACTGATTCTTCTTGGCTAGATATGCAGATGTAAGTTTGTGTTATTGGAAAATGAATTGAGGGTGGGTGTGTGCGTGTGTGGGTGTCTGTGTGAGAGATTCTCATTTCTCTGTCATGCATACATACATATACTAAGACATACATACATTACATTCATACTAATAAAATGCATACATACTATACATCATATACATACATATATTATCACCATAAACATCCATGG
>CM054157.1:56056861-56079361 GCA_028751875.1 Rapana venosa
AGAGTGGACGACCTTACCGCGAAGACGACGACTACGACAACCCTGCCGAGAGTGCGCCCATGCTGGCCCAGAGTTCCCCTTCCTACACGGCAGCTTCCAGTTCCGCCAAAGGGGTGAGTTTCAGCGGAAGTGTTCAGAATGCGGGGGACTCTGAGATCCCTGAGCCAGCTCCCTTGCAGTATCCTTCCGAGCGTCGTCCCATGACCTTCGAGCAGCAGTCGTCGTCCAAAATGAGCATCTACGACAACGTGCTGTTCCCTTACGCCGAGGCTGACGGGGAGTGAGTGAGTGTTCGTGGAGAGCCGAGGTTCTAGACAAGGATGCTTCGTGGAAAGCCGAGGTTCTGTGTCGTGGAGTAGGAGGTTACTGGGACAAGGAGTCTTTGGGGAGATTATGTCCTGTGTGTGGGGATGTTTTTTCTTAGAAAATTTATCTGAGGATGCAATTTTGTGGTTTGTGTGTAGGATGGGATTTTGCTTAAAAATTTTCTGAAAAATAGAAGTTGATGCTTCCGTTGCTGTGGATTGCAGGCTGAAAAACAAGAATGTTGTGTAACCCCGTACTAGCCCTGTGTCTGCCGGCTTTACAGGCATCCTCCTCTGCACTCCTCCCTTTCCTTCTCCCCCTCCTTCCCCCCTCCACACACAAGTTTTAAAATTTGTTGAGCGTATAAGACTGTTGTATTAGGGGCATTGTATATTGCAGAAAACGGGGTGTGAAGAAGAACAAGGACTTTGTGTGTGAAGCGAGACTTTGTCAAAGACTAGTCTGTGTGGAAAAATACAATGATCACTTTGAAACAATTTTTTCACACACCTTTTACTGTTGTCAGCTTATAAGCCTAGTTGTGGGTTTTTTTGCACGCGCATGTACAGACACGTGCACGTGCACATGCTTTCACTCACTCACGCGAACATGGCAAAAATGCGCGCACACGCTCACATAATATGCGCACATGGCAAAAATGCGCGCACACGCTCACATACATGCGCACATGGCAAAAATGCGCGCACACGCTCACATACATGCGCACGTGTGCGCATCCACAGATACACGCACGCACGCACACACACACACATTCATGGGGAAAGTGCTAATAATATTAGAGATCAAAACTCAGGAGAGAGAGGAAGACTATCAGAGAGAGAGAGAGAGAGAGAGAGATCACAGACACTGAGATCACAGACACAGAGAGAGAGAGATCACAGACACTGAGATCACAGACACACAGAGAGAGATCACAGACAGGGAGATCACAGAGAGACAGACAGACCACGAGATAGAGATGGAACCGCTACTCTGAACAAGGTCTGGAATAAAAATGCATTCATCAATCAGGAACAAGAGAGAACCAGCGCTAGAGGCAGTGCCACATATTATGTGGTGGTGTGTGGTAGTTTGTGTGTGTATGTGGGGGTGGGTGTTGTATGTGTGTGAGAGAGAGAGAGGGGGGGGAGGGAGAGAGAGAGAAATGGTCTTCTCTCTTACTTGAGTGGCTTAGCTTTTTTTTTTTTTTGGAGAGGGAGGGGGTGTTTTTCTGTTATATTTTATTTTTTAGATAACTATTTCCAATATTGTGTGGATTCTTGTGTGGAACACCAAGAATTTATGTAACAAATGATTGCCTCTAAAACAATCAAGAAATATTTTAAAATGTAGTCTTAGAATTTCATCAGTTACAACTCTTGGCCAAATGTTCAAAATGCTACCCGAGACAGTTGATCTTTGGTCCTACTTCAAAACTTTATCTGCTCAACTTCAGGGACGGGATAGCTCAGTGGTCACAGCACTCTCCCCAAGCTAAGGTTAAGCAGCATCAGTCTGGTTACCACTTGGATGGGTGACCGTTTGCATGCCTTGGCTTCAGTACAGTTCCCCAGTTCACCCAGCTGTAAATGGGTACCTGCCCTCTTTAGGGTTAGGGAAGGTAAAGCAGCGAGGGAGAGGAGATGGGCGCTGCCCTCAATATGCTGACCCTGGAGAAGTGAGGTCTCTGATGCCTTGCTCCCCTGCAACCTTATAGGTTATGGGACACCTTTACCTTTACCAGATTTTTACTGGAGACAGTACACCTTTAGTCCTACCTTGATACTTTTACCAACTGAACTTCAGGGACGGCATAGCTCAGTGGTCCGAGCATTGGCTCTTCCCAAAGCTAAGGTTAAACACTGTTGATCGTGGGTACCTCCTGGATGGCTGACTGTTTGTGCAGCCTTAGCTTCAGTGCCATCATCATCATCATCATCACCATCATCATCACCATCATCATCACCATCATCATCATCAGTCCCCTGACCAAGATGGTCGTCATCGGGATAACAAAGCGTTGGTGGACAGTGTTCTCCAGGCTGCAGGTCTGTCTGTCTGTCTGTCTGCCTGTCTGTCTGCCTGTCTGTCTGTCTGTCTGTCTGTCTTCAGCCTTTCACAGCAGCGACACAACACAACACAGCTCTCCATGTCCAGGCCGTGTGGTCCAGTCTGTGATGTTAGTTCTGCATCATCCAGGTCTTCTTCATCTGTCTGCCCCTGCCTCTTCCTCCCTCCTTCAAATGATCCCTTTTGCGTTATGTTACGTTTTTATGCAACAATGCTTGTTGTACAAGAGTGTGAGATAGATGGAAAAGGATGTTTACTGCCAACCATACCAGCCTTGCAATGAATAAACCTTTGTATTGAGAATCACAGAGTGACAAACATGTACATGACCTCTCTACAGGTGTACGTGACAGAATCTTGCTTTGTGTCGCCATTTTGCAAGCGAAACTAGAAAGAAAAGAAAAACAGATAGCTTTGCATAAAGGGTGACGTCACAACATGGCTGCCTGGGAATCTTAATACTGTAACAACCAGGATGCAGTTCTTCACGTTTTCAAGAGATGGATGGAAGGTAACAAAGCAAAACATTCATGATACTGTTTACCGACAGTTTCTGATTGTAAAGTACATTCTTGGAAAAATATGTGAAATGATGGTGTGTAGATGGAGATAGTTTCGCTGCTGGGACAAGTGTGGATTTGCCTGGGAAAGATCACATGAGTTTCAGGGACAACGTTCACAGTTTTGTGTTCAGGTTGAAGAAAACGTTTGTTTTGTAATGTACTGTTTTAATGGACAAAGGATGAAAGATTCCTCAATGATAAATACCCTGCTTTGATCAAACTGATCTCTGTATCCATATGAATTAAGTTAGAAGATTATTGTTGTTGTCATTATTATTATTATTATTACTATTATTATCGGTATTGTTTTTATCATTGTCATCATTAACATGATTATGATGACTTATAATTGTTGTTGTTACCTTTTTCTTTCTTACTGTCCTCTTCTTTTTCTTCTTCTTATCTTCTTCTTCTTTTTCTTCTTATTGTTGTTGTTGTTGCATGTTGTTGTTATTATTATTATTGATTTTGTTGTTCTTATGACCATTATCATGGTGATTATTATTCTTATTCTTCTTAATAATATTGTTATCATTATCCTGCAACAAAGAAACCACAAGATCTCTCAACTGTCATTATCACAAAAAATATGAAAATTCTGGAACATTCTGAGAATATTGCCAGTTAGCTTGTGTCATGCTTTAGCCATGTGGATATTACAGCAACATTACTGCCTTGATTATGTGCTGTTTGTTGTCATTCATTATGCTGCTTTGGGTTGTGTTTTTTCCCATAGGATCACAATATAATCTTACATTGTTGTGATTATTTGTTGTGTTGTGGCCACTTCTGTTGAGGTTGTTGTTGATATGAGTGTTGTGACTGGGTTTATTTTTATCCCTAAAACTGCATGATCCGAAAATGGGTATTGTTTTCAAATGGCTTCTTTCTGCCTGTTGAATTGTCTTCAAATGGGTTGTATCATTTCTTGGTTTTATTTATCCATAATATGAACCAACAGTCATTTATAAGTATATCAAAGATATAACTGTATTGGTTGTGTTGTGTTGTATTGTCTTGTGTTGTGTTGTTTTCTGTTTTAATGTTTCCATTTATGAAGCTAGAGTCTATGTTGGTTTAATCGCCTGTTTTTATTCTTTTCCTTTCTTTTTCTTCTCTCCTTCATTTTACACTGTCAGATGTGTCTGGGAAAATTAGTGGCATGTCCTTCCCAGCTCCTCTCGTGGGCCGTACAGCTTGGTTTTCAGGGTTATCTCCGTCAGCCACACAATCTTCCTCAGGTCGCTGCTGTATAGCGTGTATCTTTGAAGGATGTGCTGGCCAGTCTGGTTTTCTTTACCACAGGGGAGAAGGAGGAAGGAGTTTCATCTTTGTGGACATGTGGTGATTTAGCCTGTTGTTGTGCCCAGTGCCGAGTCTTAGAATGATGACTTTCCTTTTAAGGTGGGCAACAAGAAAAGTAAAGAAAAATGTTATCTGGGACAGGTGTGAAAGCGTACTGTGTGATTCTCACTGTGTTATCATTTTTACCTCCTGATATTTGATTGAATGATTGAGCTTTGCCGTACCTACATTTTTGCTTGTTAGCATATTTACCTTTTTGGTATTTTGTTTGTTTGTTGTTTTTAAATCAGGTCTGTTAAAATTCTTGCGTATATAATTCGAACTCTTGTTTCAGAATGTCTTTCATTTTCTTTGGCTGTGTTTTTTCACGATCACGTTTTCGTTAGCATGTGTTCAATTTTCCTTTTTAGCTGATGATTTGTGTGTGTGTGTGTGTGTGTGTGTGTGTGTGTGTGTGTGTGTGTGTGTGTGTGTGTGTGTTTGTGTTTGACGTGTTGGGTTACAGAGAGTTTTGGAGTTAATGTGATGATTACAGTTGTTGTTCATTTGGTTGTGTGTGTGGTTTTTTTATTTAATCATTATCAGCCGTACATTAATATGCCTTCTTAGGTTTCCTTCAGCTTTGTTGTGATCTGTTACATTGAATTAACATGTTTATGTCATGAGGACACATTTCTGAAATTTTCGTGTTTCTATGAGAACACTCGGTATTTCCAAGAAAATATTCTCTCTCTCTCTCTCTCTCTCTCTCTCTCTCTCTTCTCTCTCCTCTCTCTCTCTCTCTCTCTCTCTCTCTCTCTCTCTTTCTCTCTTTTACTAGCTGTATATGAGAAATGAATGTTCACAATTTACATTTTGAAAGAAAGCATAATGATTATTATATTAGTCCCCTATTGTGCATCTTCTCCTGTACTGAAGGGGCTGACTGACGGACCCTCTGAAACACAGGGTTGGGAAGATCTGCCCCAAAGCGAACCATTTTTCACCATAGATTATACCTCAAATGGCCCAAATTGTCGGGTCAAGCGCAACTGATTAGATCACAGCATCTTTTCCAAACGGATGGCTAGTATCCTTTAGCCAATTAACTTTCATTATTCAATCCATGCCCATTTTGTGCAAACATTGGCGAGTATGAGATTGAAACTTCAGAACTGGTGATGACTATCACATCCCATACTTTTTTCAAATATTTCGTGTAGTAGTTCGCCCATCGCACACTGCTAGGTCTGACCGAATATGTTGGAACGTCTCTCGCCAGACGTACAGTCGAACAGGTTCGTCTGTCGCCACCATAATAGGAGTAGTGCTAGATTTTGTTGATGGTGTTGTTGTGTTGTTGATGGTGTTGTTGTTGATGATGGTGATGATGACGATGAGGGTGGTGGTAATGATGATGGTGATGGTGGTTGTGATGATGATGACGACGATGATGATGACGACGAGGACGATGATGATGACACTGATGATGAGGATGATGATGTTGCACTTCCCCAACTTAACACCCTGGGGGTCTATCACCCAGAACATGCCACACTCTGTCTCACTTCATCCCACCTGGGAATGAATGAATCACTGTGAGACTGTAAGTTAGTATACACTGCATGATGAGAAGTGTGCAGTGTAGGACTGTTTTTCCCTAGTAACCTCGCTGTTTAGGCAGCCATACTCCGACCTCAAGGGATCTGTCTCTGTTTTCAAGGAGAGTGCAGGTTGTTACTGCCAAGAACTTGTCATGGCTGAAGAAGACAATCTCAACATAACATTACAAAACATGACAAACATGTTAATGTAGACCTTGACACCTAGCTGACATCAATAACTGACACAGCTCTTAGCCTATACCATGAGCCAGAGTAAAAATTTGTATAACTTTTGTTTGTTTGGTTTTTCTGCTTTTTGTTTGTTTCCAATAAAGTTTGGTGACGTTTTATATACCCAGCATGCATCCAAAAGCTTTGCTAAGCGCATTGGCATATTTTGGCTAGTCAGGTATCGGTTTTCGTGATTTTTTTCCTGAGCAGTGTCGTGTAGTGTATGGTGTATGGGTTATCCCGCACGCTCTGACTGCTTGTGAAAGCTGAACAGAAAATGTATTTTGTTGTGTATGATATTTGTAAATTTAAGTATTCTTTTTATGGTTAATATACCTGAGTTATTACGTCTATGGTATGATTGTGTGGTGGCCTGATGTGTGTTTGTGTGTGTGTGAGCGAGTGAGAGTGTGTGAGATAGTGAGTGAGAGAGAGAGAGTATACATGCATTCTCTGTGTTTGTTGTTTTTTTAATTCTTTTATATCAAGGATAATGGAATAAGCACTTTTGTGCTTTTTTACATCCAGTCCCTGTGTGTATGCGGTTTTGTAAATTGTCATCTGTTCCCACCGCCACACTGATGTGTATTTGTGTGTGCTTTTGTGAGTGAGTGAGTGTGTGTGTGTGTGAGAGAGAGTATACATGTACTATGTGTATGTATGTGTGCGTGCGTGGATGCATGCGTTCATGCGCGCGCGCGTGCGTGCATGTTTGTGTGCACTCGTGCACGGCTATTCACGCGTATGCACGTGCTCGCACACATCATTGTGTACACATGTACTTTAATCGGTTGTGAACTATTACTATTTATACCTATACTCCAAAATTCTTGTCAGTCGCTTTCACTGATACTGTGTGTATCAATAATTATGCAGAACACTCTAAAGATAATTATTACAATCCAGTCGTGTAGACTATTCACACACGCATAATTATGATAATAATTATATGTGATTCTGTCAGTATCAGGCCATTTTTTTCCTAATGATTTTTCTAGCCGTGTGATGACCGTATTAAAACTGTACCGTAGATATTACAAGGATTGATTTACCCATCTCTTTGCCTATGTTTTAGTTTTGTGTGTGTAGATAATATATAATTGTATTACAGCCTACTTGCCTATCTATCTATATTGTCGAAGGCTTGCTTCAGAACTTTGTGGTAGTATTTCTGGGTTTGAAGTGGAACGAGATTCAACAAGGAAAATGTCTATGATCGCCGGTATTGTGACTGACAGATGATGTACATGTATGTAAAAGTGAGCGTAATTATAGAGAGTGGGATGTTTGGTTGATGGTACAGTCGCTGGGACTGTAATACAATGGAAGGTAGCTCTCTGTCCATTTCGCAGCGGTCTTCGTTCACTTTTTGTTTGTTTTGTTTTGTTGTTGTTGGTTGTGTTTTTTGTTGTTTTGTTTTGTTTTTTGGGTTTGTTTTTTGGGTTTGTTTGTTGTTGTTGTTGTTGTTGGTTTTTTTGGGGGGGTCTTTCTCTTTCTGAGGTTTGGTTGATTGGTTGGTGAAATGGGGGGTTGGTTGGTTGGTTGGTTGGTAGGTTAGTTGGTCTGTTGGTTTAACTTTTTTTTTGGTTTTAACTTGGTGTTTTGGGGACGTTTCTTTAGTTGTTGTTTTATCTGATTTTTTTCCTTTATTTTTGTTGGGGGGGGGGGGGAGATGTTGGGTTTGGGGGGGGGGGGCATTTTTTTTTTTTTGGGGGGGAGGGGGGGGTTATCTCTGTGTCCACTTCATCCTATTCTTCCTTGTAACCACAAAACACTATTGTCAACATGATGCTGAAATGTTAGAACATGATCAGCTAAAAAAAATTTAATTAAAAATAAAATAATAATAACAAAAACAATAATAATAATAATATAAAGCACCTGCGCGATCATAAACACTTTCTTTGCGGAATCTCTTTATACCCCCGTTTCCCTTTAAATCGCTAGAACAGCTACAAAGTTGCTAAAGAGCCTTCCTGTTTGTATGTACCCCGACCTACAAAGTAATCTGATCTGCCATTACCTCTTGGTTGTTTTTGGTTTTTTGTTGTTGGTTGTTGTTTTTGGTGTTTTTTTTTTTGGGGGGGGGGTTGTTTGGGTTTGGTTTGTTGGGGTTTTTTTGTTTTTTGGTTTTTTTGGGGGGTAGGGGGGGTATTTTTTTATGAACAGAATGTGTGTACATCTTGTGGCAAGGACTTGTCTTCTTTTCTTTGTTTGTTTGGAGTTTTTTGTGTGTCTGATCTGTACTTGCAGTAATAAAGCTGTAATGTGAAAAATGTTGGTGTGTGTTTGTGTGTGTGTGTGTGTTCTTTCTTCTTTCTTTCTTTCTTTCTTTCTGTATGCAATTTTATTCTTTGACTTCGAGAATAATGTTTGTGTGTGTGTTTTGTGCTCTCTCTTCTCTCTCTCTCTCTCTCTCTCTCTCTCTCTCTCTCTCTCTCTCTCTCTCTCTCTCTCTCTCTCTCTCTCTCTCTCTCTCTCCACGCGCGCGCGCTCGTACATGCACGCGCGTTTTGTTTGTTAGAGGGTATTTTCTTTACTGTTTACGTTGGCATAAATTCAGTCGGCATTTCTCTCTCTCTCTCTCTCTCTCTCTCTCTCTCTCTCTCTCTCTCTCTTCTCTCTCTCTCTCTCTCTCTCTCTCTCTCTCTCTCTCTCTTCTTTGTTTAAAAACAGAAACAAAACTTACTTGCGAGATGATTTTGATATCCATCACATCATCAACACAGTTAAAGTGTGGCTGACTGTGAATGGTGCAAATCGGACGAGACGTGTTAAGACATCAACACGTACAGAGAAAGTGCCGAAACAGATACAAGGAGAAAAAAACTAAACAAGAAAGCTTTGATGCCTCTGTTTTGCCCTGAAGTATCGGCTACATCCTTCCTGCAGTATCATGTTATTATTATTATTATTATTATTATTATTATTATTATCATTGTTGTTGTTGTTGTCAGGGAAGGTAAAGCAGCGAGGGAGAGGAGATGGGTGCCGCCCTCAATATGCTGGCCCCTAGAGAAGCTGAGGTCTTTGATGCCTCGCTCCCTTTCGACCTTATAGGTTATGGGACACCTTTACCATTACCATCATCATCATTGTTGTTGTTGTTATTATTATTGTTGTTGTTCTTTTTGTTCTCGTGCGTTCCCCAGCTTAACACTCTGGGGATCTGTCACCCAGAACATGCCACACTCTGTCACACTTCATCCCACCTGGGAATCACTGTGAGACTGTAAGTTAGTACACTCTGGATGAAAAGGATGAGACTGTAAACCGAGGCCCCTTGTGCGAACGCACGCACGCACATCTTGCGCACACGTTAAAACCCGTTCCGCTTTTCGGAAGAGTAGGCTGTTGCGTGCCGGTGGGAACGGATGACAAAATTTACAGAACTGCATACACACGGGGACTGGATGGGGAAAAAAAGCACACGAGTGCTTATTGCAGTATCCTCGAAATAAAAGTGGTTTTTTTAAGGAAAAAAAAGATTTTTTGTTGTTGTTGCGTGTATGACTGTTTTCAAATATCTCGCCACAAAGACAGCCATACTCCGACTTCAGAGGATTAAGTGCAGAGGTTGATGCGGTTAAGAACTTATTTGTCATGGCTGAAGGTAAAATCTCACCATATCATTTTTTTTCCAAAGCACAACTACATTTTTCTTTGCCGTTCCTCAGCTAGAGCTCCGAGGTTCAGCAATGGTGAGATTTTGCGTTACTATGTGACGTTTCTGTTCACCAATAAGGCAGCCACAGTCTGACTTCAGGATAACATTTTGATAGAGGTCTTGGCTCTTACCTTACTTATTTATTCTTTTATGTTGAGAATCATGGAATAAGCACTCATGTGCTTTTTTTTTTACACCCAGTCCCCGTGTGTATGCAGTTTTGTCAGTCGTTACCTTCAATCAATAACTGAATCTGGCATTTCTTTTTGAAAAAAATTAGTTTATTTTTAGAGGATGATGAATTATAAGCTGTCTTGTAGGTAGGTTGGTTTGGTTTTTTTACATGCAGTCCTGGAGTGCTTTGCGCTTTGTCAATTTTGTCATCTGTTCTCACCAGTGTATCATGGCCTACTCTTTTGAAAGGCATACCAGGTTTTAACAATGACAAATTTCTTTTTATTCTTTTATTTTGAGGATAAAGAATAAGCACCCATGTGCTTTTTTACATCCAGTCCCCGTTAACGTGTGTGTGTGTGTGCAAGATGTTCTGCGTGAATTCGCACACTAGACCTCAGTTTATCGTCTCATCCGAAGGACTTTGTGAGGGAGTGGAGTCGGCACTGATGTTAACTCAGGGGAGAAAAATAATCCTTTTGAACGGGTGTCTCGGTGGTGGCTCGAACCCGGGCCGTCAGATCACGAGAGCAACGCTCTAACCACTAGGCTATTTTTGTTAATGCTAAACACATTTGAAATAAATAAATTATATAATCATCATTTAAAACAATTAATTAAGCAGAGACGAATAGATTCTCGTCAATTGAGCGTTTTCCATTTTCGACTCAATTTTGAATGCAAGGGAGATAAATTTGGGAGGGGACATAACAGTTTCGTCTTCGTTCACAGGTGTACTGATTATTCCCCTTCCTCCGGCAATTTTCTCTTCTCTCTTCGCTTTCCATTACCAGGTGGGGTGTGTAGTGCCTGGTCTTCCTTCTCCTGTGCTTGTCACTCTGCAGGAGGTCTGCCTGCTGGCCTCAGCCCACACATTCCCACTTCAGAGCAGCTCATTTTTTGTACAGGAAGCATGCTGGGTATGTTCCTGTTTCCTTAACTCACCGGAGGCAGACATGAATTAAGGGATCTTTAGCGTGCATATTTAATCTTTGTATGTCGTATAATTATAATTATGTGAAGGTAAGTAAGGCACTGGCAGGTCTGCACGTTAATTTGAGCACAGAGACTGTAAAAGTCCCCACTTTTTTTTTCTTTTTCGCACAGACAACATTACCAAGTTTCGAACAGTACAATGTCAAGATGTCATGGACCTGTGAGAACAAAGTTAAATGACCTTAACTAGTCAGCTATAGCATTCCTGTCTGTCTGTCTCAGTGTCTGTCTCTGTCTCTGTCTGAGTCCTTATTCCATTATCCTCAAAATAAAATAAAATTTCAAAAAATGAAATAGGTTTGCTTGAAATTTTAGTTGCGATTATAAAATGAAAGTCCCTATTTGGGGCAAAGGACGGATGAGAAAAAAAAACAAAAAAAACTATGTCAATACTTATCTGCAACCCTTGGAAATAAAGATTCTCTCTCTCTCTCTCTCTGGTAGGAAATGCCTTCAGTTCCTGGGCTTTATCACAGTTCTTGATAAACCATTGACGCTTGGGGCAACAGCAAAGTGAGAGGCTGTAGTATGACCAGTGGCTTTCTTTCCCACTCATGGAATTCCACTTTACAGCTTAGTCTTTAGTGGTCGACAATGACTCTCTGACTAGGAGGCTTGACTTGTACAGTCCTTATGTGCTGCAGCCCTGGGGGCTAGTTGGCCTTTGGAGAACATCTCCAACGCTGACTGTCCTTATGCCCACTTGGCTGAGAGAGTGGGGGCGTGATGTGGGCAAGGCATCTCCACTATAATCAAATTTCTGCCCAGTTTGTGAAACAGCAGCTGCCTCCTCTGCTATTTTGGAGGTCATCGTGGAACAGGACCGGACAAACATGAAATTGGTAGGAGGATATGGGGAAGGGGAGGGGGGAAGGTGTGGATGGGAAGAAGCTAGCAAGGTAGTAAACGAGTGAATCATGATTATCTTTAAGGGCACAGACACGACAAGCTTTATTTATTTATTTATTATTTATTTATTTAAACCACTTTAAGTCATGGCAGATTTCTCTGCATGAAATTCGGGCTGCTCTCCCCGGGGAGAGTGTGTCGCCACAAGAGCAGCGCCACCCATTTTTTTCCTGTCTGCAAATGTATCTGTTTCCCTATCAGAGTGGCTTTTTTCTACAGAATTTTGCCAGGAACAGCTCTCTTGTTGCCATGGGTTCTTTTACGTGCGCTAAATAATTATGTGTAACACACGGGACCTCAGTTTTATCGTCTTATCCGAAAGACCAGCACCCAGACCACTGTTCATGATCTAATGGATGGGGGAAAAGTTTCGGGTCCAAATGGGATTTGAGACACCGCATACTTCCAACCCGGACTTTTTACTTTCTAGGCAGACTCGTTGCCTCTAGACCACCAATCTAACCTTACATAATTATAGCTGAGGCGAAAAGAGTGGAATGAGCGGTGTGGGAACAGCAGGACTTTAATAAAGAATTGTGTGTGCATGTGTGTGTATATGTGTGTATATGCGTGTGTATATGTGAGTGTGTGTGTTTAACAAATGTTACCTTTTATCACGTGCATACATTTCTATATCTGTCTGTAATCTACTTTCTTTGATACGTTTTCATCACTGCAAAGCAAATTTCATTCAAACAGAGAACATAAAAGAATTGAAGTGAATTGGGATGTCACTGAAGGTGAAGAGGCAAAACACACAATTTTTGGGGGGGGTGGGGGGGGGGGGGGACAGGGGAGGGGGGGGGTCCTCAGCTAGCACTTGAGGTTCACCAGTGGTTGAGAGTGTCGTGCATGCGACCGTTTCCTCCCATCATGTAGGTAGCCACATTCCAACTTCAGGGATAATATCTACACACCACACCAGAGTGCTTGCGGGTTTTTTTTTAAAAACTTTTTTTTTATCCTGTGTTCTTACCAACTCAAAGAGCCTACTCTTCCGAAAGGCAGAACAGGTTCTATCGTGTGTGCAAGATATTCTGCATGCGTTTGCACACGGGACTTCGGTTTATGGTTTCATCTAAAGGACTCTTAGGGAGCAGAGTCAGCACTGATGTTACCTGCAAGTCTAGAGTAACGCGCCTGCCTAGACAGCGAAAAGTCCGGGTCAGAAGTGTGGGCTGGTTCAAATCCCGTTTGAGCCTGAAACTTTTCCCCCATCCATTAGGCCATGAGTGGTGGTCTGGGTGCTAAGTCTTTCGGATGAGATGATAAACCGAGGCCCCGTGTGTTATACAAAATTATTTAGCGCACGTAAAAGAACCCACGGCAGCAAGAGAGTTGTCCCTGACAAAATTCAGTAGAAAAAAGCCACTCTGATAAGGAAACAAATACAGTTGCAGACAGGAAAAAAAGAAAAAAAAGGTGGCGTTGCTCTTGTGGCGACATGCTCTCCCCAGGGAGAGCAACCCGAATTTCACACAGAGAAATCTGCCGTGACTCAAAAAGGTATAAAAAAAAATTTTTACATTTTTTTAATAACTGGGCGTCTCTGTGATTGCTCACACCCAGGCTATCTAACTGCGAGCACAACCCCACCAACCGCTGACATGAATGACGGGATCTTTAACGTGCATATTTGGTCTTCTGCATGTGTATACACACAAAGAGAATGAAGGCACTGGCAGGTCTGCCATTAAAGTTGACCTGGGAGATTTATAAGACTCTCCACCCTTAATTCACCAGACGCTGCCGAGATTTGAACTCACAACTTCATGGACCCTTAGGATTGAAGTCGAACGGTCTTAACCACTTGGCTATAGCGACAGTCGGAACTAATCTTTGTTCTGTTTCAAGTAAATGACAAAAATATTCATTTTCCAAAATCTCCTGGTTAAATAAGCAACAACAACAACAAATAAATAAGTCAAGTCAAAAATACTTTAATCATCCCATGAAGGGCAATCTCCTGGTTACATGAAATGAAAAATAGCATACAGTTTTCAATGTCTGCATAAATATATCTCTCTGTCAGGCATACTTTTGCCTCAAAATACAGACATATTGGAAATATACAAAAGACACTTAACAAAAAGTGAATAATCTTGCACAATATCTTTTTTTTAATAAGGCAAATTTATATTTCACATTGTTGCAGTAACATTCTCTCAACACAAAAAGACCAATTCACAAATGCAACAAAATAAAAACTCCACACAAACAAAAACAAGAAGAAAAAACCCCAAACAAAATCCACAAACATTCATAACAAATTAAAAGGAAAAAAAATGAAACGAAAATCAATCCTGAATGAAATAGGACACATTTCTGTATATGTTTTGTATACACTGTATTATATTTCAAACTACCTCCAACGATAATAATGACAAGCTTATAACACACGCACAACAAAAAATACACAATTGTTGAAATTCAAAGGGGAGGCGGGGAGGATGTTAATGGTATATTCCTCTGGGAGGAAAAAATGTTAAGACTTGCATCCACAATGTGACCATTTTGTACACGTGGTTGTTTTTCATTCCTCATCTAAGGCTTCCAGGCTCACCCATGACCAAAGTTTGCATGTGTGACCAACGTTTCTTTCAACCCACCATTAAGGTAGGTAGCCACATTCCGACAGCGGGAATGAACAAGTCTGAAGATCTTCCTATCAGTCTACCCTCACTGCAGCAAGTCTTCACTTCACCGCATAAAAAAATCATCTTCCTCTGCACCATCTTTCTCTCCCACCTCGTCCCACCAAGGTAAAAGGTAAGGTAAAGGAGTCCCATAACCTATAAGGTCGTAGGGGAGCGAGGCGTCAGAGACCTCACTTCTCTAGGGCCAGCATATTGAGGGCGGCGCCCATCTCCTCTCCCTCGCTGCTTTACCTTCCCTGACCCTAAAGAGGGCAGGTACCCATTGACAGCTGGGTGAACTGGGGGAACTGTACTGAAGCCAAGGCGCACAAACGGTCACCCATCCAAGTGGTAACCACGCTCGACGCTGCTTAACTTGGCTGGGGGAAAGCGAGTGCTCCGACCACTGAGCTATCCCGTCCCCTGTCCCACCAAGGAAAACCAAATTAAGTATGACTACATCAACACCCCATCCCCTGCCCCTCCCCCATATACCATCCCCCCCCCCCCCCCCCCCTAAAAAAAAAGTGTCACAACTATAGCATCCCTCAAAGTCAGAATGCAGCTACCTTCATGGTGGGTTAAAAAAAACACAACACCTTGGTCACACATGCAACAGCTGCATACGCAGAATCTCACCATTGGTGAACATCTGAATTCTGTCCCAAGTAACCACAACAAAACAAAAACACACACAAAATACGAGATTTGGTTTTTTTAATGACACAGAAAGCCTTTTAGTGCATGAAAATAAATCATAAAAAAATAATAATCAAAAATGGAATTTATATAGCGCTGTATCTTGCACAGACAAATCAAAGCGCTTGTACTCAACTCATTCTTACACAGTCATGCAACCAATAGCAAGGAATAGTTCTAACCAGTCCAAATGCACACACACACACACACACACACACACACACACACACACACACTTTCGCAGGGCGATGGGATTTTTGGCAGTTGAAAAGCAGGGACAGCAATAAAATGAAACAGGAGAGGAAAATCTTAGGTTTGAAACAAATATGTCTTGAGGCCAGATTTAGAAGTGTCACAAGAAGGTCTTTGGCGAAGAGAGATAGGGAGGCCATTCCAAATCGATGGACTAGAAACAGAGAGTGACCGCCAACAGAGGACTGGTTGAATCTAGGTATTTGTAAGCACAAGGAAACTGCAGCAGAGCGGAGGGAACGAGAAGAGTGTACAGGTGAAGACATTCACAGAGGTAGGAGGGTGCTGTTTTGTGGAGCCATTTGTAACAGAGAGTACTGATCTTATAGTTTATTCTTTGTGGCACAGGCAGCCAGTGGAGAGATCGCAAGAGAGGGGTGATGTCAAAACAATCATCGCAATTCAAATCAAAACGTCCCCAAAGACAGAATACAACTACCTCAATGGTGGAAAGAAACAGTCGCGTATGCAAAAATGTCACCACTGATGAACCTCAGAGCTCTAGCCAAGGAACAACACACACACGCATGCACGTGCGCGCGAAAGCCCACACACACACAGAGACACACGCACAGACACACACACACACTCACACACACTCACTCACAGACACACACACACTCACACTCACAGACACACACACAAACATTCACACATTTCAAAACAACAGGAACACAGTATTCTTTGTTGCCAAAAAAAAAAGTAGTATGAAAACAGTCAATAAAGAAACATACCAGCAAACCGTTTTTCAAACATCTCCTGGCTAAATCACAAGAAAAAATATAATGTTTCAAAGACAGACTGAAATATCTGCATGAATTTGTCTATCACAGAAAAAAAACCACCTGACAATTTATTTAATATGTCAAAATAATATGTTTGGAGGACAAGACAAACAGAACTGGAACATCAATGATTTTGTACATTAAATATCCTTCTTTTGATCCACATAGATTTATATTTCACAACCTCCCATAAAAAACAAAAATATGAATAAATAAAGGTAAAGGTGTCCCATAAGGGTCATGGGGGAGCAAGGCGTCAGAGACCTCACTTCTCTAGGGCCAGCATATTGAGGGCGGCGCCCATCTCCTCTCCCTTGCTGCTTTACCTTCCCTGACCCTAAAGAGGGCAGGTACCCATTTACAGCTGGGTGAACTGGGGGAACTGTACTGAAGCCAAGGCGCGCAAACGGTCACCCATCCAACTGGTAACCACACTCAATGCTGCTTAACCTTAGCTGGGGAAAGCGAGTGCTCTGACCACTGAGCTATCCCGTCCCCATAAATGAATAATGAATCCTTTATTTAATATCTTTTTACAAAAGGTAATATTAGACAGGGGTAAAAAAAAAATAATGAAAGCAAGCAATAACAACTAACAACTGAAATATTTAACTATAACACAAGTAAGGAAGGTGGCAGGATGATTAAGACATCCACCTGCCTAACAAGTAAACCGTGAGGTTCTGGGTTCCATTCCCAGCCTTGCCCTTTCTTCCCAGTTTGACAGGAAAACCAAACTGAATGTCAAAGTCCTTCATAGAAGACTATAAACGGAGGCCCCCATGTGTGCATGCACGCAGAACAGCTCGCACACAGATGACAACATTTCAAAATGACAAACACACACAGTTTGGACATCATCCCTGAAGTCAGAATGCAGCTACCTAAAAGGTGGTGGTGATGGCAGGGGGAAGGGGAGGGGGGGAAGGTGTCGCATTCACAAAAATCTCACCATTGGCTAACTTCAGAGCTCTAGCCGAGGATTTAAAAGAAAAAAAAACCCAGAGTATTATTCACTTTTCTGTATTGTATTGTAGACCACTGTGAGTCACGGCAGATGTCTCTCTACATGAAGTCTGGATTGCTTTCCCTGGAGAAAGTGTATGGCCAAAAAGAGAAAGAGCAACCGTCCCTTCATGATGAATCTCAGACACCTGACGGTAATCTCCACAATTCTGAACAGGCAAATCTATTCTATACATCTCCCCACATATTAATACTGCAACTGCAACAAGTTTTATTTGTTTGGGGGGTTTTTTAGGAGGGGGGGGGGGGAGGAGTCATTCCTTGGCTAGAATTCTGAGGTCAGATTTTGCGTATGCGATCCACGGCTGTCACTCTCCCCCCACACTTTCATCTCCTCTCAGCTGCTGTCTATCTCGTCCCATCCCAGCCCAGCTGGTGCAGACTATGGCAGAAAGTGACGGGACTTGGTAAAAGGAAGGGGTGCACTCCTGTTATCACTGGACCCTGACCCGATTCGTGCTGGGTTTGTGCACTGTGGACCCTGTTTACCCTCCATTAAGGAAGTCACATTCCAACTTCAGACAACAACAGTTTTTTCAAAACCCAACACACGTCACACACACACACACAAATCCTGTACTAGAAAAATTGTTTCTCTAATCAACAGATTGCAATTAAATGCCTTTCGAGCAAAATTTGCCAAAAATATACCATGTATATGCGGTGACAAATTTTTTCCAATGTTCATGTTCTGTTTATCAATGTCAAGGTTTAAAAACGTGTTTACCATCATTTCAAGATAAGTCTCTGCAGGAAGTTTTAACCAATCCAGAGTTAGTATGTGAGATAGCCTTGTCTCTGTTGCAATCCCCAGTATTCTCTTTTTTGTAAATTATGGTCGTCGGAATCTACATTTTGCTTGTTTCACAGCTGCCGTTACAAGTAGTTCACAATTGTTTGCTTTCCGACATTAGAGTATTTTTCAATTGTTCTGGGTTTTTGTTAATTTTTTTTATTTCTTTGGCATGTTTTTCGCAACATACTATTCATATAGTTTGGAATAGTCTTTTAATGTGCATTCATACCAACATGTACCTCTTCTACTTAAAGCCCTCATCTCTTATGCTGCCCCCCACCCCCCCCACCCCCCCCCCACCCCCACCCCCCCCCTCTGCCTCCATCGTTAATATCACTTTAAGAACTGGGGACTGGATGTAAAAAAGCACACGAGTGCTTATTCCATTATCCTCGATTTAAAAAGAAAGCGCTTTGATTTGTTGCTTTACAAGATTCAGTTAAGCGAACAGACGTAAAATTGAAGAAATACACACCCACGTCTACAGTATGGCCACCCAACACACGTCACCCACGTCTACAGTTTGGCGACCCCTGACCCCTTGTAGGCCTGACGCACCAGGTACACCACCCTGTGCGCCTCGTCAAACAGCGGGCCCAGCTCCCGCTGCCACGCGCTGCATCCAGGCCGCGACCTTGGGGCTGCTGCTGTACAGGCCCTCCTCCCCTGGCCGCGTACAGCTGCATCAGCTCGCAGACCCCGAAGAGGTCGGCCACGGTCATGACCTGGGAGGAGAGGAAGGGGGTGTCCCTCAGAAAGTAGGCCTCCATCTGCCCCACCACGCGCCGCACCGCCCCGCGCTGCTTCCGCACCTGATCCTGGTCCACAGGAGCCCCCTTCACTCTGGGGATGATCAGCTGGGAAACAGGAGAGAGACAATGACAGTGGTAAAGGAAGGTAAAGGAGTCCCATCACCTATAAGGTCGTAGGGGAGCGAGGCGTCAGAGACCTCACTTCTCTAGGGGCCAGCATATTGAGGGTGGTGGCGCCCATCTCCTCTCCCTCGCTGCTTTACCTTCCCTGACCCTAAAGAGGGCAGGTACCCATTTACAGCTGGGTGAACTGGGGGAACTGTACTGAAGCCAAGGCGTGGCGCAAACGGTCACCCATCCAAGTGGTAACCATGCTTGACGCTGCTTAACTTGGCTGGGGGAAAGCGAGTGCTCCGACCACTGAGCTATTCCCGTCCCAATGACAGTGCAAATTCTTTTATTTTGAGGGATGATGAATAAGCACTCATGTGCTTTTTTTACATCCAGTCCCGCCCGTAGGGATACATTTAATAATAACCAACACTTATCAGTCTTCACGTAGAAACATGGGGAAATAACCCTTTTCAAAAAACCCCCCCCCCATCCCCCCCCGAAAGCAAACTAATTAAAGAAAACCCTAAAAACACCCCCCCTACCCATCCCCCACCCACCCAAAAAAACCAAACACAACCAAAACAAACAAACAAACAAAAGAGAAGAAAAACCAAACCACAAAAGAACAAAAAGAGAAAAGGAAACAAACAACAAAACAAGAAGAATAACAACCAAACATTAATAAGTCATAAAGATAAACATCTACACATTGTCAAATGGTACATATACTTGTTACACATAACAATAAGATATTGAAATAGGGCACTCGTTAAGACTTAAGTACAGAGGACAAGTCCAATAAGTAGTGAAAATATAAAATATGAATCCTTCATCAGGATACACCATAACTATAAGCAAAATGATAAAAGGTGAGAGAGAGAGAGGGACAGAGACAGAGAGTGTGTGTGTGTATTTCAAAGATAATATCCAATATATAATTCCCAAAACAGTACACGATCACCATCAACACTCATTTTTGATTATACTCGTTTCAAATTATATGTCATGATAATGAAATAAACTCAATACCCATATATTCACACAATAAAAACAAGAAACAAAACAAAAGAAGAAATCTAAACCTATACAGTCATTGAGGGAGAGAATGTGAGTGAGTGAGTGGTGTTCGTGTGTGTGTGTGTGTGTGGGTGTGTGTGTGTGTGTGTGTGTCTCATGGATAATACTAAATATTATATAATACTCACAGAGCACTTTGATCAACACAACATTTTTATTTACCTACAATTGGAATGGCATGATAATAAAAAATAAGTAAAGAGGGGGGGAAACCCAATAAAGTCATAAAAAGAACACAAAGTGAGAGAACAGGGAGCGAGAGAGAGAGGAGAATGAGAGATGATGAGAGAGGTGAGAGAGGAGTGTAGAGAGAGTAGAGGTGAGAGAAGAGAGAGAGAGGAGGAATGTCAGTCGTGGGTTATTTTTTCTTCTTTTTCTTTGGAGCTGTGGGGGGGGGGGGGGTGTATTCGGGCTAGGCTTTTAAGTTTTGGGGTTTTTTTAGTTTGGTTGTAGTTGTTTTTAGTCTTGGTTGTAGTTTTTTGAGTTTTGGTTGTAGTTTTTGAGTTTGGTTGGGGTTGGTTTTTTGGGTGGGTTTACTTTTTTGGGGGGGGGTGGGGGGGTAGTATTTTTTTTTAAAAAATACAAAAAACACTCTTTGGCTAGATTTTTTTAGTCTCTTGGTTTTCTTTTTTTTGTTCTTTGGGGGTTTTTTGTTCACGTGGCATAGATCTCATCGGTGTTTCTTGCCTGCAATTCCACACGGGACCTGGTTTATAGTTTCATCAGAGACTTTCAGGGAAAGATGTGGAGTACACGCTGCTGATAACTCAGGGACAAAATCCCTTGAACAGGCGTTCACTGGGGGCTCAGACATGTGCTAGAACCAAGGCCACCAGATCCTGACCCAGACCCTCACATCCTGAACCTGGCACTCCCCATCCTGAACCAGGCCTCCATCTGAACCCAGGCCTCCATCCTGAAACCAGGCCCTCAAATCCTGGAAACCCAGCCCTCACACCCTGAACCCAGGCCCTCACACCCTGAACCCAGGCCTCACATCCTGAACCAGCCCTCCAACCCTGAACCCAGCCCTCTATCTGAACCCAGGCCCTCAATCCTGAAACCCAGGCCCCTGGACCCTGCTGAACAGGTCTCCCATCTGAAACCCAGTCTCCCATCCTTGTCCCAGGTCCTCAGGACCCTGAACCAGCCCTCAGACCTGAAACCCAGGCCCTCGGACCCTGAAACCCTGGCCCTCAGACCCTGAACCCAGGCCCTCAGACCCTGAAACAGGCCCTCAGGACCATGAACCCAGCCTCACACTGAACCAGGCCCTCAGACCCTGGAAACTCCTGGCCCTCACAACCCTGAACCCAGGCCTACCACCCTGAACCAGTGCCCTCACACCCTGAACCCAGACCCTCACACCTGAACCAGACCCTCACACCCTGAACCCAGAATCTCACCCTCACTGAAACCCAGCGCCCTCACAACCTGTACCCTAGGCCCTCACACCTGAACCCAGGCCCTCACACCCTGAACCAGGCCCTCACACCTGAACCCAGGCCCTCACACCCTGAACCCAGGCCCCTCACACCCTGACCAGGCTCTCACACCTGAACCAGGCCCCCTCAGACCCTTGAACCCAGCCCTCAGACCCGAACCCAGGCCCTCAGACCCTGAACCCAGGCTCAGACCCTGAACAGGCCTCACACCGAACACTGGCCCCCAGATTCCTAGAACAGGCCCTCACACCCTGACACCTGGCCCCCACACCTTTGAACCCAGCCTACATCTGAAACCCGGCCCTACACCCTGACCCAGGCCCTACACCCTGAACCCAGGACTCTCAACCTGAACCCAGGGCCCTCATCACCCTTGATCCCAGCCTCTCGACACCCTGAACAGGCCCTCCACCCTGAACCTGCTCTCACACTGAACCAGGCCCCTCACACCGTACCAGGCCCTACACCTCTGAACCAGACTCTCACCACCTGAACCAGGCCCTCACACCCTGACCCAGCCCTCTCACCCTGAACCAGGCCTCTACACCCTGAACCAGTCCCTCTCTCCCTGAACCAGGCCTCACACCACTGAACCAGGCCCTCACACCCTGAACCAAGGCCCTAGACCCTGAACCCAGGCCCTCAACCCTGAACCCCGACTCTCACACCCTGAACCCGGGCCCTCACATCCTGAACCCAGGCCCTCACACCCTGAACCCAGGCCCTCCCATCCTGAACCCAGACTCTCACACCCTGAACCCAGGCCCTCACACCCTGAACCCAGGCCCTCCCATCCTGAACCCAGGCCCTCCCATCCTGAACCCAGGCCCTCCCATCCTGAACCTAAATCTCTAACCACCAGCTACTCCTTCCATCTCCCAGCCATTGCCACATGTCGTCCCACTCCTTCATCACTGATCTTTTGTTGTTTGCATGCCTCGGACAGAGCTCCCAGGTTCACCAATGGTGCGATTTCTGCGTATATATGTGACCAGTTTTTTCCTCCCCACCATTTAGGTAGCCACGTTCCAGCTTCAGGGATGGTGTCTAAACATGACAGCCTGTGTGCCTGCGGTTTTGTTTTGGGCTTTTTTTGTTTGTTTGTTTGTTGTTG
>CM054157.1:56086861-56089361 GCA_028751875.1 Rapana venosa
GACACACACACACACACTCAATCTATTCACACTCACAATTCAGTCCTTTGGGTGAGACTATAAACCGAGGTCCCAGGTGCGAATGCATGCTAATAATAATAATAATAATAATAATAATAATGTATGGAATTTATATAGCGCTGAATCTTGTAATGCTGAACATCTTGCGCACATGTTAAAACCTGTTCCGCTTTTTGGAAGAGTAGTCCATTGTGTGCCGGTGGGAATGGATAACAAACTTTACAAAACTGTATAAACATAGGGACTGGATGAAAAAAGCACATGAGATGATGAGTGCTTATTCCATTATCCTATAAAATATCATTGTATTTTAAAACATTTCTCATCATAACCAATAGAACGCATTAATGAATAAAACAAGAGCATTATGGAGGAAATAGTAGTAGGGGAGGTCAACATGTGCAGGTCGCCACATACAACTTCTGAATCAATCTGAAAACAAAATAATATTAATTAGTCAAAGTGTCAGTTATGAGCTTCATAATATAATTTATCTATTTCATCTATTCTTTTATTTTGAGGATACTTAAATAAACACTCGTGTACTTTAATTGTATTCATTTATCTGTTTTAAGTATTTATTCTTTTATTTTGAGGATAATTAATTTTTATTAAATAAGCACTCACATACTTTTTTCACATCCATCCAGTCCCTGAGTACATGCACTGATGCAGTTCTATAAATTTTGTCATCTGTTCCCACCAGCACACACTGGCCTACTCTTCCAAAACGGGCAAAAGGTAGAACTGATATGAAGGTGTACACAAGATATTCTACATCAGTGCATGTGTTTGCATAAGGGGCCTCAGCTTATTAATAGTTATTATACAAGTTGATCCCAAGATGAAAATTGAGACGCCATGTCAGACACAGCACACTTAGTACAGCTTAGTTCTGCACTAGCATACTAACCTACATTATACAGTTTACAGTGTGTCTGTATACAGATACCACTATGAGGACGTGTGCACCGAAAACTGAGTACATGCAACAAAAAACTAAGAGTCAGAACTACAGCAAAAACATTACCACCACTGTCATTACAGTCAAACACCCGATACTGTTTAAGTTACACACAAAAACGTTCTCAGCACTCTTACCCTTTCTTAAGGCAACCACTTTGTCTTCGTAAGGGATTTTGTTCAGGCGTAAAAACATGTACAACGCCCGGCAAGGCTGCGACATCAAATCGTAGTAAAACTGCAACGCCATGTTGGTTGATGAACTTTGTACTTTCCAAATCCAACGGTCAAGGTCGTGTCAATTAGTGGTTGCAGTCCGTAGTTGCAGCGTATGGCTAAACAACAAACTTGAGGCAGCGTGTTGGTTATTTCGGTTGGTTGGTTGGTTTGTTGACTGATTGGTTGGTTAATTGGTTGGTTAGTTGGCTGATTGGTTGGTTGATTGGTGGGTGGGTGGCTGGCTGGAAGGCTGGCTGGTTGGATGGACGGGCGGATTTCATATCCACCTAGCTGTTGTTTTTGCTGTTTGTTGTTGTTGTTGTTGTTGTTGCTTCTGTTGTAAAACAGGGAGAATGAGTGACATGCCGTGTCTTTCATTTATGCTTTTTGTTGTTGGTGGTGTTTCTTTCTTTTAAGTGAAGACACAAACTATATGAGGCACAGTGGGTAAAACTGGTGGAACTCGCAAAAATCTCACCATTGGTGAACCACGGAGCTCTAACCTAGGAACAAAAAAAAATGAAGTAAAAAGAGAGGGGGTGGGGGGAGGGGAGGGAGAGAAGGAGAGAAGAAGAAATAAGGACAGAGAGAAAAAAATAAAAAGAAAGACAGACAGAAAGACAGACAAAAAGACAGACAGACGACAGAAAAAACACAAAGAAGAAAGAACGAAAGAAAGGACAGACAGGGAAAAAAGAAAGACAGACAGACAGACAGACATTCCGACAGACAAAACAAAAGAACGAAAAGATAAGAACAGAACAGACCAGAACAGACCAGAAACCGTCAGATAAGCACTCAGTGACAGTGGGAAAGATAGACAGACTACTGACAGACAAGAAAATGTACACACAGAGAATCAACACGCACGTGCGCGTACGTGTTACACACACACACACACACACACCACCCCACACACACACACACACCCAACACACAACACACACACACCACAAAACACCACACCATCATCATCTATTTATTGTCAGGGTAAAATGGTGTTATACTGACATGATTGTTTGAAAGAATAATTGTAAAGAACAAATTACAAACGCACGCACAAACACA
Organism: Rapana venosa; assembly: GCA_028751875.1. Classification (NCBI taxonomy): domain Eukaryota; kingdom Metazoa; phylum Mollusca; class Gastropoda; order Neogastropoda; family Muricidae; genus Rapana; species Rapana venosa. The sequence continues at coordinate 56,089,133 of CM054157.1, forward strand.
CGCACGCACGCACGCACGTACACACACACAAAAGATGATATTACACACATGCTAGAGTTCTACTGTTACATATTTGTAAACATACCATAAAATACCAACAAACAATCACAACTATTGTGCCATAATTCATCAGATCTTTAGGTTAAGCTTGTATACAGAGCTTAGATACAATTTACTGCAAAACGTTATTCACTTTAAAATGATTCTTTCAATTATTACATATTACGAA
>CM054157.1:56094361-56106861 GCA_028751875.1 Rapana venosa
CCCTGTGGTCGAATGCCTTTCGCTCTCTACATGCCTATCTTGCCAAGTTACTTTAGACACAAAACTGTGCTGACGTTGTTTTCCCGTCAAGGTTTGGCGTCCTGGTTGGTTTGGTACATGACGTTACTTTTCAAAAACAGCATGGAGGTACCACTTGTGAATTTTCTTAATTTTTTTAAATCTTAGTTAAATAAAAAGTTAATGTGTTTGTACCCAGTCCCCTTCCCACTGCCTCCTTGTGAATGGGCTTGAAAGCTTACCACAATAAACCATTGTCATTGTCTCTCTCATCATCATAATCATCATTATACTCACATCATCATCATCATCATCATCTCTCTCTCTCTCTCTCTCTCCCTCCCCCCCCCCCAATAAAAACCATTCCTGATACGATCAGAACATTGGGCTTACTTCGATCTTAAATCTAGATCTAGATCTAAATCTCACGTGGTTTATGATTTCCTGTGCTTGGGGCTCGTCAACGGAGGGCTTGTTGTAGCAGTAAGCGACCAGGGCCCCACCCGGTCTGAGAACTCGTTCTGCTTCGGCGTAAAACCGCTTCAAGTCCATCCAATGCAGCGCTGCAGCCACCGTCACAAGATCACAAGAATCACTCTCCAAAAACGATAAATCTTCTCCCAGACCCTTGCGAAACGACAAACCCGGAATATTTTTCGGAGCTTTGAGGATTTGAGCTTCGCTGACATCCAAACCGATGACTTCCTGGAAATATTTCGTCAAAGGTACTGTGCTTTGTCCCGATCCGCATCCGACATCGACAGCCAGTGAGAATTTGGCGGACGGAATTTCTTTGCAAAAGCTGACGATAGTTTCATACAGATCTGGACCATACCCTGGCCTGTACTTGACGTAATAGTCGGCTGCTTCCGTGGTTTGAAAAAAAGTAGTATCACCAGACATTTTTTTTTCTCTCACAACACTTGAGAAATCTTGTTGACAAAAATCAAGGCTTCCAATTTCTGACTAATGTTTTTGTTTTGTTTTTTTAAAAAGATCACAAACTTGTTTGAGACAGAAGATTGTTTTTCACCACAGCAGAGGCATTCGCAAGAGTGGTAGCTGCTGCATACAGCCAGTGTCGATCTATGACCATCCTTATATGTGCAATTTTCTTTTAACCTTGTGTAAGTTTTTTTGAATAAGTGTAAGTGAAAGCCTCAGTTACGGTAGGCTTCGCTTTGCCAACAAGTAGGTCAGTGGACGTCTTGCAAAGAATAGATGGGGGGTGGGAAGGGGGGAAAAGAGTCGAAAAGGAGTGTATGGTGGTGGTGGTGGTGAGAGAGACAGACACACACACACACACCGAGAGACAGCGAGAATGGTGGTGGTAAGAGAGAGGTGGGAAAAGAGAGAGAGAATGGTGTTGGGAAGAGAGAGAGATGGGTATAAAAAAATAAAAAGGAAGAAAAGTGAAAATGGGTTTCTTGCCAGCTAACTGGCTCAAGACGTTCACTGCGCGAACCTGGTCAGAAAGCAACTGAACAGAATTCCAAAACTGCTAAGCACATCGTTTTCTATCAACACATATGAAAACACCACCCAAAAGAATGGCAATATAAAGGGTTTAAAAAAAAGGTAAAGGTGTCCAAGTACCTATATGATCGTAGGGGAACGAGGCGTCAGAGACCTCACTTCTCCAGGGGCCAGCATATTGAGGGCGGCGCCCATCTCCTCACCCTCGCTGCTTTACCTTCCCTGACCCCAACGAGGGCAGGTAACCATTTACAGATGGGGGAACTGTATTGAAGCCAAGGCGCGCAAACGGTCACCCATCCAACTGGTAACCACACTCGAAACTGCTTAACTTGGCTGGGGGAAAGCGAGTGCTCCGACCACTGAGCTATCCCGTCCCCATTAAAAAAAAAAAAAAAGGGGGGGGGGGGGGGGGTAAAAAGAGAGGGTAAAAAAAAAATAAATAAAAAGGTTAGCACATCAATAAAAACTAAGTCGAGATTGCGAACGTAAAATAAGTACTTTCTAACTTTCCTAGGAAAAGCTGTTGTTTTGCCAGATTCCCACGCTGACAAAGACACCAGGAATCACTGTCAGATGTGGAATGGTTTGTCTTGTGATCTGCAGTCTGTGCATCGACAGCCCACCTGGTGAAGGACAGGAGAAGGGGAGAGAAGTTTCCACAGGAAGGTTCCAGACCCGGGAGTTTTTGTTTCTCCGTTATATTAAGCCTCCCCACTTTACCACTGTAACCACTTTAGGGGGGAAAAAAACACACACAGAGGGTTCATTTTTTATGTGTGGGTTTTGTTGTGGGGGTTTTTTTTAATTTCTGTAGTTTGTTGATTTTATTGTTTGGAGATTGGGAAGGGGAGGGGGGTCACAGGGACGGGGTGGGAGGGAGGGGTGGGGGGGGGGGGGGGGGGGCGTTATTGGACAAAGTCAAAATGTAGAGAGATGGCGAGGTACGTGGTATGAGTATAGTATGCTCAAAGTGTGTGTGCACGCATGTTTTTATATATTCTTTTATATTGAGGATAATGGAATAAGCACTTGTGCGCTTTTTTGCATCCAGCCCCCGTGTGTATGCGGTTTTGTAAATTTTGTCATCCGTTACCACCGGCACACAATGGCCTACTCTTCCGAAAAGCGGAACGGGTTTTAACGTGTGTGCGCGCGCGCGTGTGTGTGTATGTGTGTGTGTGTGTGTGTAGCGGAGCATACGTGTTTGTGTGTGTGTGAGAGAGAGAGTTTGTATGTGTGTGTGCGCTCGCGCGCGTGTGTGTGTGTGTAAAAAAAGATGTAGCTATTTTATCACTACAGTGGTCTACAGAGTTCTGCATCATAAATAAAAACATAAATGAAAAATACTCTTTCTCTCTCTTCCAACACCCCCCCCCCCCCCCAACATCCCCCCCCCCCCACCCCCACACCCACACACACACACACACACACCTTTCTCGGGTGTTGTCAACCATACCTGAACCCAGAAGAGGAAAACGCTGTAACAGTACAACAGATTGTGTAACCATCTAAACAACACATTTCTCTTTAATATAAAAAAAAAAAAAAAAACTCGAGAGAGAAAGATGTTTCAAACTTTTTTCTTCCTTTTTCGTTGGGTTTTTGTTGTTGTTTTGTTTTTGTTTGGGTATTTTGTACTCTTTTTTTTTTATTGCTTTTTTTGTGGGGCTAACGCAGTGGTCAGAGCACTCGCTTTCAAGGTTAAGCAGCATCGAGCGTGGTTACCAGATGGATGGGTGACCGTTTGCGCGCCTTGGCTTCAGTACAGTCCCCCAGTTCACCCAGCTGTCAATGGGTACCTGCCCTCTTTAGGGTCAGGGAAGGTAAAGCAGCGAGAGAGAGGAGATGGGCGCCGCCCTCAATATGTGGAAGAGAAGTGAGGTCTGACGCCTCGCTCCCCTACGACCGTATAGGTTATGAGACACCTTGCCTACCTTTTTCTGTGTTTGGGATTTTTTGTTGGCTTTTTTTTTTTTTGGGGGGGGGGGGGGGGGGGGGTAATTGTTTACACTGCAGCAGTCCCAGTGACTGTGTACACAAACGGCGTTGTCTTCCTTCTTGTCCTCAGTGGAGACCCCAGTACGTGTTTGCTTTAAAAGTGTGTTCAGATACCACTAGGTCCTCACCAACACGGGATTGTTCTTCACAGGGAAAAGGAACGAAGCCATAAACAAACAGAAAGACATTTCAAAGCAAAAGACTCGAACTCAGGGGGAAACACACACGCACGCACACACACACACAACACACAGCACGCACGCACGCACACACACACACACACACACAACACACACACACATACAACACACACACGCGCGCGCGCTAATGGACAACAAAGAGAAGGTGAAGCGAGCAGGAGTGTACTAATGATGTATGTGTGTGTGTGTGTGGCAATTTGACATGTCATTCAGTGTGTGTGTGCGCATGCGTGCGTGTTCATTCTATTTATGTAATTTTATTTCATTCTTTTATTTCGAGGATAATGGAATAAACACTCATGTTTTGGGGTTATTGTTGTTGGGTGTGTTTTTTTACATCCAATCCCTGTGTGCGTGCAGTTTTGTCGTCCATTCCTTTCGGTACACAATGGCATGCTCTTTTGAAAAGCGGAACAGGTTTTAACGTGTAGGCCTACACAAGATATTCTGTTTGCGTTTGCACACGGAACCTCGGTTTATAGTCTCATCCGAAAGACTGTGTGTGTGTGTGTGTGTGTGTGTGTGTGTGTGTGTGTGTGTGTGTGTGTGTGTGTGTGTGTGTGTGTGTGCGTGTGCCGAACGTGGTGCGTGCGGCGAAAGACTGGTGGTGTGTGTGTGCGAAAGACGGTGTGTGTGTGTGTGTGCGAAAGACGGTGTGTGTGTGTGCGAAAGACGGTGTGTGTGTGTGCGAAAGACGGTGTGTGTGTGTGTGCGAAAGACGGTGTGTGTGTGTGCGCGCCCGCGCGCGCGCGTGCACTACAATCATGACCAATATTTCACTTGTAAGACCCACATTTTAAATATGGGCCTTGTCCTTCGGATACGACAATAAAACCGAGGCCTTGTGTACAAACGCACGCAGAACATCTTGCGCACACGTTAAAAACTGCTCCACCTTTAGCAAGAGTAAGCCAGGTGTCGGTAAGAACGGATGACAAAAATGTTCAAAACCGCGTGCACACCTGTGTGTCGTGTTTAGACACTAGCCCTGAAGTCGGAATGCGGCTACCTAAACCGTTCTTCGGAGGGGAGAAAAAAGTTGCTAACGCAAAAATCTTAGAATTGGTGAACCTTGGAGCTCTTGCTGATGATAGGGGGAGGGGGGGGGGGGGGGGGGGGGGATGAGAATATAGTCGTGGAATTTTATTGATTAGAAGGATGGGCAGAAACGTTCGTTATTGTATCGTGTTCTGTGCTGTTCTGTTCTATTCTATTCTTTTCTATACCACTTTAAGTCACGACAGAGTTAGTTGTCTTTGTGAAATTTGGGCTGCTCTACCCCGGGGATAACTCGTCGCCACAAGAGCGGCGCCACCCGTTATTATTATTATCATTATAATTATTATCATTATTATTATCATATTATTATTATTATTTTGTTCTGGCTGCATGTGTTTTTGTTTCCCCATCAGAGTGGCTTTTTCCCCCTACATAATGTTGCCAGGGAAAACTCCCTTGTTGCCTTGAGTTCTTTTACGTGCATTAAATGCATGTGGCACTCAATACTTCAGTTTTTTACCGTCTCCTACGAAAGACTAGCACCCAGACCACCACTCACAGCCCGAAAAGTTTCGGGCACAAACGGGGATCAAACCACCACACACTTCAAACCCGGACTTTTCGCTTTCTAGGCAGGCGTGTTACCTCTTGACCACCGATCCACTAGTTAGAACTGATGGTGCCGAAAGTTCAATGTAGGGCAACATAAAATATAAAGGCCGAGTACAGTTTCGCTCATTCCAACCAGGCAAGCTTAGAAATCTTTGGTAAAATAGGCTTGTGCCTGGCGAATATACAACAATTAAAAAAGTACAAGGCCAGCAACTCTTTACATATGGTTTCTTGTACAGGGCGATTGTTAGAGAGTAATGTCCCTTACTATTTAATAGTTTTAAAGATACAAATATAAAAGAATCTCAAAATTACGCTAGAATAATATACCTTAATAAGAAAATTTAATTGATGTATTAAGATATTAACGAATTCGATGTTTTAATAAATTTTTATGTATTTTTGCATAATAATACAAAATTATACTACAAACGGAGTAAGACAAGCAGTTTAAAAAATAAAAAGAAACTTTACATGAACGGCGAGACACTACGATCAAGCGGTCTTATCCACTCGGATAATTAGAAAAATCACTCGCTGCCGAGTGAATCGAACCTACTAATAAGTTTTTCTAAGGCAGTATGCGAACATACTGTGCTCAAAATCAAAGACTATAACAATTGCATCTGCAGACATATGGGCCTAGTGGCTATTGGAACAAAATAATTAATTGAAATAGGACCTAAGCCTAAACAAAAAGTAGGTCTATGTCTAAAGTAGGCCTAACGCTTTTATTTTCAGATTGGAATTTTTGAGGACTAGGCCTATGTGGGGGGATTAGGCTAGAATGGAACATCGATTTTACTAGGGCCACATGATTCCTAAGGCCTAATTGAAACTCAATTATTCAGTCATTTTCCCAGGTGACTTGCCTTACCATAAATGCTGGTAGTAGTTTCAAGTGAGAAAGGTTAATAATGTATATAAATCCTAATAATTAGGAGCCCAGCCATAGCTATGATAAGATTACCATTCCTAACACACACACACACATTTTTTTTGCAGTCATATTGTATCAAAATTAGGATTTGTTTGGGATTTTTTGTTAGTTTTGCCTGAACATTTTAGGAATGATTTTTTTTTAAATAAAAAGAGCTCCCACGGGGAAAAACAGACAACATACAAACAAAAACCGCGAAAATGATTATTGTATAGTGTATATCACGGCAGATTTCTCTAAGTGAAATTCGGGCTGCTCTCCCCGGGGAAGAGACCGCGTCGCCACAACAGCAGCGCCACCCACTTTTTTTTTCTTTTCATGACTGCAGCTGTATTTGTTTCACTGTAAGTATGGCTTTTTTTCTGCAGAATTTTGCCAGGGACAACTTTCTTGTTGCCGTGGGTTCTTTCTTTTACGTGCGCTAAATGTGTTGCACACGGCACCTCGGTTTATTGTTTAACCCGAAAGACTTGCGCCCAGACCACCACTCATGCTCTAGTGGGTGGGTGGGGAAGTTTAGGGTATAAATTAACCACCACACACTTTAAACCCAGACTTTTCACTTTCTAGGCAGGTGTGTGACATCTAGATCACCGATCCCCATGAATTTATATAATCCCCCTAATCTACAGAAGAGGCAGCAGTTTAGAATATCACGTGGCACCTAAGGGTTGTTCACTGTATGTTTTAACGTAGCATCATCACTAACAACGACAACAATAACGAAAGCATTTGATAAGAAGAAAATAGCTCTAACAGCCATGCTGATTAACTCATTAAGGAGATGGGTGGTGGTAATGATGATGATAAGGACTAATAATAATATTGTTATTGTTGTTCCTCAGTTAGAGCTCCGAGGTTCACCAATGGCGAGATTTTGCGTATGCGACCTTTTTTGCCCACAACCAAGGTAGCCGCATTCCACCTTTGGGGATGTATGCTGAGTATGCTTGTTTCCATAACCACCTGACGCTGACATGAATTACGGGATTGAAAAGGTGCAGAAGATCACAATTGATATTGTGCAGGGCCAGGTAGAAGCCTTTTCTGAACCATCTTTGGCAGAAGCTGCACACGCTGGATTTTTCATCTCACAGATTTTAAGAGGCCGTTGGTGAGATTGTTTTTGTTCCAGGTCTTTTGTTTGTTTTTGTTCCAGGTCTCTTGTGATTGACGTGATGTGACAGACAGTCGTTAAAGTGTCTGAAGGAGCATTTTTAGGAAAGCTTGCCGATGTTAAACGGGTGTAAATATATCTTAAATTTCATGTGGGAAGAAAGGTCATAGTGGATATATTAGGAGAGAGAGGGAGGGAAAGAGAGAAGGAGGGAGAGGGAGGGAGAGAGAGAGAGAGATTTTGGATAATGTGACAAAAGACAAACATTACCTTGACAGCCATTTGAAACCATTTAATCAGAGAAACCATTTCTGCAAAACAGAGAATTAAACCCACCACAATATCAATCCACTGGCACTACACTGCCACAAACAATAACCAAAATAAGTCACTCCCTACATCATTATAAACAACTCCACAATAAAAGATCCTTATGAACATTCTTAAGTTCACCTTTGGCGTCCATGATTCATTCACCACTGTGAACAAAACCCAAACAAGGGCTAGAACAAAAGCTACGCATAAAGAAAATGAAGTACGTGACATACTTTCAACCTTAACAAACTTAAACCAACCAATTTCTAAGAAATCTAACAACACATGCACACCTTCTTAAAAAGACAACAAAACAGTTCAGGAAGGACACAACAAATCTCTCTCTCTCTCAATTTCCTCACTCAGACATGGTGGCCTATTCTAAGAAATACGATCCCCTGAATGTTTCCTCATGTGAAACTTCAGATACTCCAGCTGGAAAAACGAATCTCCACACACCAGGCACCTATGATCCTTACGAAAGTTGTTCTGATGAACAGCCGATCTGTGGCTAGGGGGTACCCCCTTCGCACAGTCATTACCATCCCTGTCCTCCATGTGGGCTGGTGCATGCCCTCCTTGGTCAAGGATGCAGCTGAAGCTCTGGCCACATCCCGCACACAGCTGTTTGATTTTCTGGATCTGATGAGGCAGGTCGTCCTGGGTCAAGTGCTCCTCAACGTCAGTGATGAACTGCTTACAACTCAGGCAGTAGTACCAGCCCATCCTCTGGAGGGTGGCCTGCAGGTGTTCCGAAACCTTCCGATCATCAGAGTATAGCCGAGAGCAGAGGCTGCACACCACAGTCTTGGCATTCCTCTGTGTAGAAGCTGCCGTCTGGATTTGGCTAAAGGTGCTGGAACCTGCCAGAGGTCTTTTCTCTGCCGTTCTGATACTAGAGGTGGTCTGGGAATTTGTGTGGGAAATTCCACGAGGACGGGTCTCTCCCTGAACTGCTGATTCTTTCTGTCTGTCTGTCGCGGCTAGATTCAGAGTTCCTGGTCTGCTCAGGTTAGCTGGGTTTCTGTTCTGGGTTCTCGCCCTCCGTGTATTGCTCACGTTCCCCGGCAATCTGTCGCGATGATCAGCAGGATGAACTGGTTCCAGTCTTTGTTGAGGCTGGACCACCACTTTCACTGGAAGCATCTCTTTGAGCGGAGTCTGGGTTAAGCTGGGCAGGTGTACATGGGCACGATTCACGTGCAGGATGCACTGCACCCTGTCAGTGAACAGCTTTCGGCACACTCCGCACACATGCTGTGGTTTCTTACCGACTGTAGACCCTGGGCTTTGCTGGCAGTCATGATGCTGGTGCTTGACCCCCCTGAGGTCCGGGTTCCCAGGGATGCTGGCTGGGGCATTCTGCAGGGTGGTGGTCAACCTGGGGCCGGGCATACTCTGGTGCTGGTGATGAACTCGCGCTGCAGCAACACACTGGCTTGGAGGGTTGGCTCCTGGAGCACTGTGTGACAACGCGTCACGGGTGCAAGTGGACAATCCGTTACTACTGCTAAATGCTGATTTCTCGAAGTTCATGACGACATTGTTGTCTTTGGGCAGGATGTTCCTGAGGTTCACCACTGATCTGATGCCGGTAACATGTGGATTCTGAACGTCGATTTTGGCAGAAACTTGGCATACAGCTGGCTGGCCGTGAAGAACGCTTTGATGCCAACATTGATGGTCGCCGCTTTCAGTAGCTTTGGCCGTTACACTGGAAGATGGGTAATGGTTGACCATGGTGTCGCCATGGCTCGATATATTTGGGAGGTCATAGAATGGATGGCTGGGGTGGGCAGGTGGGTGTGACATGTGGGCAGCCTGTTCACTGGAGGGTTTGCCTGAAGGATTGGGATGACTTCCTGTTCCGGTGCCGGTTACTGGAGCTACCCAGGTCTGACGACTGACAGGGGGCCGTCTGCACAGGGATGAGTTCTGCAGAGTACAGAATGGAGGCACCTCCCTGTGCTCAGCTGCATGGGCTTGAAGAACAGGAATCTGCCACAAAGATCAACATTGTGTTAGACTATCTTAACAAAGACCAGCATTGTGTTGGTCTGTCTTAACAAAGACCAGCATTGTGTTGGTCTATCTTAACAAAGACCAGCATTGTGTTAGTCTATCTTAACAAAGAGCAGCATTGTGTTAGTCTATGTTAAAGATCAGCATTGTGTTTGTCTTAACAAAGACCAGCACTGTGTTAGTCTGTCTTAACAAAGACCAGCATTGTGTTAGTCTGTCTTAAAGATTAGCATTGTGTTTGTCTTAAAGACCAGCATTGTGTTGGTCTATCTTAACAAAGACCAGCATTGTGTTAGTCTATCTTGACAAAGACCAGCATTGTGTTAGTCTATCTTGACAAAGACCAGCATTGTGTTAGTCTGTCTTAAAGACCAGCATTTGTGTTAGTCTATCTTCACAAATATGTTGGGGCAATTTCTTTAAAAACCCAGCGTGGTTTGGGTTGCCTAGAGCTTACAACCCAGAAAGAAATGGAAGATTTATTTATGTACTTTAAATCCATCAAACTGGACTACCATAACAGCTTCTATGAACAGGTCAGTTTGTGAGGTCAGTTTGGTGGATGTTGATTGTGCCTTGGCTTTTGGAGGGCTTTCTTTTTATTCCTCAGTTAGAGCATCAAGGTTCACCAATGGTGAGATTTTGTGTATGTGATCATTTACCCACAGTTAAGGTAGCCGCATTCTGGCTTCTGGATAATGTCTAAACATGACACCAGTGTGCACACACCTGTAGCATTTGGTTAGAGACATCCAAAATCTGCAAGGCTTTAAGATGCACTTGCATGCAACACCAGTTTCTTTAAGCAATATTTAACCTAATGCTTTAACAGACATAAGAATGCCCTTCGTGATGGTCCTAGCTTTACTCCAGGAACATAACTTGCAATATTTGTGGATTGCAGAGATACCAAAAGTTACATTTCATTACGCTGAGGGTGAGAAAAATATGCCACCTTGAAAAAAATTCATCTGAACATGAATAGAGAGCAAGTGCCAAACAGAAATGATTACAAAGCAAGATCAACTAAGCTAGGTTAAACTTTTTGGTAAAGAAACGCCAGTATCTGCCACACTGTGACTCTGAAAGGAAACACTGACCTGTGCAGGTGGTCTTTTTAGCATGTCAGTTGGTGCTGGCTGGTCCCCATGGACATCACGAGCCCCCTCCAGTGTCTTGCAGTTCTGTCCAGCCCTCTCACACAGGCAGGATGACTCGTCTCCTCTTTCTTCCTTCTTGGCTCTGAACCAGACACACTCAGGTGGGAGTCGCCATCCACGTCCATGTTTGTGTTGTGGCTGCAAGTTGTGTCCCTTGTAGCATTCAGGTGATTCACATCATTTGTAGGCAAAGCTACCTTTGGCTGCTGCGCTTGTTGGGGTCTGCAAAACTGATCTTGCCTTAGATGCCCGGCAAAGTGATTTTCGGCGTTGGAACCTTGAGTAGTCGTGTGCTGGTTCTCTTCCACCTCCTGTTTTACCACAACAGGACGTTCAGACACTTGAAGAGCTGAGGACGACGTCAGGTTAGGCAGAAGAGGAAGCCTGACACTGCAAGAATTCATCACGGAGTTCGCTCTCGGTCTGCATCATTTTCAGGCCTCCTATCAGTTTTGTTGGCATCCAGTGGAGCACTGGCAGGTCTGCCATGGAGAAGTGTCTCCTTGGAAGGGATTGTAGCATTGTCGGCTGATCTTGAGTCAGCTGAATTGGTGGTCATTTCAGATTCAGACTGAAAGTGAGTTTGCGCTAGATCGACACGGGAACTGACTGATACAATTTTTAAGCCTAACCCATTACTTTCAGGTTCTTGTTTGATCACTGGGCCACACTGTTGAAATGTATTCAGTGTCTGCTCTTTGGCCTGTGGAGGAGGCATCACAGCATGCTCTGTAGTAGGAACACTACTGGTGTTCAAACCAGGCTCTGTCTTCACATGAACACTCGAAGCGTTCAGGTCACGAAATACTTCCGCATCAGTCCTGGTCACTTCAGCGTCCGTAAGCAGGCGGTCAGTGCTGAACTGGCAGAAGGAAAATCCTGTAGAACTCAGCAGACTGTCATCCCACACCGGTTCTTGTTTGACGGACACCGGCGGGACCCCCTGCCTCTCCGCTGTGGCGCCAGTCTGGGATGCACAGGCCGTGGCTGCAGTCTGGGATGCACAGGCCGTGGCTGCAGTCTGGGATGCACAGGCCGTGGCTTCAGTCCGGGGACTGGGTTCAGGGGCTGGGCAACATGGCGCACTGTCGCTCCGCGTCGGCGAGTCCGTCCTCTTTCGTTTCTTCTGCCCACTCTCCGGTCACTTCCCTCCAAGGGAAGATGTCCGATTTGAATGGTCATTTTCATGTCCTTGAAAGATTTGACCTGGAATGCCATCTTAACTACAGCGGTTTTGTGTGGAGATGGCGGGCCAGGTTTGGAGAAGAGAAGTCTCCAGGTGTGATCTGTGGCAGTCTGCAAAATGCCAAGGATGAAGGTAAAGAATGAGGTCTGCTTTGTCATCGTCCAATGCCATAGTTATTTTTGTTCAAGTGCATTTTACAAACAAGTCAGTGATAGAAGAAGTAGTAGCAGTAGTAATAGGGATATGAGTGAATTGTGGAAGTAGCTGAGGTAGTAGTTGTATTGATGATGGTAGTAGCAGTCGTCGTCTGTGTAGCAGCAGCAGCAGCAGCAATAGTAGTAGTAGTAGTAGTAGTAGTAGTAGTAGTAGTAGTAGTAGTAGTAGTAGTAGTAGTAGTAGTAGTAGTAGTAGTAGTAGTAGTTAGTAGTAGTAGTAGTAGTAGTAGTAGTGGTAG
>CM054157.1:56111861-56126861 GCA_028751875.1 Rapana venosa
CAATCATCGTCACCATCATCACAGTCAATATCTGCATCAGCATCATCTTCAACATCTCCATCATCATTGCCATCATCTTCCTCAACATCCACACCTTGTTTTCAACATCGGTACCACCGTTATTATTAGATTATTCGAACGAATTAAAGATGGGGGGTTGTACGATCTCCCAGGTCAACTCCAAATGCAGACCGGCTAGTGCTTCATTCCCTTCGTGTATATACGCATGCAGAAGACCAAATATGCACGTTAAAGATCCTGTAATTGATGTCAGTGTTCGTTGGGTTAGGGAAACACGAACATACCCAATATACATCCCCGAAGTCGGAATGCGGCTATCTGCATGATGGGAAAAAAACGGTCGCAGACGCGGTCTCACCATTGGTGAACCTCGGAGCTCAATCCGATGAAAAAACAAATAATCTAAATTCTTTAATAAAGAAGAAAATGAATGAAGTACTCTTGTGCTTTTTTTATATCCAGTTTTCATGTGCATGCAGGTTTGTACATTTTGTCATCCGTTCCCATCGGCACACAGTGGCCTGCTCTTTCAAAAGGCGGAACAGGTTTTAGCTCAAGGTGTTCTGTGTGCGTTTACACACGGGGCTTTGGTTTATAAAATACTAGTCTCATCTGAAGGACTTTCTGTGGAGTGGAGTAGGCACTGGTTTTAACTCCAGGGGAAAATGTCCCCTCGAACTGGCATCTCGGTTGTGACTTGTGTGCGTGTGTGTGTGTGTGTGTGTGTGTGAATCAAAGTCAGAATTTTTATTTTTAGATGGTGCATTGAATAAGCAATGCATTGCTTTTTTTCATCAAGCCATCTAAGAAGAAAAACAACTTTTATCAATAAAATAGAACTACACACCATGACGACAATCTGTAACAATAAAAGAAATTCAACAATAAAGCAAAACAACACTGCAAAACACACACACGCGCACACACACAACCACACACACACACACACACACACACACACACCACACACACACACACACACACACCCCACTCTCTCTCTCTCTCTCTCTCTCTCTCTCTCTCTCTCTCTCTCTCGTATGTGTGTGTGTGTGTGTGTGTGTCCGCGCGCGCGTGCATGCGTGCGTGCGTGTGTGTGTGTGTGCGCGCACGCCACTTCAGACACAATAAAATGCACGTGAGCATTTTTCAGTTTTTCAAATTTTCTGCCCACTTCTAGGTTGTGATTGAGTCCCACAAAACTGTCTTGGAGCATTTTGAAGTCACATTCCATCCATTTTTTAATCCAGCTTTACCAAAAAAATAACGTAAAGATGTGGGAATAACGAAACACAGCAAAAACGAAAGTACGACCTCAAACCATCTCGAACCGCGCGCGACAAGCTCAGCGATTGGTCAAACAGCAGAAGACAAAAATAGAAGGCGCGAGCTGCGAAACCGGTTTGTCGGGGTATCGCACATGGGCCACAAGAGGAAAAGTTCTAATAGCACTCAGAATAGCGCGTGAAGAGTTTAAAATAAGTCCCAATTGAGCTATACTGGCCACTGCGTTTTGTGATGTTTCTGGCATTGTGATTTGGGCGAGGAGAGGAGTATGTCTATTTTTAGCCAATGGGCCTGTTCTTCAACAAATTCTGAACACACATACAACACACGGTTGGAGCAGAAAAGATCTTGGGTGTCGTCGTTTTTGTAGGCACCTTTCTAGATTTTCTTCAACATCTCTTTTGCTGTGTCCGGCAAAAGGGAGGGATAGGGGTGTTGTGTCCATTCTAAAACAATCAGAGGTGAGTTATGCGTGCAATGATGTGTGGGGAAAGTGAGCAGACGAGAATGAGAATGGAGGTAAAGCGTGAAATTCGATGTCAGAAAATGGTAAAAACATGGAACACGATAGATCTCTTGTGTGTAGGTATTCGGTATCCAGGCACATGAATAGTTTATATGATAATACGATCAGTTGTTTTGATTCACTTATTTGGTAATAATGTGAATAACAAGCAGCCTAGATTGTGTAAATTTGTGCAAATTCAGAACTGTAATTTATAGCCTATATGATTTAAGGTAACGCAACATACCTTATTTCCACACCCATTTTGCTTATTGTATCACTGTGTCACACTTAGCAAGGTATTCTAACTTTTATACATGTAACTAGTGTAAGCAATACTGCTGTGGACATTTATATATATATTGTTTTAAAATCCAATTACATTGAAAACCCAGTTTTATGTTATCAGTAGAATTGGGCAAAACTAGAATAATATTATTATTTTTTTTATTCCAGAGAGCAACACTGCTGATTACTGAACTGACAGTAATGAAAATTGAACCAGAAAATCTCCTAATGTAAATTATAGCATATGAATAAAATAATATCTTACATTTTTGCATGCATTGTGATGTGCTTTATCTGATTCATGTGTATGTCCATTGTATATATATTTTTTATTTTGATAGTAGGATGATCTGAAGAATAGTCACATGCTTGGTAAACTTACAGAGTCTAATTCTTTGGTTTTTTTTAATGAATCTCGGTGAAGAATCAAAATATTTTATTCAAATTTGCACAACTGCACAATTGAATGTAGACAGGCCCAAATTTCTGAGAACATGTATTAGACTTAGACACAGTATTGTAACTGTGTACAAAGATTTAGGTTTAAAAAACAACTGTATGCATAACTTTGTCTTTAGAAAAAAAAAGAATGTTGGTTCACACCTGTAGACACACAACCGCATGTGTACACTGTGTGACAACAGACTGATAGATAAGAGACATGGAGTCATACATAATTTATCATGTATAACATAGAAACTCTTACACACACACACTCACACACACACACACACACACACACCCACACCCACACACACCCACACACACACACACACACACACACACACACACACACACATACACTCAGACTCTCTCTCTCTATCTCTCTCTCTCACTCTCTCTCTCCTTTGTGAAAAAAATTATGATTGCTTACTACTTAACTGTCATTCACCTGATTTAGATTAAGATAATTTCTAAGACATGTGACTAGTAGTAGTGCTCATAAAGTGAGAAAGATGGGGGGGGGGGGGGGGGGGGGATATCTATAAATACATACCTGTTTGATAATAATATTGTATAATTTATACTATATTGAAGTGTGTTGTTAACTTGTTGCATTCTAATAATTTCTATTGTGTTGATATGTGTTGTATAACCCTATCCTACCCAACCTACCCTACCCTACCCTACCCTACCCTACCCTACCTAGCCTTACCTTAACCCTACCCTACCCAACCTACCCTACCCTGTCCAACTACCCTAACCAACCTACCCAACCTAACCTACTCTACACAACGTACCCTACCCTACCCTACTCAATTCTACCCTACCCTGCCCTGCCCTACCCAACCTACCCTACTCTACCCTACCCTACCCTACCTTACCCTACCCAGCCTACCTTCCCAACCTATCCAGCCTACCCTACCCGACCCTGCCCTGCCCTACCCAACCTACCCTACTCTACCCTGCCCTACCCTACCCTACCCAGCCTACCTTCCTAACCTACCCTGCCTTTACCTACCCTTTGCCCTACCCTCTCCTCCCTACCCAACCTACCCTACCCTACTCTACCCATCCTATCCTACCCTACCTTACCAACCTACCTACTCTATCTTACCCATCTTACCCTACCCTACCCTCCTTACCCTACACTACCCTACCCAACCTTACCCACACTACCCTACCCAACCTTACCCACACTACCCTCCTTACCCTACCCTACCCTCCTTACCCTACCCTACCTTACCCTACCCAACCTACCTTACCCTACCCTCCTTACTGTACCCTACCTTACCATACCCTACTCCTACCCAGCTTTACCCTATACTACTCTGCCCTATCCTTCACATGCAACCTTCCCCTCTACTACCTTACCCTACCCTGCCCAACCCTCTTCTCCCCTCCCATCTCCCCTCCCCTGCTCTACCCAGTGTTGTAATTCCGTATCGGTCCATTCCATTGTAAAGCATGAAGCTAACTTGTACTATTTTCCTCCAGCATCAAAACAATCCAACTCTGTCTCTACCCTACCCTTCCCAGCCTTACCCTACCATACCCTACCTACCCTTCCCTATGTTCCATACTATTCCTTTCCACTGCTAACTTGTATGAAAGTACTATTTAATAATAATAATAATAAAGTACTATTTTCCTCTAGTATCAAAACAATATCTCTAGATAACTCTTCTTTTAATTTTTGCAACACCCAAATTTTTCATTTGTTGTTTTTGTTTGTTGTTGCTGTTGTTTTGGGGTTTCTTTCTTTGTTGTTTTTAAAAATATTTTCTTATATCAGCTTATTGATTTGATTGTGTTAATGCTAGATTTAGATTGATGTATCATTCTCTCTCTCTCTTCTCTCTCTCTCTGATGTATCATTCTCTCTCTCTCTCTCTCTCTCTGATGTTTCATTCTCTCTCTCTCTCTCTCTTCTCTCTCTCTCTTCCTCTCTCTCTTCTCTCTCTCTCTCTCTCTCTCTCTCTCTCTCTCTCTCTCCCCCCCTTGTCCTCTGTCTGTCATATCACAATAACATTGTTTATGTTTGCCTGAAATTATTAGTTGTGATTATTTATTAATAATTGATAGTCCCTTCTCAGGGCAAGGGCTGGATGAAAACAAGTATGTCAATACTTATCTGTAACCCTTGGGAATAAAGATTGTCAATCAGTCAATCCAATCAATCAATCAGTCAATCAATCAATCAGTCAGTCAGTCAGTCAGTCAATCAATCTCTTTCTCATCTCTTTGTGCTACACAGATGCAGGGTGGACGGGTCCTATCGCTGGTGGCCATCGTGGCCGTGACGTACTTTGGGTTCGGTCTTGCGGACGTGTGTCAACCTGGCAGGACAGGTGTGTACTTGCCAAGTGGCACTGCAGGCCAGGCAGCCAGTATTTGGAGTGGGGTGGGGGTCTTTTAGTGACAAGGCGGGGAGACGCGACATTTGGGGTGCAGTTGATCTTTGGGGTGATGCTGTCGAGGTGGGTGGGTGGTGGGGTGGGGTGGGGGGTGGTGTGGGTTGGGGTGGTGGTGTGGGTTGAGGTGGTTTTATGTTGTGTTTGAGTTGTTGTTTGGATTCTGTTGTGTTTTGTTGTGTTGTTTTGCAATGTGTTATGATGTATTGAGTTGTATTCTATTGTATTGCAGTGCAGTGCAATATATCATATAGTTCATTGAATTACATTTTGATGTATTGAAGTGCATTGTATTGTATTGATTTGTGCTAATTGTAGTTTTATCACAGTGTAGTGCATTGTGTTTAATTGTTTTGTAATGTGTTGAATTGTATTACATTGTACTTGCTGTGCGTTGTGTTCTAGTGTTCTGCATTGCAGTTTATTGTATTGTACTGCTTTGTATTGTATTTTATCACATTGTGTAGCAGTGCAGTGTATGTATTGTATTATATTATTTTGTAATGTTATTGTGTGTATATGTGTGTGTGTGATTTTTTTATATTATGGTATTTCGACTGTTGATTTTTATTTTGTAACCTCATCTCCTGTCATGCGTCGGTCCTGCTGTTCCCATGCCACTCATTAAAAAAAAAAAAATTTTTTATTTCAAGGATAATGGATCAAGCACGCATGTGCTTTTTACATCCAGTCCCCGTGTGTATGCAGTTTTGTAAATTTTATCTGTTCCCACCGGCACACAATGGCCTACTCTTCCAAAAAGCAGAACGGAGTTTAACGTGTGCGCAAGATGTTCTGCGTGTGTTTGCACACGGGGCCTCGGTTTATAGTCTCATCCGAAGGACTTTCATCTCAGTCACCCTGCCTAAGCCACACCCAGGCTTGTTACATCTTCTTATTATTGCATTGTATTGTATTGTATTGCATTGTATTGCATTGCATTGCATTATATGGTATTGCATTGTAGTGTGTTGTTGTATTGTGTTGCATTGCATTGTGTTGCATTGTATAACCTTTATGTGTGTGTGAGCATGCATGCATGTACACATTTGGACTCGTTAGAACTATTAATTGTTACTGGTTGCATGACTGTGTAATTGAATGAGTTGAGTGTGCAAGCGCTTCGATTTGCCTCTGCAAGATATAGCGCTGTATAAATTCCATTTATTATTATTATTATTATTATTATATTATTATTATTATTATTGTATTGTATTGTGTACTACTTTCAATCACAGCAGATTTCTACATGTAAAATTCAGGTTGCTCTCCCTGACCTTGGGTAGAGCGTGTCTGTCACCACAAGAACAGTGTCTTCTATCTTTTAAAATTTTTTTTTGGTGTGTGATAATTTTTCTGCCTAGCTGCATGTGTAATTTGATTCCCAGTGAGAGTGGCTTCCTTCTCCAGAGTTTTGTCGTCAGGGGCAACCCTTCTTTGTTGTTGCGGGTTCTGTTATATGTGTGTGTGTGTGTGTGTGTGTTGCGTGCTTTTGTCTTTGTGTTCATTGTGATTTTTTTGTGTATTCGTGTTTTGCTTTTTTTTGTTCTTTGGTTAGAGCTGCAAGGTTCACTGGTGGTGAAGTTTTTGTGTTTGGGACTGTTTTTAAGCGCTTTGATTTGTTTACTTTACAAGATTCAGCGCTATATAAATTCCATACATTATTATTATTATTTTTACCCACTGCTAAGGTCGCATTCTGATGTTTAAACACAACGCTTATATGCATTTTAAAAAAAGAATTGTCATCCATTCTTACTGGCACTCAATAGCCTACTCCTTCAGATGAGACTATAAACCGACGCCCCATGTGCGAACGCATGCAGAACATCTTGCGCACATGTTAAACCCTGTTCCGCTTTTTGTAAGAGTAGGCTATTGTGTGCTGGCAGGAACAAACAACAACATTTACAAAACCGCATACACGCGGGGACTGGATGTAAAAGAGCAATAAGTGCTTATTCCATTATCCTCGATACGAAAGAATGAATAAATAAATAGATAAACAAATAAATAAACTCCTCTAAAAAAGGCAGGACAGGTTTTCAACCTGTGTACAAGATGTTTAGCAAGCGTTCATACACAGAACCTGCGTTTTTTTTGGTTTCTTTTGTTCCTGGGCTAGAGCTCTTGAGGTTTACCAAAAGTAAGCTTTTTTGTTTTGGTTAAAAAATTTTTTTTTTTTTTTAAAGTTTAAGTTTTGCGTATACAGCGGATTTTACCCACCATAAAGGTAGCCGAATTTAGCCTTCGGGGCAGACCTGGACTTACTGGATTCTTTCACATTTGTCTCTCGTCTGTCTGTCTGTCTGTCTGTCTTCAGGCGTTTCTGTGGTCGCTGCAGTACTGGCAGAGCAGGACGGCCCCCTCGGCCAGCCTGGTGTCTGTTGGCGGCGTGGTGTTCGACAGCTGCGGCAGGGAGGAGCAGATGATTCAGAACCTGCTGGGCTTTGAACAGGTAGACTGGCGGGGGGGACTTGTTGTTACTCTGTGTGTGTGTGTGTGTGGAGGGGGGGGGGGTATGGGGGGGTAGTGTGGGGGTGGGGGGGTAGAGTGTGTGTGTGTGTGTGTGGGGGGGGGGGTAGGGTGGGTGAGTGTGGGTATGGGTGGGTGAGTGTGTGGTGTGTGGGTGGGTGGAGTGTGTGTGTGGGGGGTATGGGTGGGTAGAGTGTGGGTATGGGTGGGTGAGTGTGTGTGTGTGGGGTATGGGTGGGTAGAGTGTGGGTGTGTGTGGGTGGGTGAGTGTGTGTGTGGGGGGGTATGGGTGGGTAGAGTGTGTGTGTGTGATGGGTGGGTAGAGTGTGTGTGTGTGTATGGGTGGGTAGAGTGTGTGTGTATGGGTGGTGAGTGTGTGTATGGGTGGGTAGATGTGTGTGTGTATGGTGGGTAGAGTGTGTGTGTGGTATAGGTGGGTAGAGTTGTGTGTGTATGGGTGGGTTAGAGTGTGTGGTGGGTATAGGTGGGTAGAGTGTGTTGTGTGGGTATGAGGTGGGTAGAGTGTGTGTGTGGGTATGGTGGGTAGAGTGTGTGTGTGGGTATGGGTGGGTAGAGTGTGTGTGTGGGTATGGGTGGGTAG
Source organism: Rapana venosa (assembly GCA_028751875.1). Classification (NCBI taxonomy): domain Eukaryota; kingdom Metazoa; phylum Mollusca; class Gastropoda; order Neogastropoda; family Muricidae; genus Rapana; species Rapana venosa. The sequence continues at coordinate 56,119,891 of CM054157.1, forward strand.
AGTGTGTGTGTTGGTGGGTAGAGTGTGTGTGTGGGTATGGGTGGTAGAGTGTGTGTGTGGTGTATGGGGGTGGTGTAGTTGTGTGGTGTATGGGTGGGTAGAGTGGTGGTGTGTGTGGTATGGTAGTGGGTGTGTGTGTGGGTGGTGGTGGGGTGTGTATGGTGGGTAGAGTGTGTGGGGGTGTGTGTGTGGGTGGGTGGGTGATGTGTGTATGTGGGTAGTGTGTGTGGGTGGTAGGGTGGGTGAGTGTGTGTGTGTTGTGTATGTGGTGGGAGTAGGTGTGTGTGTGTTTGGTGGTGAGTGTGTGTGTGGTATGGTGGGTAGAGTGTGTGTGTGGGTTAAGGTGTGTTAGGGTTGTGTGTGTGTATAGGTGGGTATGGTGTGGTGTAGTTAGGTGGTGTAGGATGTGTGTGTGTGGGTGTGTGGTGGGTAGGTGTGTGTGTGTGTGTTATGGGTGGTTAGAGTGTGTAGGTATAGGTGGGTATGAGTGGGTATGGGTGGTAGGTGTGTGTGTATGTAGGTAGGTGAGATGTGTGGTATGTGGTAAGGGTAGAGGGTGTGTAAAATGGTGGTAGAGTGTGTGTGTAGGTGGAGTTAGAGGTGTTGTGATGTTGGGTGGGTAGGTGTGTGTGTTGGTGGTAGGGTGGGTAGGTGTTGTGTGGGTTATGGGTGGGTAGGGTGTGTGAGTGTGTGGAGGTGGGTAGAGTGTGTGTGTGGTAGGTGGGTAGAGTGTGGGTATGGGTGGGTAGAGTGTGTGTGTGGTGGGTGGTGGTTATGGGTGGGTAGAGTGTGTGGGGGGGGTGTATGGGTGGGTAGAGTGTGTGTGTGTGGGGTAGAGTGTGTGTGTGTGTATGGGTGGTGTAGAGTGTGTGTGTGTGTATGGGTGGGGTAGAGTGTGTGTGTGGGGTAGGTGGGTAGAGTGTGTAGTATGGGTGGGTAGAGTGTGTGTGTGTGTGGTATGGGTGGTAGAGTGTGTGTGTGGTATGGGTGGGTAGAGTGTGTGTTGGGTGGGTAGGTGTGTGTGTGGGTATGGGTGGTAGAGTGTGTGTGTGGGTATGGGTGGGTAGAGTGTTTTGTATGGGTGGTAGAGTGTGTGTGTGGGTATGGGTGTGTAGAGTGTGTGTTATGGGTGGTAGAGTGTGTGGTGTATGGGTGGGTAGAGTGTGTGTGTGGGTGAGGGTGGGTGTGTGTGTGTGTGTGGGGGAGGGTGGGTGTGTGTGTGTGGGGGGGGGGGGGGGGGGTAGAGTGTGTGGGTAGAGTGTGGGTATGGGTGGGTAGAGTGTGTATGTGTCTGTGTGTGTGTGTGTGTGAGGGGGTGTGTGTGACAGCAGTCAGTTCCCCCCACTTTCAACTACTCTCAGCTGCTATCCATCCTATCCCAGCTGGTGCTGATTATTACAGCAGGAACTGACCACACTTGGACTTTGGTAAAAGGACAGGGTGCTAAATGTAGCACTCTTGACTGAAGGATGTTGGATTTGCGCGTTGTGTGTGTGTGTGTAAGAGGGTGTGTTGATGTGCGGATGCGAGGGTGTGTGTGTGTGAGTGTGTGTGTGTGTGTGTGTGGGTAGATTGTGTGTGTGTGTGAGGGTGTGTGGGTGGGTAGATTGTGTGTGAGGGTGTGTGGGTGGGTAGATTGTGTGTGTGTGTGTGAGAGCGAGAGGGTGTGCATGCATGCTTGTGCGTGTGTGTGTGTGTGTATGTGTGGTTTTTCATGGCAGTTGTAATAACATCAATAACAGTAGTGACAACAGCAGTAACCATAATAATAGTAATAATAATGATGATGGAAATAGTAACAAGAACAACAAAAAAATCAACAATAATGATGATGATATTGATAATAAAGATTATACTGCTTCTAGTGCTACTACTTCTACCACCACCACCACCACCACCACCGCCACTATAATTTACTACTACTTCTACTTCTTCTTCTTCTACTACTACTACTACTACTACTACTACTACTACTATTATTACTACTTCTACTTCTACTACTACTACTACTACTACTACTACCACTACTACCACTACTACTACTACTATGACCACCACCACCACCACCACCACTGCCACCACCACTTCTGCAATTTACTACTACTACTACTACTTCCAGCAGCAACAACAACTTACAACAATACCAACAACAACAACAATAACAAATCTATTCCTCCTCAACGATATCTTTATTTCTACTTCAGCTAACTACACCAACAGTTACACACACAAAAAACAGTAACCACCACCACCGCCATAACAGACTAGCGTCCTGTCACAGGGGTGGTGAAAAACCATCAGTTCGCTTAACGCTACAGAAACCGGGATAAGCTCCGGCTCTATGGGCCTTCTGGCTCGAAAGAACATACTACCACCGCCACCCTAACTCTCTTCCAGTGCAACCTGCGCATCGAAGGCATCGACCGCCACAACCTGGTGGGCTTCGTCGGCACCTCAAACACGGACGTCATGGCGGCTGCCAGTCTGACGGCCGACATGGACCTGACCTTGATTTCTCCCATGGCGGACAGCGTGTTGCTGAGCAACCACAAGAAGTACCCCTACTTCCTGCGCACAGTGCCCAGTCTTCAGGTGGACGTGGAGATCATGAGGCAGGTGCTGGGGCACGTCCAGACCCAGCATGTGGCCGTCATCTACGAAGAGGTGAGGGTCTTGACAGTGGATGTGTTGTCTTGGATGTGGTGTCTTGGATGTGTTGTCTTGACAGTGGTTGTGTTGTCTTGACAGTGGTTGTGTTGTCTTGACAGTGGTTGTGTTGTCTTGACAGTGGATGTCTTGACAGTGGATGTGTTGTCTTGACAGTGGATGTCTTGACAGTGGATGTGTTGTCTTGACAGTGGATGTGTTGTTGTCATGACAGTGGATGTGTTGTCTTGGATGTGTTGTCTTGACAGTGGATGTGTTGTCTTGACAGTGGATGCGTTGTCTTGTCAGTGGATGTGACAGTGGATGCGTTGTTGTCTTGACAGTGGATGTGTTGTCTTGACAGTGGATGTGTTGTTGTCTTGACAGTGGATGTGTTGTTGTCTTGACAGTGGATGTGTTGTTGTCATGACAGTGGATGTGTTGTTGTCTTGACAGTGGATGTGTTGTTGTCATGACAGTGGATGTGTTGTTGTCTTGACAGTGGATGTGTTGTTGTCATGACAGTGGATGTGTTGTTGTCTTGACAGTGGATGTGTTGTTGTCATGACAGTGGATGTGTTGTCTTGTCAGTGGATGTGTTGTTGTCTTGTCAGTGGATGTGTTGTCTTGACAGAGGATGTGTTGTTGTCTTGACAGAGGATGTGTTGTTGTCATGACAGTGTTTTTTTCTCTTTCTTTTCTTGGTTTTTTCCCCCCTGCTTTTTTGTAGTGAAGAGCTATGTGCTAGATTCCTCTATTTGTGGGTGTTTTTGGTGTTTAAGAATTAAAAAAAAAAATCTGTTGGGAGACATTGTGTGTCTGCTCTGAGGAGTTATTTATTTATTTTTTTAAAGATTTCTGCATATGTACCTTCTTTTTAAAAAAAAACTCTGTTGGGAGTTTTTGTGCGTCTTCAATGAAGAGCTGTTTACTAGATTCCTCCATGTATGTGTGTGTGTTTTTCAAATTCTTTTGGGAATTTGTGTGGGTCTGCACTGAAGAGCTATTTGCTAGATTTCTCTATTCGTGCGTGTTTGTGTGTGTGGGTTTCTTCTTTAACTCTGCTGAGGAGTCATTGTGGGTCTGCACTAAAGAGCTGTTTGCTAGATTCCTCTATTTGTGGGTGTGTGTGTATGCATGTGCGTGTGTGTTTCTTCCTTAATGCTGTAACTCTGTTGGGAGTCATTGTGGGTCTGCACTGAAGGGCTATTTGCTAGATACCTCTGTGTGTGTGTGTTTGTGCCCCTTCATCTCTCCCTTTTTTTCTTCAGTTTCTTGAAGAATAGTTTTGGTGAGGCCTTTGCATAGGGTTTTCTTGTTATCCTTGGGGGGAGGGGGTGCTCTATTTGTCTGATTACATTTTTTAGTTTTAGTTTTTTATTTGTTTCCCTGCATCATTCATTCTGATCTCTCCGCTGTCCATCAAACTTAGGCTTGTCATGCTGTAGTATTCTCAGGGTTGGCAGTCCATATTGAACTTATCAATGTTAAGCTGCTGTGGGGCCACCAGCTAGAAGGGCCCTGCAATGCTGCTGGGTCACTTTGGCCATGAACATAGTTTGTTGTACGTTTCTGAATACCATACCATGTCTGATTTGGCACAGCTATTGACTGCAGGTCGTTTCTTGTTCTTGTTACAGTATGGGAAACGGTCATGCTCCCCAACTCTCCGTCAAACAAGCAAATTGTCGATGCGTGTTTGTGTGTGTGTGCGTGTGTGTGTGTGTGGATAGTCTGGTGTTAGAGCGTTGCTGTTGGGATCTGACAGCTCAGGTTCGAGCCACCCCTGAGGCACCTGGTCTAGGGGATTTTCCTCCTGGAGCTAACATCAGTACTGACTCCACTCCCCTAAAAGCCCTTTGGATGAGACTATAAACCCAAGGTCACATGTGCAAACGCACGCAGGATATCTTGCGCCCATGTTAAAACCTGCTCTGCCTGTTAGAAGAGTAGGCCATTTTGTGTGGTGGTAAAATCAGGCTTGTTTCTGAAAGGGTAAAAAAAAAAAAAAAAGGAATAATTTTTTCTGTTTTTTTCTTTCCCCCCAGTCACAAATGGCGGCCTTCCAAGCTTTCAACATGACGATGAAGGACGGCAAGATTTGCGTCACGGCAGTGTTTCTCATGAAGGCCGATGACGACGACGACAAGATCCGAGCCTTCTACGCCGATAATCTGTCCGCGCTGGAGAAGATCAGATTTATCGCCCTCTTCACGTCTCCGAGTTGGCGGTGAAACTGATGACGCAGGCGGCGGCTGGGAGTGCGCGGAACAAGAACCTGGTGTACCTGGTCCCCTCAGACATCCCCCAGAGTTCTGTCTTGTTTAATGGTGGGTGTGTGTGGGTGTGGGTGTGGGTGTTTGTGTGTGTACGTTTGTGTTTGTACGTGTGTGTTTGTGTTTGTGTACGTGTGTGTGTATGTGTGTGTGTTTGTGTGTGTGGTGTGTACATGTGTGTATGTGTGTGTGTGTGTGTACATGTGTGTATGTGTGTTTGTGTGTGTACGTGTGTGTGTGTGTGTGTACAAGTGTGTGTGTATACAAGTGTGTGTTTGTGTGTGTACTTGTGTGTATACGTGTGTGTGTATGTACATGTGTGTGTGTATGCGTGCATGTGTGTGTGTACATGTGTTAGTATGTGTGAGTATGTATGTGTGTGTGTGTGTATACGTGTGTGTGTGTGTGTGCATGCATGTGTGTGTGTACATGTGTGTATGTGTGTGTTCACTTGTGTGTGCTTGTGTGTATATGTGTCATTGTGTGTGTGTACATGTTTGTGTGTGTGTGTCACACTGTTGAAAATCTCTGTTTCTTTTGGCATTTTTTTACGTTCCTCGGCTAGAACTCCCAGGTTCACCAATGGTGAGATTTTTGTGACCATTTCTGCCCACCATGAAGGTAGCTGTATTTCAACTTCAGGGATGTATGCTGGGTATGTTCCTGTTTCTATAACCCTCGAACGCTGGCATGAATCACAGGGATCTTTAACGTGCCTATTTGATCACCTGCATGTGTCTATAAAAGGAATTGAGGAACTGGCAGGTCTGCGCTTGAAGTTGACCTGGAAAGTTGTGAAAATGCTCACCTTTAAATTCACCAGGCACGACTGAGATTCGAACCCATAACTTCATGGACACATGGGATTGAAGTCAAACTGTCTTAACCGCTTGACTATAGCGTCTGTCATTTCTTTGTTTAATTGTGAGTTGTGTGTGTGATGCTCTGTGTGTGTGTGTGTGTGTGTGTGTGACATTGTGGGAGATTTCTTTGTGTTGTGGTGAGTTTGTGTGTGTGTGTAAAACTTTTGGAAATTTCTTTGTTTTATGGTGAATTGTGTGTATGTGTGTGTGTGATGCTGTGTGTGATTTCTTTCTGATCTTTTTACAAACTTGTAATTGATTATGCACAGCTCTTTCTCACTCTCTCACTCTCTCTCTTCCCCGTCTCTCTGTCCCCTTCTCTCTCTCCCTCTCTCTGTGTCTGTCTGTCTATCTCTGTCTGTCTCTCTCTCTCTCTCCATCCCTCCCTCCCTCTTCATTCATTTATCTGACGATTTGTATTAAAAAAATTTTTTCAGGCTCCTATACCGTTCCATTGAAAGACGCAATCGTGCTGCAGCGTGTGCCTGTGGGTGTGGACGATGCAGTCAGCGATTTCAAGCAGTACTGGTCACAGCTGATTCAGGGAAACGCTCCTGCCAACAGTCGTGTTGCCAACCCCTACCTGACGGAATATTTGAACAAGACCAGTGCTTCCCAGTAAGGCCTTGTTTCTGTGTGTTGGTGTGTGTTGAGAGAGACAGAGACAAACAGAGAGAGAAATACAGAGAGAGTGTGTGTTGTGTTTGTGTATGTATGTGTGTTGAGAGAGACAGAGACAGAGAGAGAGACACAGAGAGAGACAGAGAGAGAGATACAGAGAGAGAGACAGAGACAGAGAGAGTGTGTGTGTTTGCGTATGTATGTGTATTGAGAAAGAGTGTGTGTGCGTGTTTGTGTATACATGTATGTGTGTTGAGAGAGTGTGTGTGCTGTTTGTGTATATATATGTATGTGTATTGATAGAGAGTGTGTGTGCATGTTTGTGTATACATGTATGTGTGTTGAGAGAGTGTGTGTGTGTGTGTTTGTGTATGTATGTGTGTTGAGAGAGAGAGAGAGAGTGTGTTTGTGTATGTATGTGTGTTGAGAGAGAGAGTGTGTGTGTTTATGTATGTGTGTGTGTTGAGAAGAGAGAGTGTGTGTGTGTTTGTGTATGTGTGTGTTGAGAGGAGAAAGAGAGTGTGTGTTTGTGTATGTGTGTGTTGAGAGAGAGAGTGTGTGTGTT